>SSNS01000097.1:1397329-1634144 GCA_006937985.1 Aphyosemion australe
CAGGAAATCACACTCAGTTTCAGTGTAAAATGCCCGGTAATTTTCAAAATAAAAGTCTATTGCAGCGGTGCAATTTCATATCTATATAGATTATATAGATCTATACGTATGACCTCATGGCTTATTTACTTACTGCATCGTTTGAGAAGTGCAGTGGTGTGTTTTTCATGGCTTTCGACCACCTCCGGTTCAGGGTTCGATTCCCGGTCGGGTCATACCAAAGACTTTGAAAAAATGGGACCCAATGCCTCCTCGCTTAACACTCAGCACTAAGGGGTTGGATTGGGGGGTTAAACCACCAAATAGTTCCCGAGCGCGGCCACAGATGCTGCAGCTCACCTCTCCCCACTATGGGGATGGGTCAAATGCGGAGATGTAATTTCACCAATGTGTGATGATGACTTGGGACTTTAACTTTAACTTTAATCCTGGCAGTGGAGAGGAACATTATATATGACGTCACACAGCGATGTCAAACGTGAGTTCCTTCTTTTTGGTTTAATGGCGGATGGCAAAAACAAACCGTGACCTTTGAAGTCTCGAGGGATTTTGTGATCTCGTGAGTCGCTTCGTGGCTGCCTCTCACAGTGTGCCATGGAGTGCCGCGATTGTCGTGAGTAAAATGTTCCGCTGTCGTTCCACGCAGCTGATGCTTCAGTGTGCAGCCGGCGTTACAAGGCTGCTAAAACTTTTGCATCCCACTGTAATTGTCTGATCATTTAAATGTGGGGTTTTCATCAGCTGTAAGGCATAATCATATAACAAATAAAAACATCTGGCTTTCCATGTATCTCATATATTAGTTTCACCTTTATGCTGATTTACTTACAGAAATTAACTTTTGCATCATACTTTTTTGATTTTCACCTATAAAAAGTGATCGTCCTCTTTAATAATTCATGGCACTGTTATTTATTACTCAGTTTATTTATTATAGTTATGAACTTTTACCCCTCTTTAGCTGACATTTACCATTATTTTTTAGAGGGAAATAATATATAAACAAAGTTCATCTAACCGGAGTTCAAAGGTCAGTGACTCTGGCTGGTTTCACTCAGAGGTTTTATCAGTGACTGAGGGCACAAAGTCAGTCAGACTGAAGGAAACAGTATTAGTGTGTACTATAGCTAGGCAGGAAGCTGGATCTGCTCTATAAAGAACATAATAACGGTCAGACTGCAACCTGTTCGCCCTTCTTCCTTCAGAAGATTATCATTCTGATCTTAATTTAACTAAAAACCCTTTTAGAGTTTAGAAATCTCCTTTGCAAGAAGGTTCTGACCAAGACAGCAGCAGAAAAACTGTTTTACACATGATTTCAATCCAAAAAGCAATTCAAATCTTAAAGCATTAACAACTAAATGTGTGTGCCTCCAAGTTCTTTAAAAAAAGTGTCCACAGAGACCAGCTTTAGAAGACTGAAGTCATTCTGCAAATTATTCCAGGCAGACGGATCAACACTATTGATAAGATCTCTTCCCCGTTTGAGTCCGGACCCTTGGGACTGTAAGGAGTCTGGGAGTGAAGAGAGTAACATCCTGCAGGCATTTGGTTGATATAACATAGCACGTATGTTGGGAGAATTTCAGTATTGCTTTATAAATAAGGATGTACTGTAGTTTAATCTTAGGTTAGACAGAGAAGACCATATTTGAGATTGGTTAGACTGAGACTAACATGTGCGGAGACTTAGAGAGCAACAATTATGTATGTAAAATGCCCATAATTCATTAATGGCATTACAGTTTCACCAACAAGTTATTCCTGGGCTTCAAAAGAAAAACAACACAGATGTTTTGCTGCTAAAGGCCATTTTTAAGTTTTTCACGTTGCTAAAAGTGAAGCTAAGACACTTATGGTGAAACTAAGGGCTGTAATTTCTTAATTTTGTTAAGTTTAATTTTGCTAATTCAATTTTAGACAGCATTCAAACAGGAAGAACAAAACAATAAATAACCATATCATCAGCATAAAATTAAAAACTGGTATTTTGTGCAAGATTCTTAGTGTAGATGATGAATGTACGTAGAAGGTCTATTTTATTACTGCAGCAAATATACAAAAACACCTTTGTTCTGTCCCAATGTGCTGTTTACGCAATAAAACAAAAAAAACTCTGCATTACTTAAGAAACTTTCACTAAAAACAATGCATTTGAGTACAACAGAGGGTGAGGTGGTGCTCAGTCCTCACCTCTGCCATGTGGACCCCAAGGGATAAACAATCACACCCTGCTCAAACGTCAACTTTCCTGGTGGGGTCACCCAATAGGACAGTGGGAGGGTTAAAAGAAACAAAATTCCTAATAAAAGGCAGTGGTGCAATGACAAAGCCTTGAGGAACACCTTTTAGTGTAAGTGTAATAATTTAGTGCCCTGGCCTAGAATTAAACAACCTACCTGTACAAAATGATACCTGATGGGGTTATAGTCCTGAAAAATGGCGGAGGAACTTTATTGAAGACCTCTGACTTCTGCAACATTTTGATTTAGGGTTTCATTAAAGATTTTAGGTACTTCACTTATTTTCAAGTTATCTGAATCTGAATTTTATGAACTCAAAAAAGGTTTTTCTGACATCTTAAGGCCAGTCATCACATTAGATTAATTCATGGTGGGTTTTGCTGTGAACAAACACTGGATGCAGTGACGAACAAATCATGTTTTTTTTATTACTAAGACATATTGTCTCTGTTACATTAGCTCAAAGACGGTAAAGTTAATTGTAAAGATTTGTATTTGTGACTGTAAAATGTGACAAACAGAATAAACTGCCACCTCCAGCTTAACAACTTGCCTAACGACACAAAACCAATTTTTTATACGTTGTCTTGTGAATTCAATAAAACAGATAATTTCACAGCAGGATCTTGGATTAAGAAGAACAGGGGAGATTAGTGGGAGTAAGATGAGAAAATGTGATACCCAAGCTGAGAAGTTTCATTAAAATCACTAAAATAAATGTATTCTGAACTAATTAGATTTATTTTTTTGTAATTAAAAACATCAATCCAGGCTAAAGTCACCTTTCCTTTTTAGCGTGCTAATCTTGTGCCAAGGGAGGGCAAAGTCACGGATGCTGGTGCTAAAACAAATCATTTAGAAACATTAAGGGAGGCTTTAGGTACCACTGTGGGGAAAAACAAGAAAAAAACATCCCATGGTTCCAATGGCTTCAGCAGAAACACTAATATATGCATCACACCTTGTGGAGTGTTGGTTTAAAAGGATAAACAATCTTGTTGCACATTAATTTCACCAGCAATCCCTTTAGGCCTTATAAGCAACCAGCGTTCCTGAAATCAGGAAAGTCTAGGATTAATGGTTGTGTGTGTGGACCTGAAGGTTGTGCTGCAGAGCAGAGGTCAGACTAAATTAACCACATCATGCTGAATGGAAATGTGAGGGTTTAATAAAGGGAATTGTACACCGCACCTGAAAGATGAAGAAAGTGTATGAAAGGTAATCATGCTTTATTAGAAAAGTGCTTCAGGAGCAGAACTCTGACATTCCTGTTAGAGGAAATTAGATTCCACGCGGGCGATCTGCATGACCCGCTCTTTAAATAGCCCATACTTAGTTTAACTTTTCTGGAGGAACTGTTTGAATATCGAACCGCTTTAATTCTGCAGCAATAATACAAACATTCTGCTAATTTACATTACCTCACTTTTTAGGAATTTAAGCTCCACGGAGCAGCACAACAATTTGTCAGCAGCGATGAAAACAGTTCATTCTGCATCATCTGTAATAACGAGAATCCCTTCTTGTCTTTGAACAGCTCCTAACCTGTTCCTGACAGCTTAATCAAACGCCTGCACTTAACCGAAGGCAACGACCGCGTTCACCAAAGGCAATAACAACAAACCGCTGCAAGACTGATTCTTTTCTAGTTGCCGTTTAAAGTTCACTCATCCGTTTGATTGCATTAAAACTGAATGTGGCACCTAATTATGGAAGGAAAATTACCATATTTCTTCAGCAGAGCTCCTGACACCCAACTCTTTAGATGACAGAGAATGGAGAGCACGATCGAAAAGATTTTTCTTCTAGTTCCTCTAAAAACATATCAGGGATTCTTTGGTTGCATTTGGAGTAGAAACGAGTCTTCTCAGGACGAACACTCAGAAACTACAGAATCAGCAACAGGTTGAACTTTACTACGGGGCATACAGACGTGGATCAAAATGTAAAATTACAAAATTGCCAAAAGTAATAAAAAGTAACCAGATTATTTGCCAAAAAGCTCCAGTTTTGTCTCCTCTGTCCAAAGAGGTTCTCCCAGAAGCTTTGTGGCTCATCAACAACACGTTTTGGAAAATTCCAGTCTGGTGGTGTCTTCTTTGGTTTTGTTCCATTGAGTCCACTTTGGCTCAAACAACAATAGACAGTCCCATCTGACACCAAGTTTCCCTCTAATCTGTTAAAAGGTTGTTCTGGGTCTTTTGGTTTCCATTCACATATTGAGTATCTTGTATTTACATCAGGTTCTCTCGTGTCCACATCCAAGGTTGTCGATAGCCCTGTTGTCGATAGCCCTATGGACCTTAAAGGAGTCCTACAACAACTTTTTTTACAATTATAAACTATTCTTTAAGCCCTGTAAAATATATGGGGGTACTGGGACTAAAAATGGCCCAGAAGCCCTGATAAATGGCCAAATACAAGCCCAAAACAAAGTCCCACATTAGATGGTTTGCCCCACCCACTTGGCCAGGACATGAATATTAATGAGCGACCAGTTTACCTCAATGGCTCTAAGATACTGCCTGGAGGAAGAAACTCTGTACAGCATCCAGATGACTCTCAAGGCATGTTTGAAGCGCAACGTTAGCACTAGTGTTAGTAGTAGCTCAGACTAGCATTAGCAGTAACTCAGGCTAGCATTAGCAATAGCTAAGGCTATTGTTAGCAGTAGCTTGGGCTAGCATTGCTCTGCAGTTAGCAGTCCGCCACCAACATTATACAGCCATCGTTGAAATGGGCTGGGACTTGTAAACTTAAGGATGTGTGTCTATGCTGATGACATGTTAAACTTAAAGTCCCATTAGCCGTCACACACTGGTGAAATTTCTTCTCCGCATTTGACCCATCCCCTGAGTGGTGAGCTGCTGACAGGGCCACGCTCAAGAACTATTTAGTGGTTTAACACCCCAATCAAACCCCTTATTGCTGAGTGTCAAGCGAGGAAGCATTGAGTCAATCAAGAACGTCTTTGGTGAGACCCCACTGTGGATTTGAACCGTTTCTCTGTGGCCATTAAAACCTTACTGGTTTGCATAGGAGAGCATGATGGAGATGGCACCGAGTTTTTGGTACATTTGACACCCCGAGCTGCCTTTATTCAACCAGGTTTTTAGAATTCTATTACCCCATTAAATATCCTGTTATTATTACTGGCTGTAGTAACAGGAACATCAAGAAGCTTGGAGATGGCCTTCTAGCATTTACCTTTAACAAGCTGATCAATAATAGTATCTCTGATCTCCAAAGAGCGCTGTGGCTACCTGTCAGCCTTTAAACAGGCAGACTCATCGATTACCAGAGTGAAAACACCTTGGTGGGTGGGTGGGTGGATGGATGGATGGATGGATGGATGGATGGATGGATGGATGGATGGATGGATGGATGGATGGATGGATGGATGGATGGATGGATGGATGGATGGACGGATGGATGGATGGATGGATGGATGGATGGACAGACGGATGGATGTCCAGTCTTGAGGACAGTTTGTTCTCGAGCATCAGGCAACTAAACACAGAAGACAACAAAAGAAAATTCCTCTTTGAAAATCAAGACAACAACCTCAGAAACTGGCATCTTACCTTCTTTAGAGAATTGTTATGACCTAGTTTTTAATTCATCTCCACTGTTCAGATCTCAGCTCATTTCTACCTGGATGTTTTATTGAAAGCACATCTTAGCAAAGCTCATCGGAGCTGAAGGATTGCAGACTTTGATGACAATCTGTTCACCATCAGCGTCAGTCGGTTGGCACAAAATAACTTCTCTCCCAGTGCTGCCTTTGTTTTGGGTGAAAAAGAATCAGGAGATCCAGAGTTTGCTGTGAAATCTCACACTGGGAGATTCATTCACTTCATCTGCTTTCATTTGAGGCACTTCAGGAGCAGAAATTTAGAAAAAACTCCTCTTTAAAAGAAAAACTGCCCCAAAGCAAACGGCAACACGAAGCACAAGTAACAAAAGTTTATTTTTCCTCTTTTCTTTTGTCAAAAATGTGTTTTTTCTGTATAAACTCAGTGTCAATTCAGAATGAAATATTGAAAAGTCTTGCCTTGAAAGATATATGGGTGTTATAATGATGCATCAATGTGTGATCTGTTTTCCAAGTTCTGGAATGATTTAAAGGTGAGATTCACTGAGAAATATTTAATACTTGCTCTGTTTGAAATACGATCGGTCACCCTGAGTTTCACTTCTACCCCTATTTCCTGCATTAGCTGCTGAAAGAAAATAGATGGAGAATTGCTCGGGTCAGAAAAAGCCATTCAGGTCTATGTTACACTGTAAATTAGCTTGGCTCGCAACCAGGGAAGGCTATGCTAATTTTTGCAGCCAGCACATATAGGTGGGCCCCATATGGGATCTATATGGGCAAGCCATATGAGTCCCAACAGGGTTTGTCCGCAGTTTCCATGGTGGCCTCACAGGGGTTTGTCGGTGTTTGAGTCAAACCCTGTGAAAACCCATGTAGGGCTCGTTAAAATCTATGTTGGCAAAAATCTTCTGGGCAAACCCCCATGGGGCCATAGTGGAAACCGTGGACAAACCCTGTTGGGACCCAAATGGCTTGCCCATATAGATCCCATATGTTGCCCACCTATGTGTGCTGGCTGGGCAGGAGAGAGCAGAGCTCATCTCGCCTAGTAGAAGCTAACTGTTAGCATTAGCAACTTCACAACATGGCAGGTTTGTGTTATTTGAGGAGATAAAACATCAACATTGCAGAGCGAATGGAGGCAGTGGAAGAGTCATGTTGCTGTTAGCCAATCAGAGGAGAGATTTCCGCATATCATGAATATTAATGAGTAATCCTGCTGCTTTTAACCCCCAATCCTCTCCAGCTAACTTTTACTTTCTGAAACAGGATCACCGGAGCTTTTTTCCACTGAGCACGACTTTCAAACTAAAGACAGCAGCAGATTTACTAAAATAACAAGCGTAGGTCCACTCCAAAGTGTATAAAATTACTGAAATACTCCAAATTATCGAAATACAGTAAGGAAAATGAGAAATTTTCGTGTTACAAGTCCTACACTTGTGTTGATTTAGTTCCTTCTTTTGCCCTAAAGGCTTCATGTTTGCTTCATGCCCAGCTAGTTTCCTGAAGCAGTGATCATGGTGAGAACATGTGATAAAAACCAACTCGCCACCAGGCAGGAAGATCCCAACCCAAACATGTCAGCATCGTGTCTCTTTCTTCTTTCCTTCCCTCCTAAAACCATCTCCTTCCCTTTCCCCAAGCAAGTCTCCTCTTCATGTGAGACGGTCCTTCCTCTGATCTCTTTCCTGCAGTTTGAAGCTCTGGGCTGAGTTGGCCACATCTGTCCCATGAGGGCCCCTTAACTGTCGAAGTGTCGCCGAGCCGCTCTGCCTCTTATCCTCCTTCAACCTTCAACAATGCACATTTGAAACATTTGAAGGAAGCTCATTCATTATGTAAAGCCATCTTTAATCATTTATCCTGGATGTGCAGGGAACTGATTCATTCCTGCTGTGTTCGGCGGTGATCTGTTTGCCACCTTCATGCTAATAGTTGTCAAACAGCTCTTCTCTTTAAGAGACCCTGGATGTGCCAGCGTGTGTTTAAAAGGTAGATTAAAAACAAACGTCAGCATTCTGTATGGTAATCGTTACTCTGGTGTATTAATTACTCACGTATCTAAAAGACTCTTGAACTGGCCATCCAGCTGTATTTGTTCTCCTTCCAAGTTTGTGGGTTTAAGCTTTCTGCACGGCGAGCCAATATTCCGTTTATAGGACGTGACCTTAGCGTTCTCTTTAGAGTCCTGTCTGTTTGTATTTTTGTGAGTGTTGGACTCCCGCCAGGAAGTGTCCCTTTATTGATTTGAGTCTTTTTATTGCACATCAGTAGCCCTCAGAGGGTTTTTTCCCTGTAATTTTATTGAGCTTCATTAAAGGTTCCAGATATTCTGCGGTTAACTTGAACAAGCTCGGTTCCGTTAAAAGCTTCATCAAAAGCTGATATTGTTTTATGCTAAACTATCTGTGACTCTGAAATATTAATAGACTTGGATCCATTTTCCTCTTATTGTTTGTCTTTTGAATTATTTAAAAAGTGCTGTACATCCTAATTAAATCTGAGTTCTGTTTACTTTGTCCGGGGAGATTGTGAGGGGGGTTGTGGAGATGGAGAGGGAATATTTTGTATATACTTCTTGGAAAAATAGACAGAAATAAATTCCAATAAATTGAGCAGAGCAATTAAATAGTAAGTCATTTGAGGTGGTTGTTTGATGTTGGAGATTGAAGATGTCTTTGCAGATTATAAGATAAAAACCTCTAATCCAAAGGGGGTTCGAATGAATCAACTGGACTTCTTTGGTTTCTTGAAGACGTTTTGCTTCTCATCTGAGGAGCTTTGTTAATTCTGACTTATAAACTTAGCTGTTTATTGTTGCTCAATGAGCAGAAACTACCTATGAATACCCCTCCTCCCTACTCCCCGAAGAGTCATTGAAGTCATTAGGTCCTATTGTGTTAGAATGATTGATGTGATTAGATGCAGGAGGGTGTGAACTGAGGTGGCCCCAGATTCCCTTTTCCAGCATCTATGGAGCTTTAACAGTTTCAGTTCGAGTCACACTCTCCTGCATCTAATCAAAACAACCATTCTAACACAATAGGGCCTAACGACTTCAACAACTCCTCAGGGGGTAGGGAGGAGGGGTATTCATAGGTAGTTTCTGCTCATTTAGCAACAACAGACAGCTACAGTTTCTAAGCTTGACCAACCCATATTCCAGTCAGAAGCGAAACATCTTCAAGAACCCAAAGAAGTCCAGTTGCCTTCATTCGAACCCCTTTGGATTACCTTGACCTGGATGACTGAGAACCTTCACCAACAAAAACCACTAAAGTTTTTGCCAAATTTGAGTTGAGTGTAAATATTTATACAACATCAAAAGTTTTTCATTTCCAGTGCATTTTCCACCTTTTTCCATGTTATCTTGTTTGCTGCTGCTGGGCAGCTCCACATATTTAAACTTTAAACCTTCTACTGAGAACAATGTTTGCAGAGATCAAGCTTCTTTAATTCGTAATTAATTATTCTCTAAGACAAAATCCAGTTGCTACCATCTGCAGGAACCATTTGAGGCATGCGAGGGTTTATGTCTTGCTCACGTTTACCAGACAGCTCAGAGAAAATGTGTTAATGTAGAAGTCGTAACCTCAGATCTTTAGTTTTGCCCTCAGACAGGCCCTTGGGTATTTCACGCTGTCTCGGGACAATAGTTTAAGGCTGATGTCAACCTCCATATGTGACTCCGATACCTCCTCTGTCCCAAAGCTTTAAAGCCAAACGCTTGTGTTTACTGTCAGCGCTTCAAGGTCTTTTAGATCTCTTGTGAAAGTGAAAAGTTGACCCTAGTTGGTCTCAGTGTGTGCATCGGTAAGTGCCTTTCCCTTTCAGTGTGAAATCCTGCGGCAGACTCACATTGTGATGTTTTAAGCTAAAGGCTTTGGCAGGAAAAGACTTGATCTCTGGTGACATTGTACTTTTTATTCTGGCTGTGGAGCTAAACCTTTCACCTGATCCCCAAACACAGAAGCCTGGAACCAGAAATCTTTACAGTTATGAATAAGATACTGGTCATTTTAGCTTTTTCATTCCTCTACACTAAAGCTTAAAGGTAGGGTAGAGGGGGCTGGGAAAAGCCCTTTCTTCCACCCGGGCCCCCATCCAGACTTCGTCCTCACTAATAGTTTAAGATAAATAAGCCACTGGGACCTAGGGCAGTTTGACGGGTTGATCAGGATTCAATCATTAAAGACCAAACTCACTCATTTTTCTATACATTTGTAGTGATCTCTAGTATAAATGAATGTCTTGTGAGTTGATCTCTGTGGAAACAAAGCTCTCACGCAGCACGCTTCTGTTTCAGTTTGCAGTTAGCCGGAGCAGAGGGGAGCAGAAAACGGATGGATTGGAGTTTTTTACTTATTATTATTTCCTGATATTCAGACATCTCTCTTCTGATTGGCTAACAGCAACACGACTCTACCACTGACTCTGTTTGCTCTGCAACGTTGATGTTTTATCTCCACAAATAACACAAGCCTGGAGGAGTTCTGCTGTGTGGTGGAGTTGCTAATGCTAACGTTAGCTTCTACTAGCCCAGACGTTCTCTGCTGTTTCCTGGACGCTAAACCAACAACAGCCTTCCTCGTCGTGAGTCAAGATGGGTCATGTTGCTGTTAGCCAATAAGCGGCAAGATGTCTAAATATCAGGAAATAAGACTCCAATCCTGTCGTCTGAAGCTCAACAGTTTTTTTTTCGACTTACAAGGCACTCATTCCCACTAGAGACCACTGCAAATGTATATATGTATATATGTATATGAGTGAACCACACCTTTAACCAGTGTACCTCCACAATTTTTAGCTTGCATTGTTCTCTACTTCAGCAGCAATGTTCTTTTAGCAGTAATTATTTTATATTCTTCCAACTTCTCCGTGCATCTTCCTCTTCTCATAAACAAAGCGTCTGTTCATTCTGTGCAGACTATGCATCAAATGATGTGTGAAATGTCTGTATTTTAATATGAAGCCACAGACCCTGAACATGAAAGCGTGGGTTAATTAGGAAACGTCATAGGCGAGGTTACATCCAACTACAGTTTCAGACTTCATCGAGGCTCACGAACACAAAGAAAGCTGGGCTGTGTTGACCTTGCTTTGTAGTATAGCCCTGCGATTAGCGGTAAGCCTCCGTGTTTGTGACTCGGTGCTTATTTGCTGGATTGCTTTAGTCTGGACTGGAAATCCATTAAAAATGTTGCTGAAAGTGAAATGAGCGGTTCTTACGAGGGGAACCTAAATGGACTTGGAGGTTCTGACTCTGACAAGATAGCGAGTGTAATCCAACAACGGAGTAATTGTCCATTTTTGGAGCGTTACGCTGCTGGGCGGAGGCCAGACGAAGGGCCTCTTCTCATGTTCTGAAAGCGCTGACTCCCGCAGCCATTTCAGGCGTTTAACTGCTGAGGCCACAGCTCCGTATTAGAGAAAAAAGATGTCTGACACACAGTGCCAAAAGTGAAATGGGTTCTGTGTCGATTTAATACCCGGCTTTGGCTCGGCTTTGTCTATGATCTCCCGCGAGTACTTTGAAGTCGTGGACCATCTTTGCAAACTTTCAGATGATGAGGCTGGATTTGATGTATAAGATGGGAAAAAACACAGAATGTTAAATGTGATGGCCCTCTATCACTTAACTATTCAACAGAGTCCTGTGCAACTCCATTTTTTTTGTATGCATGAGATACATCTGGAGGTGACTTTTTGGTGCAGAATACTTCTTTTGAGAAAATCAGGAAACCCTTTCCCTTTGATATAAGCCCAGGATAGACGACTCTGAAGCAAAGTGAGCTGAAAAGTATCCTTCATCTCCGCAGCAGTCACACTTTACTAAAGTAAAAGAGTTTGTTAAGGTCATTGGTAAACCCTAAAGTATACGCCTCACCATAGATGTAGAGGGTTTAAAACTATAGGACTTAACAGGCTTTGAAACACGTAGGGGAGAACACTTGTCCTTTAAAAAATTCCTGGATTCAATTTTCCAAACAGAAGCGTTCAACAAAGGAGTCGAAACTCTTAGCTGCATAAAATGTGTCTAATTTTCAAAACGGCTGCATCTCTCCTTTTGACTTTGTTTGCACTTCTCCTCCTCCTGCTTCTTATCGCTGCAAACACGACTTATTAAGGCTAGAGTGGTGTTGTGTTTTAATAATTGATGCAAACCTCATCTGAAGCGTATTATTCCTGTTTGAAGGTTGAAGTCTTAATCTGCAGAGCCACATTGTTGCGCAGCGAGTCGTCTGTTTGTTCGGAGCGACTTCATGGCGTCAGTCAGAGTGAATTCTGCTGACTTTTTCTCCTCCTGGTGGGCATCAGAGGAGGCAGGAGAACAAGGAGATAGAGACCTCAGAACCTCGCGTGAGCAGCCAGCCAAAACCCAGAAAAGCAGTCTGCAGGAACCTTTAGGGGGAAACCCTGATAAGAGTTTTGTCTTATCATGAATCCCTCAACTGAATTATTCATACGTTGCAATTATATTCTATCTTTTATTTGATTCAAAGTGGAATGTGGGCGTGAGAGCGGTTCTTTGAAGTTTGGAAATGTTGGCCGCTGGCTCTGGAAACAAGTTAACAAAAAACATGTTTTGCATTAGCAGTAGATGCTTGTATGGCCTAGTTTGATTACAAATGACAGCCACTCCGACGGTCCCAAAATCATTCAGGACATTTATATCTTCTCTTTTTTTTTCCAGATTTATTTTTTGTAACAGTAGAAGTGAATTTTATTGCATTTGCTGATGTATAAACATTGGGAGGCTGCGTGGATTTGAAAGGTGAGGTTTATATAAAAACGGGATGAAAATTGTGACCCTCTGCCACTGCTGCGTTTAAATTTGCATAAACTTTAAATTATGGATCTTTATGCAAACCTAAGTGTGGTAAAAATAACATTATATTTTGTTTTGAAATTACAAACAACTAACATATTCTGAGGAAATTAAAGGTGTGGAACACTGAAAAACCATTTTTTTATTATTATTTCTGATTATAAGTATATTATATTATTATTATTATTATTATTATTATTATTATTATTATTATTATAAGTATGAAATTCTAGGATTTGAAAAGCCTGACAGCGTGACATCACAATGTCACCCATCTTGACTCACAGAGATAAAAATGATTATTTTTGAATATTTAAAAGTTTGAAGTTAGAAATAGAAATATTAAAATAATTAGTTCACTGAGAACTAGTTGTGTTTACTTTTTATTTGTGAAATACGACTGTCTTCTGCCCCTCGCTCCTCTGGCTAACTTCTACTTCCTGAAACAGGAGAGCAAGAGCTTTGTTTTCACAGAAAATGACTAGGCAATAATGGACGTCTAACTCTGTGCAAAGAGAAAGAACAGTAAAAAGTGAAGCTGATCGACTGGAAAGAATGACACTAAAATACACTTACTGGTGAATCCCCTCGTGTGGATATAATCTAATTTAATAAAAACAGCGGACTTGGCCGTTTGCCATTTACAGAAAACTCCTAAATACATTAAATCACTAATACAGATAAAACTACACGCGTGGGTTTAACTGAGTCACATTCATTTCACAGAAAACACCTTTTTGATGTGATTGGATAGAAAACCTCATTCATAATCTTAACACTGCATTAAAGCCTGTTCTATACAGTCATCTTGTGTTACAAAGGCTTAAACTGTCAGTATCAATGCAGGATGAGCCTAAATGTAATCTGCCCTGCAGGGTTGTGATTGCTCAGACCAGAGTATAGTTACATAAAACCACTTTAAGAGGTCCAGAAAGAGCCTTGAAGCCCAAACAAACCCCACTGAGATGCTTTCCAGAGCTGTTTTTTTTTGGAAGGTATACTCCTTCATCCCAAACGCTGTGAGCTCAAAGGCATTTAAGATCAAAGAGGGCTTAATAAAAATGATTTCAGGTTAATTTAAGGTTAAACCACATTTGATAGGATCATTTAATTAGTCAGTTAAAGTTGCATTTTTATTGCAGAGCTGCAGCGGCCAGACTCACAGCATTCTGTGGGGATTTGATGCACATGATGTGAAAAAATAGATTTTATCCTAACAAATGCTTGATGTTTCACTGTGGTGTTATCTCATGTTAATTGTGAGGTTTTCTAGGAAAATATTTAATTATTAGCAAGGTTAATAGAGTGAACATTCTGCATTTTTCACATCGTTATGCTACTATCAGTGCAATAACACGAGACTTTTGAAAGTGGAATGGATACCACCAGGAAACATTCACAGCTAGCTTTACAGCATGAACCTGTGGAGCTTCATCCTGCTAAAGCTGTTGGAAACAGACATGATCTTCTTTGAGCAGGAAGCTCATATTTACAACCTGAAGGAGGGAACTCCCTCTGGAAAACTGGCTACAGATGCCCAATAAGGCATTAGGGAGCGGAATGAGAAATAGCTGGAAAATTCATTGCGTCTGCTGTGTGGAGATTTCCAATCGATTACTGCGTTGTGGAGGGGGGTGGGGGTGATCCAGTTGCAGAAAAATCCCCAAACAGCCTCATCCTATTCCTCCTAATACAGTCCATTTGTATCGATCCTGTGCATGAAGGCTTTGTCACAGCTTTAGAAGTTGGTTCTTCTCTGAATCTATATGAACAAACACCATCCCCTAAATACGGGGAGTGCAACAGTCACACTGTTTACTACCTGCTTGGTAGAAAATACTATAGACTCAAGAGTTGGTAAACAGGGACGTGCTTTGAATTATAGTGGTCAATTTGTTATGTGTCTGTGTAAAAATACGAGGGATAACCAAGTTCTACACAGACTTGTGAAAGGTATTTCCCCGGTTTTTTAATAGAAGCTGATGTAGGTTAGC
Organism: Aphyosemion australe; assembly: GCA_006937985.1. NCBI lineage: Eukaryota > Metazoa > Chordata > Actinopteri > Cyprinodontiformes > Nothobranchiidae > Aphyosemion > Aphyosemion australe. The sequence continues at coordinate 1,411,997 of SSNS01000097.1, forward strand.
CCAGCTAGAGCGTTTCCATCGCCGGACCTCCGCTACCGGTGTTTGTTTACATCTTACATTTAGGCAGAAACGAACGAAAAAACGGATCATGAACGCTGATTTTGCTTTATACGTTCGTACCTTGGAGAACATTTGTCTTTGTAAATATTGACTTGTTTTGGGAATGTTTGGGCGTGTGTTGAAGTTAGTTGATAAAATGTAAGCTGTAGTGCTGTGTTGATAAAATCAAAAAATCGATTCTGAATCGATTCTTATAAAAATTCTGAGAATCTAATTGATCGATTCATAAGTCCAAAAATCTATTTAATTGTTTAACATAGTTTACACTTTTAACAGCTAAAATTGAAAGGAAAAGTCCAGATGTCCATTTTAAGGTTTAGGTCTGAAAGGGTTAATACTGTTTCACCTGGGGAACTGTAACTCACCCAGTGTTGCATCATTGAATTACTGGCATATAACCACTGACCCCTATTGAACTGGAACAGATTGAATTGGATCGGATCGTAATAATCGATTCTAACCCTTGAGTATTAGAATCGAATCGATTCTTGAAATTTGAATCAATACCCAGCTCTAGTAAGCAGCGTGAGCGTACAAATGCTAAGCGAGGCTAATTGCTAAGCGCGATGCTAAGACATCTGTAATAGTCAGTAATGTATTCTTTTTCTGTTTCTGTATATTGTAGTTATGGTGATAAAACATTAATAAAGATCTTAATTTAAGAGAAGCAAGACTTGGGTGAAGATTCTGTTGCCTGTTTGCTGGCTAGCTACATGTAGCTCTGTGCTATGTGGCAGATCCTCATTACGCAGGGCAAATTACTAAATATTCACAAGTTGCGCAAAATAAAACTGAAATATCTCAAAAACTCTACCTTAGATCTGTCAAATTTTGACATTTTGAGAGAGGAGATGAAGCCAAACATTTTGATGGGTAACATGTGCATGGTATGTAAAAGTTGGGACACCATAGGAGTAAAAATTGATACTGATATTTTCCGATATTACATTTTAAGGCCAATATCGGTCGATTATATCAGTAGACCGATAATATCAGACATCCCTAATAATATAGTGTAGTATAGTATAGTATAGTATAGTATAGTAGATCATACTTGTACTTTAAATATAAAAAAAATATAGAATTAGTACAAACCCAAGTGTGTCTACCTAAGTAATCATCTCGCACAGAAAAAAAATACAAATACCTACAACGTCAACTATGAGCTGCTACTTTGTTTGTGCAAAAACTCTGAAATTATTTGATTTTTTATAAACCAAATATTAAACTACTAAGTACATCTGAGTTTTCTGAAAAACATTTTAAATTTTCCTGGCTCAAGCTGCAATTTTTACCAGAAAATTCTAATATTTATTTTTTTCTAAGCGCTAACAGCTGCGAGTAGCATCGTTACTGTGGGCTGTCCTCTTTCAAAACTTATATTCAGTGAGCGCAGAAGTGTTTTCAAAAAACTTTTAAAGGCAGTAATTTTAGAATGTTTGGTTATGCAAAGATAATCATTGTTTGGTGTATATTTGCATTTAAAAGAAAACTTCACACATTGAGATAAATGCAGATTTATATAATTGAAACAATGTTTTTGGGCTTGAAACTTTGACCCATTAAAGAGACTTTTATTCCTGGTGACGTCAAGGAAAAAATGCTGATGGTGATAATTAAACTGTCTTCGTACTGGTCACACATGTTCCTGCTGCGCTCTTGTGTGGATCCGCTGGTGACGTTTCAGATGCCCTGACTGAGTAAAACGTTTTCCACACTGGTCACAGGGAAAGGGCTTTTCCCCAGTGTGGATCAACTGGTGTTGTTTCAGACTTCCTAAGTAAGTAAAATGTTTCCCACACTGGTCACAGGGAAATGGCTTTTCCCCAGTGTGGATCCGCTGGTGTCGTGTCAGACTCCCTGAGCAAGTAAAATGTTTTCCACACTGGTCACAGGGAAAGGGCTTTTCCCCAGTGTGGATCCACTGGTGTCCTGTCAGACTCCCTGAGTGAGCAAAACGTTTCCCACACTGGTCACAGGGAAATGGCTTTTCCCCTGTGTGGATCCTCTGGTGTCGTTTCAGACTTCCTGATAGAGTAAAACATTTCCCGCACTGGTCACAGGGAAATGGCTTTTCCCCTGTGTGGATCCGCTGGTGACGTTTTAAATATGATGGTCTATCAAAGATCTTGTCACAACAGTCACAGCAGTGCAGCTTCTTGACCTTTTTGGTAGGTCGATCCAACGGTTTGACACTCGATTCATTTTCAACTCTCTCCTCTTCTTTGCTGGTCTGGGCCTTTGAAATAAAGAAAAAGAAAACAAAAAACTGTTGCATCCAGAAGTGTTCTCTCACAAACTCGTGTTCACTTTTGGAAAAACATAAGCAGATAAACGAAGTTCTATAATAATACATTTACATAACAGTTTTGTACCAGACAACACATTTATAAGGATAAACACATATTTATAAGGATAACATCATATAACAGATTGGAATATTGCCTACACTTTTTTCAAATACTTAATGTTTCCTAGCAACCAGATTTATTTTTTTATGTTTATGAATTTGGCAAATGTGTTTATCTAAAGCAAAACATTTGACAAAAATCTGCGCTCTACAAGTAAAATTAACCAACCTCTTCCAGTGACGACATTTTCCTGTTGGTGGCACTTCACTCCTCTTCTCCTCTATCCAGGAATCACCTCTGGAATATTCAAAAGAACACAACATATCAGAGGAAATGCTGTGGAAATTAGCAGTTAAAAGATGTAGCTAACTAATTCTGGTAAAGATATGATATATGATATGGCCGCTAGGCAAACTGCCCTTTTATAAAGATTTAAATTGACTGATTTTCATTTAAAGATCTCAAATCACTTTTATTATTAATATAATTCTGCTGCAGACATTTCATGCACTAATAGCAAAACTGCAAAAATCCAAAGTTTCCAGAAATCAAAGTTTGAACAAGCTACTTGAGAGGGACAGAGGTTTGTCAAATCTCAGCATTATTTTTCTTACCGGTTCTGTGAAGATGCTGAACTTCCAACTGCAAGTTGAAAATGTCCACTAACAGGTCCCAAAATCAGAAGGGTTTTAAAAGGTGCAGCATTACTGTCATGGTAACCAAGGGTGGCATCAGCTAAAATTCCAGAATCAATTTTGAAATTAAACAAATATGTAATGCTTTCAGAACGTTTCAATGTTTGATTATATTAGGGGTGGGACTTGATTAAAAAATTATCTGATTAATTAAAGGCTTTGTAATTAATTAATCTTGATTAATCACATTTTAATCGTTCAAGAAAATTTGCCCCAAAGCAATTTTTTTAATTAAAAATAATGAGGCGGAGACTCAAACATTAGATATGGACATTATTATTGTAAACTCAAGCTCATTTCATCTCTTGAAAAATGCTTTTAAATAGTATTTCAATTCAAAACAGTAGAAAACACAAATGCTTGACTTTAATTTTTGCCTCCAAGGGTGTTACAACCAGTTATTCATTGAAAGGGGCAATTGATTTTTTACATTTTGTATCTATAAATCTGATTTTTAATGTCGTTGAAAAGCTTCAGTCTGATGAAAAAGAAGAAATCGGTCTCTTACCTGTTAGGATTAGAATCCAGATGCTGAAGCTGATGTTTAATAGGTTCATTAAATAATTTAATTACGTCCCTGACTAGATGCTGTATTGTGGTTGATACTGGTAATTAAAATGATTTGATCAGCATCAGTGGAGCTGACAGCCTTTGAAGATACTGGTGGCGTGTTTTATTTATTTATGTCTGATGTATATTTAATATTTATGAGAATTCGGCTGATCTATGATGACATAAATGATGTTTAAGTCTGATTTTTCTGCAGAAAAACACCTTTTTTTTCCAACATCATCAGCTAAGGAAGAGCTCTTGCTTCGTAGCACAACCGTATGCTCACTCTAACATAAACTTATTATATAAACTACATGCTTTAGGCATGTTTGTTTCACTTGTAATTTGAAGTGTTTTCATGTTAGATGGACTTTGAAAAAATAAGTGAAGAAATCTTGCAAGAGACCTAAACATTTTGCCGTATTTCTTGGTTTCATGTAGCTCTGCCCCCACTTTCAAAGCTTGGTCATTTAACACTAATTAAAATACTTGTTACCATCCTGATTTCTTGACACGTTTATCTATAAATAAAACAACCATCTGCTGACACCCTGATTAAATAAACCTCTGTTTTTTGTTTGTGGACATTAAGAAACGAGGCCTGGAAACTCATTTGAGTTTCTGCTTCACTACATTTTAGATTTTTCAGACTCAGAAGATGCTGATGACAAATGTTCAGATCAAATGATGCGAATGTGGAGTTGCTGACAGACATTTGGCTTCAAGTTCACACAAACGAGATAAATCAGTCAGAAGCTGCACTTCAGGTGTTAAAAGTGGAGAGTTTCACTTCAATTATAGATGACAGTAGGGCTCTGTGACATGCATGGTTAGGGAGAGAGAAGTCAGTGTTTAGGGGGAGAATCCATAGGATGAGTTAGAAACTCAGTACATAGTTTGACCCAGAGCAAATTGAAGTATCCGCTCTTTGTTTCGCTTTATCAAAAGGTTTTGTGATATAACTCAATTCACAACTATTACAGAGATAATTCGCTTCAAAACCCATTTTCTCATTGGTTTGTCCCGTTTTAATGATTACCTCAAGGAAAGAATATGACATTCGTTGTGAATGAGTGGTATAAAATGTTACACGCTCATTTATTGGTGGTTATTATGTGTACGACCCAGTTTATCCATGTTATTTAATGGGAAAGTAAAGGTTCATATGGATTTACAGACATGCATGTGCAGGATTGACTGAGCAGCCTTGTTCAGATGCATTTGTGGATTAAATCTAGAAGATGTTGCTTTGTTTCATCTTTCTACCAATAATATTTGATCCATTCAACCGTTAGATGAAAGGCTGCATGATGCAGGTTCGATAGTTTTTCTGACATCCACTCAGAAAAATAGCAGAAAAGCTGAAATAGTGTAATTATCTTTTGTATATGAACCATTGTTGTAAACGTCTGCTGTGAAGGTGATGAGGCAAAATATCTTATTTACGATGATGAAGATAATGATTACAGTAAAACAGATGATGATGATGATGAAAATGATGATGATGATGAAGATAACAATGAAGATGATGATGATGATGATGATGAAAATGATGATGATGATGATGATGAAAATGATGATGATGATGATGATGAAAATGATGATGATGATGATGATGATGAAAATGATGATGATGAAAATGATGATGATGATGATGATGAAAATGATGATGATGATGAAGAGAACAATGAAGATGATGATGATAAAAAATGATGATGATGATGATGATAAAGATGACAAAAATTAACATGACAATGAAGATTAGGAAGAGGATGATGTTGATGATGAGGAGGATGAAGATGATGATGAAGATGATGATAACAGTGAGGATGATGAAGATGATAAAAAATTATTATGATGATGATGAATGTGGTGATGATGATAAAGACAACAGAAATTAACAAGACAATGATGATGATGATGATTAAAGGAACACTTGGCAGTTTTGGCTTGCTTTTAGCACCCCCTAGTGTCCAGTTAGCAAAACCAAAAGTGAAACTTAGTGAGGTTGGAAGGAAAAAGGGGTGAAGTGGGTGTGTTTGGAAGACTTGGTCAGAAGCCGAGCACAAGCATTCTGGAACACCTGTAAACTGTTCAGGGAGGTTTTCTAAGCGTGAGGAGATGAAGGTGTGGATTACAATCTCAAGTTCAGAGCAGGACAGAATGGGACTTAGCTAAGCAATGTTCCTGAGATGGAAGAAGGAAGAACGAACAAGAGAAGTGACATGAGAATCCAGGGTGAGAGCTGGGTCAAAGGTCAGTAAGTCATACCACCACCTTGAAACAACACATGAAAATAATCTGGATTGTCTTAGATGACCGCAGTGACCGAGACGTGACATAAGCCACGGCACATTTGGCAGTAAAACACCAAAACTGCCAGGATTGGTGTTTGATGATTGAATGTACCCCAGCAGAAGCTCTGTAACTGTTGCTCCAAGCATCATGTGTACACCGCTTCCTCCTCAGCAAAAGCTTCATTTTACATCAAACATGAGCCAAAACTGACGGAAGAACAACTATTTAATGTCCGACGTATAAAAGAGCGTTATGTAACAGAAAAATATCAGGCTCTTCTCTGTTTTGACATGATCTCATTTACATTTGTGCATAATGTTACAGCTCTGGGCCCACGCGACAACATCCTAATCCCGGTTTATGCCTTTCCCCGGTGGCTAGAGCACAGACAGACAGTAAGCCGACACCACGTCAAAGTTACCTCAGTAATTAAGCTGTCAGACATGATTAAGTTCATATTGATTAAACAAGTGGATAATTTAAGGTGCTAATGGTTGTGAATAGCCATAACGTTTCATACATTTGTCAATACCAGGTCAGGAGTCTTCTGTATTTGCTTGTTTTATGTCCCGCTGTAAAAAAAAAAAGAGGACAAGAATCCAGCTAACAGCACCAAATCAACCCTGGAGCTTCCGGGTTCTTTGCGAATTCTTTGCCACGATGACATCTGACACCGTATCCATTATGCAGTTTGATTCTGTCAAACCGTTCCAAATTACATTCTGAGCAGATAAAGCCAAAACAACTATTAACTATTTCTAATTCTCAAACCACAGCCATGAATTCCCCATCTTCTCATCAGCTTTAGCACTGCAGTATGAAAGTTAATAACCAGAAAGTCATCACTGGAATCCAGCGATGTGTTTATGGTGATAAGGGGCTATTAAGATTGGTGTGAGAGGGTAAATGAGGTGGCGGGGGTCTAAGCCGCTTTGTGACTCTGCATCAGGCTGAGCTGAGGAAGCTGAGTCATTAAGGTGACAGTGTGTGGACAAGATAATGAAAAAGTCATATCTAAGAGAGGGGAGGGGGAAGGACAATAAGCTCGTAATCTGTGCCTGAAGATGTGATAACCCATTACCCAGAGAAAGATGGCATCTGGTCCACGTCCTCCCCTTTGGTGTGAGATAACAAACCATTTTACATTTCAGTTTCTGATGCTTTTCTAATCCCTCTGCTCCACGAATGCTATCCATACAATCATCTCCATCTCCACAGCCATATGTGAGCAAACTTTTTTATCTTCTAGAACTTTGGGAAACTAATAAGCCCTGATTTTAGTGGGAGCATGTGCAGCTGCTGACCTACATTTACCTGTAAGCCTAAAAATCTCCCTCACTTTTATTATTTTGCTTTTGCAAATATAGATAAATATTTCCACTCTTACATTTAGAAAAGAAAACTAAGTATTTAAGTACAATTGTTCTTTTATTTTGTCATCGGTCCTCCAACAGGATAAAGACCCAGAACACACAATAAAGGATCAGAACAAGGTACAGGACTATTCTGAAGTGTCCTTCTATGACCCCTGACCTAAATCCTATCGATCATCTGTAGCAGCAGCTGAAACATCTGGAGAAGCAACTCTTCAGATATTAGACAGATGAAGTGGGTCAGAGTACCTGTCGACAGGTGCAGAGTTACAGACTTGATGACAGTGATTGACTCAAAAGGTTGAACAACAAATTATTAAAGGTGCAATATGTAACAATTAGGTAAGACTGACATCATGTGGTCAAACTTAGTTACTACAGCCCATTTTTTAAACAAAAAAAGACTCTCTCTGCCGTCCTGTGAGTTTCATGGCTGTTACCAGTTACAGATCAGTGCTAGATGATTCTAGATGACAAGTTAACATGAGTCATACACAATAATTTAAGTAGATAAATACATTGTCATATCTGATGTTAGCTCTCTTAGGGTGTTTTACGGTAGGGAGCACTTACTACTCTTAATACGGTAATATGCTTCCGGAGGAAGTGTGGTTGTTTGCCATTTTGCCATTAGCTTGCTGTTATAGTCAATAGTATAACGCTGCAGACCTGGAGACGCCACTTTCAGGCTGACTCCACTTTCAGGCTTCTACCCTTTTCGAGGCAGCGACCTCTAATGGACAGATGTTTAACTGCAACCACGCCAGATTCAGGCTTCTACCCTTCTGTTAATTGCTTATTAAAAATTGTTTCTATGAATTGCTTATTAAAAAACGTAATTGTTGTTAAAGCTTCAATTAAGTTGTTTTTCAAATTATTTAATTGCTTAGTATTATTTAGTAGCTCCACGTACTCCTATTCTTCTTCTCTGCCCTCTGGAATAACTATGAGGAGGAGACCACGTATTATAAACTACAAATTAAACTAAAACAAACTTTGATACCATACAACTGTTTGTATTCTAACATTGTGGTGTTTCACACAGAAAGCGAACACACCATTAGCTGTTAGCAATGTTAACAGAAGCTAAAATATCAAGCTAACGTTATCTTAAGGTCCCTCAATTGGGGGACTTTGAGGTTTAGCAGCAAGATTTGTGGCCTAAATATCAATAAACATTGTCAATCTGCACCTCTATAAATACTGCAGGCCCATGGCTACAAGACCATGGCTACAAGACCATGGAAACATTTTTACGTGCTCCAAACACAACTAAGACTAGTCAAAAGAGTGATCAGAAATCCCACTTCCTGTGTCCACATTTCTGTCTCTAACACTGCTAAAAATCAGATTGTACACACATTCTAGCCACCCATTTGAAGCCAAGGTCCTACGGATTCTAAAAATGTATCTCACAACACTCTACACCAAAGAAGCCAGAAAGCAGCAAAAACAGAAACTTTTCCCAGCAAAAAAAATAAAGTTTCTTACCTTTGATGTTTCACCTTGAAAAGTTAATTTTATCCAGGCTCTCTTATCGTTTACTGCTATCCCTACCTCTTGTGTCGCACTGAAAACAGTTTAGACGGAAAACAAAGCCATTTTGACCAAAAAACAAGCTTTGAACTCAAACTTCCGGTCAGATTTAGCTCTTTCATTGTTTGAGAAATGTCTGGTTTTTGAAGAGTCTCATTGGCTGACTGAGCTGTCAATCACATTTTGGTGAGTAGCTCTTCATTCTATTGGTCCTAACATTCAAACAGAGTCGTAAATCATCCGGATTAACCAACTAGTCATGGAGATAGAAGGGTGAGCAAAGCAGAGGTTCAGAAAATGGCCACTGCACAAAGCCGCATGGCATATGGTGCCGTTTCACACAACTTTATTTGTCCCTGAGTGACTTACAATGGTAACAAAGCTAGCTAAAAGGTTGGACAACAAAAACTATCCTGTGGAAGGAGCGCTAAATTGTTCCTGTTAGAAACGGTACAGATGGAACGACACTGTGCCATTTGAGACCTCGTCTGAAGTGTCTGCATATAAACCTCTGTAAATTTGTAGTTCTTCACTTTATCAAACTCAAACTTTGTACAGCTAATGTCAAGATGTAAAATTATGAATTCATTGCAGTTTGAAGCTACTGCTGCATTTTTCCAAAGAGGTATTCATCCTGAAATCAAATTTTTTCAGATGGCAGAGAAAAAAATCAACTTTTTTACAATTTTCCATGTCCATTTACACTTCTTTAGTGACACATATACTAATATTGACACATCTCAACAAATCCCACAAGTGTTCCATTCTCATTATGGACGGGTACCGAAACAAGGCACCGTTTCATATCACGTGAATCAGTACTCGGTAGGTACCACGAAATTCAGTCGATGCCTTAAAAAGTACCGAATTCAGTACCCATCCCTAATCCTGCTTCACCTGATATTAGAGTAAAACAAAAAGATGCCATGGCTTCTTAGGGATACAAGAAATAACTTCTGGGTCGCTCCTTTTTACTGGATTTGGTTCTCTGGAGCTTTTTGCTGGCTGGAGTCAAATTACAAATGACGCTGCTGCAGCATTAGCTCTGCGCAGACTCTGCAGCCTCACGGGCTCACAGATTGTAGACAGTGACTACGTCCCTTTTTTTTTTGAAAGAAGATAAACTGACAACCCCCCAGGAAGACATCAGACTGTTGTGTGATTATTTCACCGTAGAATTCTTACATATTGCTCATTTAAACTGAGGAAACCATCATTTATTCCAGTTTGTTTTTTAATAATCAGTTGAACCACACTTCAAATTTGCTTTTCAGAATTATTCTCATTATTTATCCTTGTTTGTCAATAAATGCACATTAAATTCCATTTTGGCTTTCTGTTTGCTGTGTTATAGAATTAAAGGAGTTTTATTTCTTTGAGTTGAAATAAATCTATTTGTGGTCTTTTTGCTCTTATTTTCAAATTTATATCGAAACAAAAATATCTATTTGTTGTTTAATAAGACAGTTAAACAAATGCTCTTTCAGTTGTCACAATGCTACACCTGTCTGTGAATTGTACACTTCCTTCAGCAAAAGCTGAATAAAACAAAAAAATATTGACAACTTCAAGCAGCATTGTGTACACAGAAAAACCTTGGCATAGTCAGAGTAAAATCAAAGGAAAAAAAGCAATCCTGGAGGTAAACTTCAAAAAAAGGTTTGTTTCATAGCGTGAGCTTTTGTTTGTCGGAGCTCAAATCCAACTGCAGAAAGTAAATGGAGGAGGTACCTGTGAGTGTTAATGGGAGCAGAAAACAGCCGACATCTGGTGAGGCGACAACCTCACAGATTCACTGCACCGTGCGCTGGATCGTGTGGGTGTCAGAGTTGTCAGAAACATACTACTGAGGAGGTATTTTATGCAGTTGTGTAGAATCAAGACTTGGATTCAGAGCTGTAGCTTTTTCTGCTCCTGTGTGGATCCAACAACCCTTCTGAAGTTGAGATTTTTCACTGCAACAAAAAGTGCTTTGATTTTTGGGATCTCGTGTGATTGGTTCTCTAGGACTGTGGTTGCTCTGGAACTGTAAGGAACTTTTAGGTGGAGAAACTAGTGAAGAGATGGCTTTATTTAAAGGTACAATAAGTAAGAATTTTACAGTGAAATAATCACAAAACAGTCTCAATCCTGTAAGGAAGGTTACATTGAAACAAATTTCCTTCTCAAGCTTGGTTTATGCTTGACGCATCCGCGAGGTCCACACGGCTCCACGCGGCCAAATTACGTCATTTCAGCCCCTCCGCACGGCCCAAAGTTTCCGCACGCGCACCTTGGAAGTTTTCTAACTGATTTCTAACTGTACAAACATGGCGGACTGGCTATTGCGTGTTGTATGCATGCCGTAGAGCCCTATGCCGTCCCCTACAGTCTGGGAAAGTATTGGCTCACAGCGGGGACGAGCCGCAGGAAGTATAAACGCTGCAAAGGTTTTCTTGGCCTGATTCCGCACGTCTCAATTCCACGCGGAATGTACATGCGTCAAGCATAAATCAAGCTTCAGTTGGCTGGGGGGTTCCCGGTTTTTCTCCTTTTGAAACGGCTGAAGAGGGATGCAATCTTTGTTTCCAAGCTGTCCCGCCTCCATACATCCTGTGTCCAGAGCCAATCATATTTGAGCCTACGGGGCTGTCAAGTCTGAACCAGTAAAAGGAGCGACCCTGAAGTTATTTCTTGTACCCCTAAAGCCTCTTTCACACCGAATGCGGAACGGATGCAGTCTGGTTTCTGTACGGCTTCCCTACAGACCAAAAATCATTGAATCCAATCAGAGCATTCGCATTGGCTGTGGTGCGGCGCGGATCCGAATGCAGAGCTTTGGAAAATTTCCTCATGGAGTCTATTTTGTCCGGACGCCATGTGTGGATTGTCATGAAATAGAAGAAATCACATGAGCCAGACAGGAAGTGAGATATTGAACAGTGAGGTGCATCCGGTAAATTTCAAAATAAAACCTGTTTCGCTTTATTTTTGCCAGCTATATTTTTATTATTATTGACAGTGATATCAGTTCAGCACAAATGATAGTTCATGTTATTTTTACAGGTATATGTTTAAACATATGTCAAATTTCTAATCATTTGGTGCTCTTGTGGAAGCAGATTTACGGAGGGGTTCAGCACATGAACCGCAGTCGGATCTGAATCCCTTCGGCACTCAGTGTGAACAAAGAAGCCATGTCATCTTTTTGTTGTACTCTAATATTGGATAAAGGAAGCTAACGTTGAGCTAACAATGCTAACAGCGAGTTAGAAAAAAATAGCTCTTAAAATATCTCAAGCTACTTATTTTCAATGACCAACAACTCAATATTACAGTGTATATTTTTTGTATGACTCGTCTTCTGGAGCTGAGTCAAAAATGGCAACAGTTGCTCAGTTTGTTTTGATACATGAACTGCAGTACCCACATTTGACCACAGGATGTCATTCCTACTTCATGCACCTTTAAATAAAACAAAACAGGTGTGATGCAGGAAAGCAAATCATCTAGAAAAATATGGAAGGAATTAGACAAAGTAGATAAAACTGGAGAAACTGAACTATTTTCCTGTGGGAACTGGTGAAAACAGATAACAGAACGTCCAACGTTTGCAGCTGCAGCATTTTTGAGTTAATAAAATAACAAAATAAAAATGAAAAATCTAAGACTTTGACGTGTAACTGAGCTACAATGCAAATGGACAGAAAACAAGCTAACACTCCGTCCATCAAACTGGTAAAACTTAACTTAAAGCAAGTTTGTTTATATGAAAAAAGACGTTTTTATCAATTAAATGAATCAGGACTACACCGTGCAAATTAATTATAATATTACAATATAAAATACAAATATCAAGAGGAGGCTTTTAAATAAAGATAACAGCTTGTCTGAGGGGGTTTAATCTACCCCCCTCAGTGCGATGTAAACATTTAATTAATCTTTGCACAGCATTCATTTCACATTACACCATTAGCGCTTCAGAAATATTATGTTCCTGCTGGAAGTGACCCAGGCGACACCAAAAACAGCTGCTTGTGCTGGAAATAACCACGGATATCCATTAAATACTGAAAGTTTTATATGAACATTTTGAAATTGAAAATAAATAATTTTCCAGTCTTACTGTTAGCTACACCAAGGAGCTTTAATGAAAAAGGTCTGTTAGTGAGATTCAATGAAGGATTCTAGCAGATGGATTATTAGTTGAAGGATGTGTGTAAAAGTGTCTTTTCTGTTTGAGTTTATCAGACCAAAGTATCAATTAAATCTTTCTGTAAGCTAAAGAGGTTTTTAGGTACGTTTGAGACTCTTATTGTGAAGGAATAAGGAAGTTCTGAGTTGGATGATTCTACAGAAGTTCATTCGTTCGTTTAACAAATTTTGAAAACATCCTAAATTAGTTATTGAAACACTGAAGAAGAAGTTCCTCCTGAAGAACCCTGGATGTTCAACGATCCTCTCGATCAAACATGTCCCACTTTAATCCTAATCTAATCTGAAGGTAACAGGTAACTCTGCTTTGACAGGACAGGAGTCAGGAAATGTGCTCCTGACATTTAAAGCTCACCAACAAGATAAAGTCAGTGCTGTTTACCTGTTTTTGCCCTGAGGGCAGTGTCTGCAAAGCGATCCTTACCCTGCTCCTGTCTGTAAGAATCCACATATGCCAACTTCCCGTGCTACATCGAACACGCGTGGCGAGAGAAGGCTGTGGATGAAGAGGAGGTCAGTGGAAGGCTTGGTGACATTCAGAGCTCTGCTTGTTTCCTGTCACGGTTCAGTGCCCGTTGAAGGACACGCTTCACAACAACATTCTTTCAGGTCAGAACTGGCAGCTTGGAGCAAATTGATTCTATTTAAACTCGTTCAGAGAAAACGTTCTTCGTTACAGCGTTGCTGTTTCACCGAGCCGTCCATCCTCCCTTTGTAACACGTTTCAATAAGCTGGAGGGCTTGAATTAAATACAGCCATTCGCACATCAAAGCTCATTTATTTGGAGGTTTTATTGCCCAGGCTTTTGGGACTTCTGTTTTATTATAATTATTTATTTATTTATTTATTTGCTGTTGCTTGATTTTATTGTACTTTTGCAGTTTGTTGCTGAGCGTGAACATTATCTGTCCCGCAACTGCTTCCCACAGAAGCTGCATAAGCAGCAGCCTTAAAGGTATTTTATTTGTTGGGCCCATTTTTGAAACATGTTTTTGTATAAAAGCTATACATAGCTACTGTTGTGCCCATTATAGCAAAGTTCTGGCACTTTTAAACAGTTTAAATGTGTTTTATTAGTATTTAGTGATGTTAGCATGCTTAGCGCGTGGCGTCCTGCAGGACTGATTAGCTAACGGCTAGTCTGAGTCAAAACTAAAGTGTGTCCTGGGCTTTCCACCAGATGTGCAAGCTTGTCTATGTTTTTTTTTTTTTTAGATCTGCAGACATTTCCTTTCTCTCAAAGTATTTAATTTTTGGGAAAAGCTTTTTGTGTAAAAGTTATAAATAATTTTTATCTCTCTTATTGTAGATGGCTTCCTGAATAGAAAATATTTGCAGAAACAGAGTTTACGTCCTACAGGATAGAAGAGCTAACAGCTAGTACAAGCAGAGCCAAGCCTAAATTGCATTGTGCCATCTCAAAAATGCAATTCATGACACATTTTGTAAACAGTTTTATATATTTGGGTTTGGAGTCTTATTTCCTGATATTTGGACATCTTGCCTCTGATTGGCTAACAGCAACGTGACTCTACCACTGATTTATCTCCACAAATAACACAAGCCTGAAAGAGTTCTGCTGTGTGGTGGAGTTGCTAATGCTAACGGTTAGCTTCTATATCCGAGATGTTCTCTGCTGTTTCCTGGACGCTAAACCAACACCAGCCTTCCCCACCGTGAGTCAAGATGGGTGAGTCCATGAATGTTAAGTGACAGTGTGACGTAGATCTGTCAGGATTTTCTAATCCTAGAGTTTCACCGTCTATTTTCTATCTGAAGCTAATGCAGGAGCTAGGTGGAGGAGACTATTTTCATGTTCAGCCTGCATAAAAAACTCAGAGTGACCCATTATGATCAGAAATAATCATTGAAAAAAGGTTTTTCAGTGATCCACACCTTTAAGACCATAAATGTCACCAGCAGAAGCAACATTTTGCATATCCTGGGGTCTAGTTCAGTGGGATACTTCAAATATTTGCTCAAATGACTGTGCAGTGTGACACTGATGTCAGTGTAAAGTTTAAGTACAATTTGCATCAACTAATGTGAAATTTTGGGAACTGAATCTGCACTTGGACTAGCCGTTAGCTTGTCAGTCCTGAAGTACATAAACTCTATTTCTCCAAACTGAAGTAATTCAGGAAGCTATCTACAGTAGGTAGGATTGTATTATTCAGAACACATTTCTAAATAGGTGAACGTCGTCTTTAACCATCACTTGTATCCTCAAACATAAAAGTTTTCTTTTTCAAAGGTAGAAAACTGCATGTTTCCGGAAAATGTCAGATGTTTTAAGGCCAGAAGGAAATGTCAGGTTTTTGAGCTGCTCATAAAAAGAACCCTCAGAGTTGATTGTTTATGGTTTTTGACCACGTTTACCTCCTGTCTGTATGTTATTTTAGGTTTCTACTCTTGTTGTTCTGCCTTGACAGGCTTCCATGTGATGAGAGAGAGTGTTGTTGCTGGAAAAATTGATCTTGAATCAGTCTTGACAGATGAGGGTTTGAGTTGTTTTATCCTTCATCCTTGGATGGGCACAATAAACAATTTGTGCAAAGGGACACACTTACAGTTCACAGTAAATCTCTGCAACAACATGTGTGCAGACGGAGCTGCTGCTGCCGTTGTTGCAGCGTCGCACCTGAAACGTGGTATTTTATAACTTGTTTCAAGCTCTTTCTCTTTTTTATAACTTGTTCCGTGACTTCGGGGAATGCTGTGATAGATAGATACCTTTTCAATTTCATGGAGACGTTTTGGCTGTCTGATTGCAGTGGAGTTCAAAGGAGTAAGGAATCAAACGTTCCCCGTGGCTGCCATTTTTAAAAAAATTGAGGTTAATAGCGAAGGAAAAAATGGGTGCTAGAAATTCAGCTGCATTTCCAAAGCAAAATGTCTGATTAAAAGGCAGTGTTTCTTCTGGGGAAAGGGGGAAAATATTTAAAAATCTCTCCACCGAGCTGGAGACTTATCCCCCATGCCTCGTCTTACTTTGGGAAATCTAAATGCAAACGGATTCCTTTCAACAAAGGTTCCCATCTGAGCCCATTATAGGAGATGGAACAAAGAGAGCAAGCTGCCAGGTGCATACCCTGTTTCTGCATAAATGATCATTCTAATGGCAGCGGAGTGTTTCTCCTAAAACTGGACGGTGTCCAGGTTTGTCTTTTGTAGAAGGACCCAGCTGCTCTGAGAGACCTGGTCCGGGCTCACACGGGGATGCAGCAGGTCTTCAGGAGTCCTTCAGGGTTTTATTTATTTATTTTTTCTCTTGCCTGCACGTGTCTGTGGCTGACATTGATGCAAATGGATTTCATAGCGCTTATCTATCTTGGCTGCATTGTCCAGAGTGGTAGCACAAAGGGTGTCAGGGGAATGTGTTCGTACGTTCTTCAGAGATCAATGGAGCTGCAGGGGTGACAGCTGAAAGAAAGAATTATGAATGCAGAGCTTTGTGCAGAGTTCATGTATTGCAAGATGGAGATGATACTGAATACTGGCACATGATGTCTATTCTGATTCACTTATCTTATGATCTAACAGCATTTCGTTATCTATTTTTTTATCTATTTTTTGCATGATTTTCTGTAATTCTTATTTTCAACCGTTCTTTTCAATAAATGTTTCATCTTCTGGGAAAAGATTTATTTTGTTTAGGATGTGCTCACTGGGAAGCAGCAAAGGCTGACTGGTGAGGACTATGTGGACCTTTGTGTGCAAATTCTGAATAAGAGAAACCATTTCTTACTTGATATTTTTGAAATGTGATCGTCACTCTGAGTTTCACATGCAGGCTAAACATGAAAATAGTCTTCTACCCCTATTTCATGCATTAGCTTCTAATAGACAATAGACGAGGAAACTCTAGGATTAGAAAATCCTGACAGATCTACGTCACACTGTCACTTAACGTTCATGGACTCACCCATCTTGACTCACGACGGGGAAGGCTGTTGTTGGTTTAGCGTCCAGGAAACAGCAGAGAACGTCTGGGCTAGTAGAAGCTAACCATTAGCATTAGCAGCTCCACCACACAGCAGAGCTCCTCCAGGCTTGTGTTATTTGTGGAGATAAAACATCAATGTTGCAGAGAAAACAGAGTCAGTGGTAGAGTCGTGTTGCTGTTAGCCAATCAGAGGAGAGATGTCTGCATATCAGGAAATAAGACTCCAGATCCTGCTGTTTTCTGCTCACTTCTCCTCTGGCTCACTTCTAGTAAGTAAGTAAATTTTATTTGTATAGCACTTATCACAGAAAAAGAATCACAAAGTGCTTCACAAAGATCAACAAAACAAAAGACAAAATCATTATAAAATGATCTTAAAACAAAACAACAGAATATCATAAAATCATTAAAAATCAGAAAACAGAAAGTCATAAAAATATAAAATTGATAAAACAAATGAAAGATGATTATAAATACAAGTTAAAACACCAATAAAACATAAAAGATTTAAGTAAAAGCAGTTTTAAACAAAAGGGTCTTCAGCTGTTTTCTAAAGGTGTCCAGACTGTCAGTAACACGTAAGGATAAAGGAAGTCGGGGTGCAACAGCCTGGAAAGAGCGATCACCTCGACTTTTATATCTGGTCTTTGGAACTTCTAGGTTCTGGTTTGTGGACCTGAGGGCTCGGGTTGGAGCATAAGGCTTTAACAGTTCAGTAACATAAGGAGGAGCTTGGCCATGTAGAGCCCTGAAAGTTATAGTCAGGATTCTAAAGTTAATGGGTAACCAGAGACCGCCCCCATACCCCCTTTATGCCGCCATCGCGTATTCTTTTATAAAACGGACATGATTGTGCAACATTACTGCCACGGTCTGAGCTCTTATAAACGACCTAACGCTCTCTGATGCCGCCTCAGCGTTGCGGCAAATTGGCGGCATTGTTTTATAAAAAGGACTTGTTCCCTACAGAAATCAACTCATAAGGCATTCATTTATACTGGAGAACACTGCAAATGTGTCTTTGTCCATGATCTTCTTGGGAATACAATCAAGGGCTTGTATTGAAGAATGTGATTTTTTTACTTCTGACTGGCATTTCATTCGATACCAGCAGGTAAAAAGCTCCAGAGAACTAAAGCCAGTAAACAGGAGCGACCCAGAAGTTATTTCTTGTACCCATAAGAAGCCACAGCATCTTTTTGTTTTACTCTAATATCAGGTGAAGCTAGAGGCTAATGTTGAGCTAACAATGCTAACAGTGAATAAGAAGCAAATTGTCTGCTCTAAAAATATCTCAAGCTACTTTTTCAATCACCAACACTTGATATTATCCAGCACCTGGACTCTTCACCCTCCTGCCCTCTGGGAGGCGCTACAGGAGCCTCCAGATCAGGACCACCAGGTACCGGAACAGCTTCTTCCCTACAGCTTCACATTCCTGAACTCTGCTTTCTGATATCTGACCACATTAAAACTCACGGACTGAGTATACACGCGCTCACAATTACTCACAACTATCCAAAAATGAACATAGAATGGACAAAGACAAAATAAGAACTGTTCCCTTATATAAACAGTTAAATCATGGACTATCTGTACTCTTGCTAGGCACTTCTGGATAGATGCAAACTGCATTTCGTTGCTTTGTACTTGTGATGTGCAATGATAATAAAGTTGAATTCTTTTCTATTCTATTCCATTACAGTGAAATGTGTGTGAAGTGAATCATGAGTCAATCGTGGTGTTTCACTTCCTTTAATGAGTCCGTCAGAACTAAAACAGCAAGCTAACAGCAAGACAACAAAAAATCACACTTCCTGTAATGCTGGAGACAAACTACCGTAATGTGCTTCCTGGATAGTGATAAGCACCTGTAACAGATCAAGAAAGCTGAGAGGGATGTGTACTTTACCTAAATTAAATCTCTGCTCTTATTATCAACAGGTTTATCCAGAAAGAGTCATCAGTGATCACAGCTGTGTCCCACGGGGTTCTGTTTCACCTCTTTTACATAAAACTGATCACACTAAATTGTCAAAACGGCGAAAAAACGCTGAATAATAACTGTGATTAATCAAAATTCAGGAAATTGTGCATCGATTGTGTTTTAACAAAAGATCAAATCTGTGAAAAATGATACCCTTAATGTGCTAGGCTTGGGGGGGAGCTTAATTAGATCAGCAGCTTATGTGCAGCCCTCAGTGTTTTGAGATGTGATTAGTGGTGAGAGGTGCACGGAGGGCTCATACAGGAGAACGGCATGCTGTAGATTGATCTGATCTATTGTATCGGGGCATGTGGCAATCTTCCCAGCAGATTAAAAATAGACAGGATCTTTAAATTGTGCCTGACGGCTCAGTGGAGACCAATTGCTGTGAGGCGAGAGCAGAGTCGGCTGCAGTATTTTTGTGTGAAACATCACTGTAGCACAGTTTCCCTGATGAATGAGACCTCCTTTACGCTCATGGTTAATGGCTCAGCCTTGATATAAGTGATGGTAACCCTTTCCTTTTGGTGAGAATTTAAATGAAACCAGCAGGGAACAGGGACACATTTAGTTAGTTTTATATCTTTGCATGTTGTCCTTGTCCACCTTAAATCTTTATGCTAATGAAATGTAAAGGGTAAGCAGCTGTTGGTTCTGCCTTTAGAGTGAGCACAGGAGGTGCTCGAGGTGGCATGCAGCTTATACGCCAGAAAGCACCACGGGGGTCAGCATATGGCTGTCAAGATTTAATACTGCACCTCATAACGCCCTTTTAATTTTCAATCTGGTCCAAATCGTGCTGCATATATGTGTTCAATACGTTTCCCCTGCAAAATAAAGCACCATGTCAGCTTGAAGCTGATATATAAGATGACTAGAAATAGGATCCAAATGTCAAATTTAACAAATGGCCAACTTGTTTGCTTTGGGACATGACTGCACGTAGGTAAGACCCATAATACCTGCATGTTTCTGCAGGTATTATGGGTCTTACCTACGTGACCTAAATTTACACATTTTGGGGACCATGAAGGCTCCCAAAAAGACAATTCATTTAAAATAACAACAAGAAGGAGAAGAACCAAAGTGAGAGCTTGGTTTATGTTGCTCATAATGACTTGAACTAATTTCTGGTAAGAGTCGAACTCTGCCAAGGTTGCATATCTGCAACCTAGCCAAGGGGCAGAAGGACTCAGATTGCATCAGTGCTTTTGTTCTGTTGGCCTTATTGAGCCAGCTGAGATGAGGATCAGCACCTTGAAGTCTGAGGCCGTGGTCCTTGATTGGAAAACACATGGAAAACCAGCTCCAGCTTGGGAATGAGCAAATGCTGCAGGAGTTCATGGATCTCATCATCAGGACCTGAGTAAAAAGGTGAAACTGTAGATTCAACCCTCGGCTGTGGTCATGAGCTGGAGGCAACGACTGAAACAAGGAAATCTCAAATGGCCGGACTCACCCTCAGTAGCTCAGAGAGCAGTCGCTGCTCCTCTACATCAAAGGATGGTTTGGGCTTCTTAACGTCTTCCATGGGAGTTGTTTTGGACATGTGCCACTAGAAGACCTTGGAGCAGTCCAAAGCCTTTCTGTAAAGTCTATAGCCATGTACACATGCAGCAAAACTGAATATCCTCCCCCGCCCATCTAAGAAAAAACTTAGGTCCCTGCCAACTTGTTTTCAGCCAAACATCCAATGCATTGTGAAGCAGATTCATAGGCATGCCAAGCCTGTAGGTTGCAGTAGTTCCCATAATCGTCTGTGTCTTTGCTGAAAAACATTCCTTGGACGTGAAATAACTAAGGGTGTTTCTCAGGGTGTTTCTCAATCTCAAGGAACCTCGCCTTGAGGCCTTGGTCTCGCCCCGGTTGCCTAGGAGATACGTCATCAGGAACCGCCAAGGCGTGTTCCAATCGGTTCCAATGTTCATGCGCTTCCAAGGCATTTGTCCTCCATTTGTTAGCCTTTTAGCTAATTGAGCAAGGATACATGAGAGGTACCTTGGTGCCTTCTCTTGGTCAAAAGTTTCCCAGAATGCAGCGCGGTATTTTCAAACAGATGTGATCAGGAGCCGGCAGCAGCTACTTCGAGAGCAAATTTCCACTCTAAATGTGAGTCAACCAGTTGTAGCTATTGGGCTTATATGTAAAATGTTTATTTACATCCAAAGCAGTTATCTATGGTTGGTTAGTTGCTTAGTAGTTGCAGCTTTGGTGGCTAGCAGATAACTCACTTACACATTTGATTTAACCAATATATACACAATTAAATAAGTAAAAGGCTCGATATTAAAACTTAATATTATTATAATGGGAGGGATGTCAACAGTGCACGTAAGCAGGGGGCGGGCTCTGGCCGGCCGCAATCACGTGGGACAAGTCTGTTTCATTTAACCGTTTTCTTTGACCAAGGAAGGACAGTGTCCTTGTAAGCAAGGCGTCTGGCCTGGCAAGGCACTGCCTAGATCCAAAGCAGGCAAGGCGAGGTTCCTAAGGAACCTCGCCTTGCCTGCTTTGGATCTAAAAAAATATTTAAGATATAAGCCTGATAGCTACAATTAGTTGACTTACATTTAAACTGGACATTTGCCCCAGAAGTAGCTGCTGTCGGCTCCTGATCACATCTGTTTGAAAATACTGCGCTGCATTCTGGGAAATTTTTGACCGAGGGGAGACAACAAGGCATCTCATGTATACTTGGTCAGTTAGCTAACCGGCAGACAAACAGAGGACAGGCGCCTTGGTAGCACATGAACATTGGAACGATTGGAACACGCCTTGGCAGTTCCTGATGACGTATCTCCTAGGCAACTGGGGTGGGACCAAGGCATCAAGGCGAGGTTCCTTGACATTGAGAAACACCCTAGGTGACAGGCATAACCCATCCTTAATGTCCTTCTTGGCTTGTGGAGCAGTAACTGAGCTCATAAAAACAAAACAAGTGTAAATACTGGTCACACATGTGATGTCAGAGCATTTTTGTCACATGCAGTGACTTTGTGAAGCCTAGAAGCTCAGTTATTTACGTCCACAAGCAAATGCTGACAATGGAGAATTTGCAGATCTCCACCTTGGTTGGAGGTTTTTGAAACAATAATTTTTGGTGCCAAATATCTCCACGTTTGTGTGGATGACAGGCCAAACCATGGAAAAATATATTTGTTTTGTGGGATACCGATGGATGGATGGATGGACGGACGGATGCATGGATGCATGGATGGATGGATGGATGGATGCATGGATGGATGGATGGATGGATGGATGGATGGATGGATGGATGGATGGATGGATGGATGGATGGATGGACGGATGGATGGATGGATGGATGGATGCATGGATGGATGATGATGGATGGATGGATGGACGGACGGATGCATGGATGGATGATGATGGATGGATGGATGGACGGACGGATGCATGGATGGATGGATGGATGGATGGATGGATGGATGGATGGATGGATGGATGGATGGATGGATGGATGGATGGATGGATGGATGGATGGATGGATGGAAAATTCAGGGATTAAAACAAAAATCTTCTTGAGGCTCTAACAGTTTATTTATTGTGTCTTACAGTTGTCACATTCACTCTTCCAGGATTTCTCAAAGACCTTGAAGTTCTAAATTTAACTTACATGAGCTCAGCTGGCGTCGTGATTGAAGAAAACTCGCGTTTGTCATCAAAGGTTTTGTATATTTAAAACTTCCCAGCGTTGATGGTGTGGAGGTGGCATCCAAACAATGTCACCAGCCTAAAACAACAGCTAATGCCTTGAAGTAGATATATACTTGGAAACCACATGACTCCAGGATTATAAAAGGCTTTAGTGAAAGAATAAGGCGTTACATTTCTTGCTCTCCAGCTCTGATGACAGGAAATGCCCTGCAGCCTTTCTAAAAAACATCAGGACTCCCAACCATGTCTCTCCTCGTGATCTTTGTTTACTTGATATTTGGATGTGAGCAGATTTCCTTGATGTTTCTGGGAAGTTGTGTGCTTCTGAAAAGGAGGTTCTCTTTTTTTTGGAGTGAAAGGCTTGCTTATAAAGCGTCAGACAGTTTTGCTGTGGAAACATCAGTTGTGTCTCCGTGTCACAATATATGCACCCACCCACCAACCCACTCACTCACAATTGAAGGAGGAGGAGGAGGAGGTTCAATCAGGAGTGCAGCGAGCACAACAGAGGAGAAGAAAAGAAAAGAACGTAGGGGGCTGTGGGAGATTTCTCCTGTGAGTGTGAGGCAGAAAAATATGGTTGGTGTGCCATCTAATGGAGGAAACATACAGCAGTGGTGAGTTATTGTTGTAGTGCTGATTCTCAACACCAGGAGGCAGCATGCTCCAATTTTCTATTTACGCCTAGATAATGATTAAAGAGAACTCAATGTCTAGTTTTATTACATGCTTTTATTATATGAAATCATATATCAGCGGTCTTGACCAAACATTCAGAATGACAGAAATAGGAATTGTCACAGTTTTCTGTCTCAGTTTGTCTGATGGGAGTTTGAAAAACTCCACAAGGTTCTGAAGAGTAATCAGATTACAAATAATTACAAAGTCTCTATTTGTCATGAAATTAAACTTAATGGGGTAGAGTAGCAAAGAAGTCCCTCTCTCCCCCTGTCTCACCCTCTCTCTGTCTCTCACCCTCTCTCTGTCTCTCTCTCTCTCTGTCTCTCGCCCCCTCTCTCTCTCTTTCTCACTTTCTCTCCCTCTCCCTCTCTTTCTCTCTCTGTCTCTCATCCTCTCTCTTTCTCTCTGTCTCTCACCCTCTCTCTCTCGCTTTTTCTGTCTCACCCCCCCTCTCTCTCTCACTTTATCTCCCTCTCTTTCTCTCTGTTTCTCACCCTCTCTCTCTCTCTTTTTCTGTCTCACCCCCCCCCTCTCTCTCTCACTTTCTCTCCCACTCTCTGTCTCTCTCTCTCTTTCTCTCTCTGTTTCTTACTCTCTCTCGATTTCTCTCTCTCTGTCTCTCACCCTCTCTCTATCTATTTCTCCCTCCCTCCCTCTCTCTCTCTCTCTCTCTGTGTCTCTCACCCTCTCTCCCTCTCTTTCTCTGTCTCTCTCTCTCTCTCTCTGTGTCTCTCACCCTCTCTCCCTCTCTTTCTCTGTCTCTCTCTCTCTGTCTCTCACCCTCTCTCTCACTCTGTCTCGCCCTCTCTCCCTCCCTCTCTCTATCTATTTCTCCCTCCCTCTCTCTTTTTCTCCCTCTCTCTGTCCCTCTCCCCCCTCTCTCCCTCTCTCTCTGACCCTCTCTCCCTCCCTCTCTTTCTCTCTGTCTCTCTCTCTCTCGTTTTTCTATATAGCGTCTTTCAATATAAAAATCACAAGGTGCTTCACAAGCATAATTTTTTTATTCAAAAAGATAATGATAATAATGAAAATAATAATAATAATAATAATAATAATAATAATAATAATAATAATAAATGTAATAAAAAATAAAGTAAAAATGAAGTTTAGAAAATACGAAACAAAATGAAAAAGAAAATCAGAGACAACATATTCTTCTGAAGTCAGAACCAAGTGGCTCAGGGAACAAAACATCAGAAACATGGGTTCATGTTCTGGAAACGTATTTGACCCTAATCCCAATGAGAGCTTGCTGTCAATCCTCAAAAGGCAGGTGGGCAAACAAACTCTCCAAACATGGATTAAGTAAGAATCTGGCTTCCATCAGTCAGAATTAGGCTCATGAGCTGATAGAAAGAGGGAACAGGTCGAACTGAAGATTCTTATGAAATCTGGTTTTGAAGCAGCCAGACAAGGTATCAGGACAGAGGTGTCCAAATATTTAAAGACAATGAAGAAAGGCATTAAGTTAAAAGTCCTCATGGGCAACAAAAGTGTGTTTTTATTATTATTATTATTATTATTATTATTATTATTATTATTATTATTAATAAAAAATGCTAAAACTTTGTTTGTTTTTTCATTTTTTCATTTGTTCTGCTTGAAAAAGGCCTACGATAGACACCTTAGTAAAAATCTGATCACAGAGATGTTTATTGTTTACATGTTTACATCAACAGCTTGTTGGAAAGACAAAACTCTAGCATTATAGAAATGCATTAGAGGGATGCACCATGGTATCAAGATTAGTACCGTCGTCAGAAACCAGTTCTAAACATGTCTTCTGCCCTCTGGTGGAGGATCTACAGGTGGTGAGGGCCAATTTTATTTCTTTGTTTTGTAATTACACAAAAAACTAAAATCATTATAACAGAAGAAATCCTCAAAAACCATCTAAAACACAGAAGTGGTCAGATCCTCTACTAATGTAGAGAAATATGAGAATAAAAATGTAAAGGCACTTTGTTTTCTATGACTTTAAAGAGGCTGCCACACCGTTACCCAACCCTCTTGAGCATGTCAAGTCAAGTCAGCTCAACGTGAGTCTTTAGTCACAGTTAATGTCAGCGGGTTTCACAACACCATCACCGTGTGAGTAAGGAGACAATCTGGGACTGTAGCAGGCATTAGGCAACAGAAAAGCACTAACAGAAAGTGATATACGTTTATCACATCTGGGTTAGTACTGAAAATAACAGGCTTTGGCCATTTTTATGTTTAATGTGGCAGTTTTTATATGCACAGATCGATCTTGTAGGGCTTCAGTGAGAGGATTTTCCTTTTTATTTAGAATACATGCACGCAGTATTGACCAAAACATTTAAGCACAACAAAATAAAGAGATTCATCTTTTAAAGTATAGCTTTCAGTCCACAGCCAGACAAAAGCAGCGAGTGGAAAAACATGACCATGTCTGTGATTACTGTTTTCATAACTCATCTGAGGATTTTGTGTCTCTCAGGTGCTTTGATGTAAGCGATCAGATCTGATTCAGCACTAAACTACTTCAGGTTGACATCAGAGATTACCATTACGTAATTCTGAAATATCCCACAACGCATAAATAAAGCTGACATATTTGGTTCAGTTGAGCTTATTCATCCTCCGTGAGAAACAGGTGTGGCGGGACAGATTCTCTGTCTAGTTCCTCCTGACAGGAGTGGGCGACGGATCAGAATCCAAACATGTTCCAACCCTGAAACAATACGACGAACTCTGGTCACACTTCAGCGAAATGTACGTTAACGCAGATGGATCGAGGCTTGAGAAGCAGGTTGCAGACGAAGTTAGGCAGGCTGAACATTTAGAGGGTTGAGCAATCAGTGAAAGGACCGGGCGAGGGCTAAGAGTTCAGTTAGTAAAAACAAAAGGATACCCTGGGAATTATTTTCATAAAAATATGTGCACGTGCTAAAAGACAGACAGGGGGAAGGAACTTAAAGCTCTTTAGTGTGAAACTACTAAGAAAAAGAGATTTAAGAAGAGACACAAACTAGAACACACTAACAGAATTTTTAAAGATCTGTTGTAAACTTGGAGAGAATAGTGTAACATAACATTAATCCTTTGCAAGTGAGATAGTTTTATAAAAAGAGCAGAATGGTCACTAGAAAAGAATAGAATCTAAATCGAAAATCCCTTTATTGTCCTTCAGTGGGGAATTTTTGGTGTCACTGCAGCAAGCAAAGCAAAACAGTGCAAAAAACAACAAAATGAGAATAAAAATAAAGAATAAAGAGTAGAATGCTGTACAGGGAACAAGAAAACATCTCAGTAATACTTAAAAGATTCAAAATACGGATTTTATACACATTTTATGAAATTAAATAAAAAAATCAGATACTGTGTGTAAAATGATGGCAGCATGTGTGGTTCTTTTATGTAATGCACATTTTCACTGTAACGTCCCACCATATAGTAATAATAAAGTTCCTTCCTTCCTTCACTCATTACAACTGGGAGCATAGCACCATAAAAAGCACACTTTGGAATTGTAAACTTCTGCAGCAATCCTGTGATGCAGTAGTAGAGCATTTGAGTGGAAAAATATGGGTCTGAAAACTAAGTTAGAATATTTAAGACCTTTGTTTTTGATAAACCCATAAGAAAATCGTGCTGAAATTAAATGAAAGCGCAAGTTATGTTAAATAAAAATAATATACCTTAAAAGTATGTGAGCTAATGTTTAGAAAGTGCCAAGTCTTATCATTCAAACACTTATTTGTGTCCTTTATGCTGTTTATTCTTGGAAACTCAATTTTTCCACTTTTATTCATTTTTTAATAGCTGAAGGTTACAATAATAGCCTACTGCCTTTGTGTATTTACCTGTGTTATTGTTTCCTATTCTCTAAGTGTATGTGCTGCCAGTGAATTTCCCCACTGTGGGGTCAATACAGTCTATTCTATTCTATTTGATCGTGTATATTTAAGTGCTCATGAAAATAAGAATAAATATAACTTGTTTTTTTTTCGTTAATTTAAAAACAAAAAAATCTGAATTTGTTGGTGTTTTATTTCAGAAATAAAAAGTGAGGCAAGTCTTACTTTTGAGTTTAATCTTCTTGTTTTTTTTTGTAAACAATCCAAACACATCTCGCTCAGTGCTGCCCCCTATCGGTCGCTACAGGCCCCGCCCCGCCTATGAACATCCTCAGCCAGTGAAGGGAAGCAGGGAGACCGACGGAGCTGGAGCAGGCGGCACAGGGATCAGCGGCTCCCGCGTTCGTCCGACACTCAACTAGAGCTGCTCTCAAGCAGTAGTGGTGATGATGGCGGCGGCTGTAGAGAGAGGAGGCGTCCGGGCCGCTTTCCTGAACCCAGGCAGCAGCGGCAGCGGTGGACCTGCACCGACAATGCCTCCGACAGGAGCGATAGCCGGGGCTGTGGTCGTGGGCTCGGGCTCTGGCTCCGGCAGTATGCCTGTACCCATGAACCTTTTTGCAACCTGGGAGATAGACCGATCGTCCCCGAGCTGCGTCCCGAGGTAACGACATTAGCGTAAACTCCCACATGTTTTCCAAACAGCACAGCGGTTAATAAATATCAGGTCTAGTGAACAACGCCCACATGAACGGTTATGTGAGGCAGAGAAACGGGCTGCCACACATTCCCAAAACACTGGTGGGTTAGCTAACTGGCACGCTAACTAGCGAGGTAGCTAATGCTAACTGCTACACTAGTAGCACCAATGTTCGAGTTGCTGATGTTTTATGTTTGACTTTGTCATTTTCAATCATCATTATGGATGCATTCTGCTAAATGCGTCAACGAACAATTGTCCTAAAGTATGGGACATATTTCAAAGTCTTAGACTTGTAAACGTTTTCTGTTAAATCGTTTTGATAACTAGCTTAAAAGTTTAGTCAAATTTCCATTTCACAGGGTTCCATCTACTTTTCATGGTGACGTTAATTTTTTTGCATGTTTTTAAATGTTAAATGTCCGTGTTTTTGTGCACAGACAAGCAGAATCCATGCTACCTAATAGCATCAACTATCTATAAATACATTGACATGGATGCCGTTGGAGG
The DNA here is from genome assembly GCA_006937985.1 of Aphyosemion australe. NCBI lineage: Eukaryota > Metazoa > Chordata > Actinopteri > Cyprinodontiformes > Nothobranchiidae > Aphyosemion > Aphyosemion australe. The sequence goes on from SSNS01000097.1 coordinate 1,440,377, forward strand.
CTTTAGGTGCCGGGCATTCTTGTCATCCTCTAGCTTGGGTTCTGTAGCTGCCTGGTAAATCAAAATAAACATGAACGCACTCATGTTGTCTGTGGTTAGCCCACGTTTTGTGTTTACATCCTGTTATTGGTAAGTGTTGGCTGTCCAGCACCAACAACAGTCTCTCATACTTTTGATCCAGCAGCTGGTGCAATTAGAAAGTAGATGTTAGTGGGTGGAAATGTGTTTTCTGCATAATGCATTCGCCAGTGAGCAGGCATCGCTGCCACCTGACCAGAAACCTCTCGGGGGCTTTGGGTCCATTAATCAGCTTTGACCTAGATCTGCTCGGGATAGTAGTTGGCTGGAAAGGGGAGGGTTTTTCCTCCACTGTGGATGTGCATCTATATATGACAGGTTGCTTTAATGCCCAAGTAGGAAGAGTTTGAATGAAATCAGGGCATGTAGATGAGGTAAATGCTTGCAACGTGGATTTGAGATGTGTTTTTTCTTTAAACTCAGTGGTTTTAAGCAAAATAGATTAAAGAAAGTCCATTGCAGCATTAGAAATTCACCCTGATGGCTGAAAATGCCCAATAAAGATATAGATAATGCTTCATATCCAGAGATTTTTATTCTAAATCAAACTGTGTTCATTGTAGGTGATAACTCAGATTTTGAAGTCACAGCTGTTCTGTCTGATTGCTTATTGCATCTAATATGAAAGAAAGGTGTTATTATCTGTTCATTTTAGTTAGAAACAGTACATTTAAACCAACATTCCCTCTTGCAAATGCTGTCTACTCTGACTAAACACGTTTTTATGAAGATAAAATTTCACAGCAGCTGTAGATATATATATTTTTTTGTTCTAACACTTGAGCGAGCGTGTTTCAGATAACTTCATCCACCAGCTTTTTAGATTGCCTCACAGAGGAAACTTGCGGCGTGTCCGTGCATTTATGAAGCATTGATTCCTCGTGGTTTTGTCTTTGGTGAAGGATGTTCAATGTGCTGCGTTAAAGGGGAGCATGGTCGAGAATGATAATGGAGTCTGCAGAATCTACAGCTCTTTCTTGTTGGCGTATAGAATATTTAGTTTCCTACCTGGTGGAACAACAGTCTGTCCTGGAAATGCATCGATAGTAACGGTTTTGGTTTTGGGCTGATGCAGAAAAAGCCCTAGGAGTGTTTTGAGGGATTTGGCTTCAGCATTCTTTAGGGGGCTGGTCGTTCTGTGTGCAGCTGTTTGCTCCTCCCAAAATAAATAAATAAATGTGGGTGTCCGGCAAAGTGGCATGGGTTCAAATGAAAACATTTTGAGCTGTTATGTTCATTTAAGTTGATTTTTTTACATCATACAAAGCTTTTGCGCATTAGATTTACAACCCAAGCATTTTCTGGGGTAAAATATTAGATGAAGTAATGTTGGTTTTTATGACTCCTCTCAGCATGAATTTGTATTTTCTGATTCCACCCTACTTTTTACACCAAACTAATTAATTCCATCTTTTTAAGTTCTGACCACTTCATATTATTAGTTTTCTCAGCTGCCTTCATTTGTGAGCCTCCAGAGAAAGTAAAGCTTGGTGTGTATTTTTGTTCTGCCAGTCAAAACCCACTTGCACTTCCTGGTAATTGTCGGTCAAACTTACACGCTTGAGCTGCAGACGGCTTGAGCTGCACGATGTATTGAAAGCTCATCATTACTGCAGTATTGAAGCGTGCAAAATCAATACCACAGCAGACACAAACTGTATGACAATAATAATTGGATGCACCCCCAAATATAATAATAGAAAATATTCATTGTCCTGTTTTTTTGTTTCAAAGCACGTTGACCTGTTTGTTTCTACCTGCTAGATGATGGTTGTTGAATGTTTGCTTGTAACAGGCTGCCTCTTGGAACAGTTGGACGTGCATTGTTTTGATTCCAGCACTCCCATGCCTGCCAGACTGCCACCCTCAGTCTCATAAATGCCATGTGGTATTTGCTTTTCAGCTTATTCCTTGCAAGATTATGCCTTTTCCTCCCTTTATTTCTCAATTGAACACAAAACCTGCAGAGTTGCTTATTGCAGGGCAGAAGTAACTCACTTAGCCGTATTTATCTCTTCGTAAACAGCTGACCGGTGCTGAGATGATGTCAACTAATTAATCTGAATTTGCATGGTAAGAGGATATTTTAGAATGTTATTAAACTCTTTTGGGTTATTTTTTGTTCCCTGAAAGTTCAGATTTCTTCTTTATGCATGCAAATTTCCGAACTATAGTGGTTGCCTGGTGAATAAATCTCAAAGGAAGGAATTTGCCTGCTCGTCCAGGGTCTTTCAGTAAAGTGAAGCTAATTTCTATCTAAGGAGATTGGATAAAAAGAAGGAATTTGAGTCTGTTCCTCTCCTGCTTTCTGCTCTACTGTTGACCCAGATTGTTCAAATTCATTCTGTCTGTTGCTATATTTTGAGTTTGACTCTGACACTTCAGGTTATTTTTTTCTACTGTTATTTCCTGTTTGGCATCACCAAAATGTGGAAATAAGGTCAAAATAATAATAAAGTTGTTCTAACTTTAGAATGGAAGCTTTGCAGCCTGCTACGGGATCACGTTGACCCGTTTCAGTCTGTGGCGAGGCAGACATTTGTCGAAGGAACAATGTGGTGTTTTCAGGAATGACACCAATGCAGTGGTCAGTATGTTTTCTAACAATAACAAACGCACAGCATGAGGAGAGGGTTGATCTGAGTTCAGTGATCCATAAGAATGCCGGGTCAAGAGTTAGGAGCTTTACCCACATTTGGGATGGGACGAAGCGAACAAACTTATGTTTTCATCTTCAGGTGAAGATCTCTTTAGGGAGTGCTCAAAAAGACATCTGTTGCTCGTTCTTTGATGTTTATCTCAGGTGAGCAGACTGTAAACACGGCCTTGTTGTGATTCCCAGATCCTTATTTTGATGGTCATTCAGAGGGAATTCACAGGCGTCGGTCAGATGTTTTTGTTGTTTTCTTTTTCCTGCTGCAGCTCTGTGCGGTTGGTTAAACTGATGTGAGTCGTGTGTCAGCATATGACAGAGATAAACAAAGTCGAGACTGAATTTAAGCAGCATTATCGTGTCTTTCCTCTAGTTCACGCAGTTGTTTTTGGATATGATTTGATCCGTGTCGTTTCCTTTCCAACATTATTTGTGTCCTAAATCTATTTAATTAAATTTACTTTGGTTTTTTGGTGAACTTAAAGGTGTGGGAAAGTCATTTAATCAATCAGTCGATCGATTAAACAATTGATTAATCTTTTGATTATTCGATTAATCATTTGATTAATCGTCGATTAATCGTTTAGTCAGCGTTCGCAGTGGTCTCTGGTAGGAATGAATTGAAGTTGTACTCAGGGCAAAAGAAGCCCAGAATTGCTTGGATGAGCACCGACTAGTCTGCTGCCTCACAGCAGACGGCAGGATTTGGAGTCCTGATATTTGGACATCTTACCTCAGATTGGATAACAGCAACGCAACTTTACCACTGATTTGCAATGTGGATATTTTATCTCCACAAATAACACAAGCCTGGAGGAGTTTTTCTGTGTGGTGGAGTTGCTAATGCTAACAGTTAGCTGTTACTAGTCGGGACGTTGTCTGCTGATTCCAGAACGCTAAACCAACAACAGCCTTCCCCGTCGTGAGCTGAGATGGGTGAGTCCATGAATGTTAAGTGACAGTGTGATGTAGATCTGTCAGGATTTCCAAATCCTAGCGTTTTACTGTCTATTTTCTATCAGACGCTAATGCAGGAGATAGGTGGAGGAGACTATTTTCATGTTCATGATGCATGAAAAACTGAGAGTGACTGATTATAGTCAGAAATAATCATTAAAAATGTTTTTTCACTGAACCACACCTTTAAATTAGCATACAAATAAAAGAGGCCTATACGTTAGATAAATAGTTCTTAATTTACCCTTTCAGCCTCCTCTGTAACACCCTCATCTCAAGCCATGAATATTGTTTCTCTTAGCGGGAAACCTGCAATAATCTGATTTCATAACAGGTAAAAAAGAAGCTAGTAATCTGATGCTGGACACACAGACGCTGTCAGATTAATCCTCTATTTCCTCTTGGAATCATGAACAAGGCTCTGTCAGCCATCTTCAGTGCCCTTCAGGACAGTGACACAGCATTCCGAGTCAGTCCGCGTCACGTTTAGGAAACAGAATCCACTTCAGTGTCTTGTTGACCTTTACTGTTATACCTTAATTTAGTAGGAAATAAAATATTCTTTTTTTTTTTGGTTCTAAAAAAAGGAAGTTGTTTGTTGTAGGACGTCTTTTATAATAAGAATTGCACATCCTCCCTTTTCTACTGACAGTATAGAAACCATTGGTAAGTGCTGAGGAGTGACAAGGTTAGAAGAAAATCTCATTAGTGATGGAGGACGTTTTTGAAAGGGAAGAGCTGTTATCTTACAAAAACAAGAATCTAAATGTCCAATAGTAAAAAAAATACCACCATTCAGCTGCAGTTCTGTCATAATACACGTTTTCCCTCAGAAACACATATGGGACAAGTCATCTAGCTTCTACTAAAGCTGTGGCTTTGGCAGAGCTCTCAATAAAAATGGGTAATGATGTGTTTCTGCTCTTACAACTACTCCAGTCTCAAAGATTTCATGGCGGTTTTATGCAAAGATTATTTTATAAAACTTTACAGGACCATCATTTTCACTTTAGTTATTTGTAGCAAAAACATCAGCCTTTGGCACTTCCTGCAGGATTATAATACTGTCAGATTAACAGTGTTGTTATTAATAGAAAAAGTAGCTTGAGATACTTTTAGAGCCAACTGTTTGCTTCTAATCCACCGTTAGCATTGTTAGCTCAACGTTAGCCTCTAGCTTGCTTACTGACTTTGGTTCTTTAAACAAGTCTGGAGCTTTATGTCAGCCGGTGTCGCATTACAAATGCCGGTGCTGCAGCGTTAGCTCGGCGCAGACTCGGCAACCTCACAGGCCCACAGATTATGAACAAAAGCCCTTTTCATAAGACACATCATGCCGGCAAATTAGCGTAATATTACCACAACGTGTGTCTTATGAACGCGCCATGGCGGTATCATGTTGCAGGAATTTTGCGGCATTCGTGCCACCTGCGCTTGTTACTAATATTGCGGCTTCGTTAGTCTTATAAACGCGCATTAAGCCTTGGTGTAACAGAGGGAGGTGTCATGATCACGTGATGAATTAATGCCGAGCTCCGGCCGGGAACTATATTGAAAATGAAATTAAACACAGGCATACGTTTCGTTTTGTAAACAGAATCAGCTGAGATGATAAACTGGAGCGTTGCTGTGCTCCGGGAGTTTCAGATCATCTGACAGTTCACAGGAACGGTGGAGGACAGACACCTGTAGCTGCTTGCGAAAAAAAAAAACGAGCATGGCTTCGATCACAATAAAAAGCAAGTTATGTCCAAGATAAACGGAAGTCCGTGACAGTGCAGAGACCGCCCCCATACCCCCTATATGCCGCCATCGCATAATCTTTTATAAAACGGACACGATGGCCCAACATTACAGCCACGGTCTGAGGTCTAGGCTCTCAGATGCTGCCTCAGCGTTGCGGCAAATTGGCGGCATTGTTTTATAAAAAGGGTCAAGGTCAAGGCCTTGACCTTGACCTTATAAAAAGGCTAAAGACTATGTCCCTCATTATTACTTTTTCAAAAGGAGAAAAACTGACAACCCCCCTGCCGAATGAGAAGGAAATCTGTTTCAATGTAACCTTCCTTCCAACATGATTGAGACATTAGACTGTTTTGTGATAATTTCACAGTAGAATTCTTACATATTGCTCCTTTAAGTGCTTTCTGTGTTTTTATTGTTGGAAAAATGTTCCAGGCAAAGAGGCTTTAAGACGAACCGACCTTGCTTTAACATATTCAGCTGAGACGCGGTGCTTCTCCTTCTTCTCGTCGTATAGCCTGCATCTAGTTACATCTTAGTTCTTTGTTCATTAAAAATGAGTATAAATTATGTTTTTATTAAGAACATTAACACTAAGGTACACTACAAAGTCTACGCTTTTTAAAATTGTGTCTATTTTTAGCTTATCAGACTTCCCGTACCTGCTACTGGCAGAGGTTCCTTACCTTTCATTAGTTCCTGCTGAAAACCTACGGAAGTGTGAAGAAGAACATTTTAGTTCCTCTGTTTGTTTTAATGTCCTTATCTTATTAACTCCCAAATATTTTGTATTTCAGTTATTGGAAATGAATTCAAACCTTCTCGACCACAAACCTCACAATAAAGACAAGATGGGCCTAAACTCCGTCAGCCTGTCAGCTCTATCAAAAGTTCACTGAAGGGAATGAAGACAATTATGTTGAAATAATTATCTCTAAAAATGTAATTATAGAATTAATTGTGACAGGCTTAATTGCTTGTTTGCTCGGCATGGGAGGTTTTCCGTAGATTCACATGATTTATCCGGTCGTTACAGCCTGCATCCAGGCATTAATTCTGATTGAATGGGCATAGGTACCTTTCTTGATGCTTGAATTGAATGGGGCATAATCAGAGTGCATGGGCTGACTAATGCATTGTTTAGACTGAGTCTTTTTTTTTTTGTCCCGATGATGTGTACCTTTAAACACTGCAGAGCCGACGCAGATGATGCCTGTAGGGCTTGTGTTGCTGACCTAATAGACACACTGAGCTTTATGCGATGGGTGCTACATTCTTAGTCATCGTTTTACAGAAAAGATGCAAAAGCCGATCCCTCCCAGGTCTGACGGGAACCGCTAATGACAAAAGCTCTTTTACAAAGTCAGATTTACAATCATAGATCATTAAACAGGATGATTTATAGTAAGATTCATTTCTACGAAAAGCATCAAACTCAAGTAATGGGTCTTTTTTGTAACTGATGTTTTCTAATAATCCTCCCGATTGAGTAGAGTAATATTATCCTAATTATAGCTCCATTATCTTCCGTTGTGTTCTGAGATAAAACCAAGTCCTAATCTTGCCTCGCTGTGCCGTCCACACACACTTTGCTTACAGCAGACCAGTCAACACTTGCACTCCCCTTTTCGTGCCTACTCCCACTGCCTGAAATGTGTCAAAATCCTCTTGGTTTCCTTCCCTGCTTTCCTGGAGAAGGAAGAATTTCCTTGGGAGAGATTTCACATTCCTGACAACTGGAGAACTGCCTGTGCCGCTGAAGCCAAGCGGCTTCAGCTCGCCCCTCGCTGTTGACTAACAACAGGCTTTCCGAACGAGGGGGCAGGATTGGTGTTGATTGCCCCCGAACTGTTGAAAAGTTTCGCTGACTCGGCCTGTAGCTCTGCTGTGAACGGTCATGCTCTGAATGCTCACGCTGAGTTCCTCACAAAGGAAAGAAATGTTTGTTTCCCCCTGCCTGGACCTCAGAATAGGAGAGAGGCCAGATTGTGATGTGGGCGGGGCTTGTGGATCTGAAGAGTTTTAAATTCCTGTGCAAGCAAGAGGAGCAAAGAAGTCATTCAGTGATACAGGAAGGATCCAGCCAAAATAAGTCTTACTCCACTTTATCACTCCGTAGATGTTTGTGTTGTCTAGTTTGGGACATGACAGCCTTTAGAGCATCAGCTCTCAAATAGTTCAGTGCTGGATGCCCTCCCCACTTGGTCTAATCACAGATTAAGTACTCTAAACTGTCTGGAGTCCTGCTTCTGGCTACGTAGCTCTGGTAGAGTTTCGCCTCCCCCTCGTCTCTGGAACAAAACGGGGATTTAGAATTTTTCATAATGAAAGAATAAAATCGTTTATTGGACAAACAGTTTGGGTTTGAATCTTAGTCTCTAAAAGTTTGGCGCTCGGTTTCGCTGAAGTTGGAATTCTTTCTGCACGGATATAAAGAAAAGGCTGAGCACATAATCTCTGGAGAAGTTGGAAGTCTGTGTACGTCCAGCCCATTAGTCATTTAGATGCATCAAGCCTGGTGGTGGAAAGTGAAACGCCCAGTCAGCAGGCATGTTCAGGCTGCCAGGGTTCGTTGTAAATGATGGTGATGATACAGTAGGATTCTACGCACCAGCTGTTCTTTGTCATCATTATTGGATAACAGTGTTACTTTTTATTAGTTTTTTGATGATCACTGTAGGAAATAAAGCCTAACGATACTTTAATGATGCTGACCATTGGGTTTCTATTGACTGCACGATTCCCACAACAGAATGACCGTTTTCTTTTCTTTACACTGCGGGTTTTTCTCAGTTTCTGGGCGCTAATGAGAGCAGGCACACAGATATGTGATTGTGAGAGTTAAAGGGCAGACCTAATCCCCTTTGATGTTAGACTGAGGCCCCATATGTCAGCATGAAATATGTATAGTTGAACTCAATTGGTCCTTCAGATGAAATGCCAGACATGGTTTAAATTTAGAAGAAGCTAAAAGGCAGAGCTATTGTTCCATTTCCCAGCTTTTCTGTTTGAGATACGACTAGTTTTACCAATAAAAGCGTTGAAGCCAAATTGTGGCTTAAAAATAGGATGAAAAAATGTTTTAAATGGTAAATAGTAGTGATATGTATTGGTAAAGATCTGGCGATACGATACGTATCACGATACAGGGGAGACGATACGATATATCACAATATATTTCAATACATTCAGCCAGACAATATTAGCAATTTTTTTAGACAAAATTGAAAGTGGAAGGGGTTGAATGAATCTTCTCTTCAGCCATTGGTGAGCTAACGTGAGTCGACCATATGCAGTCTATTACGTTTGGAGAGTGAGAGCTTCTTCCATCAGAGTGAAGGCGGCAACACTGCTGCCAACTAGCAGTCAGTGTTTGAATTGCACCAAGAGAAAAGAAAACACACAAATGTTTGCATGTAAATTCTTCCAAAAATTTGATACACGGCTTTTGAATATCGATATAATATTGCAGAAAAAAAATCACGATATTGCCACATCAATATTTTCTTACATCCCTAGTAAATAGCTTGTATTTGTATAGCACCTTCTAGGGTTCTGCAACCCCCCAAGGCACTTTACAACACATCCAGTCATTCACCATGCACACATACATTCACACAGTGGTGGTGATCTGTTATAGCCACAGCTGCCCTGGGGCACACTGACCGAAGCGAGGGTACCGTGCACAGGCGCAAGCAGTCCCTCCAACCACTACCATCAGGCAAGGTGGGTTAAGTGTCTTGCCCAAGGACACAACAACTGTAGCAGACTAAGCGGGACTCGATCCCAGAACCCTCCGGTTACGAGATAGACACTTATCTCCTCTGCCACCGTCGATTTCTTCTATTTTAGCTGAAATAAAAGCTTTAGATCAAAAAGCAAATTTAAATTTCGGACATAGATAACATGAGCAAATACAAAATACAGCAATGATTTCACCCATTGAAGGAATACAGTTATCCAAACTAACCTGAAACTATGTGGAAAAGTAATTTCCCTCCTTAAATAATTGTTATTTAGAAAGTTTAGGCTTTAAAGCTCAGTTCCACCAGCCACACCCAAACCTGATCACTTCAATAGAACATGTCTGACAACATGAAGTAGGCGAAACGATCTGAAAATCTGAAAACACCTATGCGCTCCGCAAGATCGATAGGTGGATTGGTGCTGCGTCTGCAGTGATGCGGGCGTTGTACTGGTGTGTCGTGGTGAAGAGAGAGCTGAGCCAGAAGGCAAAGCTCTCGATTTACCGGTCGACCTACGTTCCTACCCTCACCTATGGTCATGAGCTTTGGGTAGTGACCGAAAGAACGAGATCGCGGATACAAGCGGCCAAAATAAGTTTTCTCTGCAGGGTGGCTGGGCTCTCCCTTAGAGATAGGGTGAGAAGCTCGGTCATCCAGGAGGGGCTCAGAGTAGATTCGCTGCTCCTCCACATCGAGAGGAACCATTTGAGGTGGCTCGGGCATCTGGTTAGGATGCTTCCTGGACACCTCCCTGGTGAGGTTTTCCGGGCCTGTCCAACCATGAGGAGACCCAAAGCAAGACCCAGGACATGCTGGAGGGACTATGTCTCTTGGCTGGCCAGGGAACGCCTTGGGATTCCCCTGAAGGAGCTGGCCCAAGTGACTGGGGAAAGTGAAGTATAGGCTTCTCTGCTTAGGCTGCTGCCCCCGCGACCCAAACTCGGATAAGCGGACGATGATGGATGGATGGAAGCGAGACTAAATTCCTCCCCAGAGACGTAAAAGACTCGTTAACATTTCTCACAAACACAGAGGGTGTCGTTAAGTTAAGGGGTTAGTTACGTTTCCCACATACGTCCAGTGGTGTGGATAGCCTTTTTACATAAATAAAAGCATGTTTTGTATTTAATGTTTTCTTTACATGATGTTAAAATGTGTTTTGAAATAAAAACGCTCAAACAAAAGAAACTTGTACAGGGGGAAATGTGCAGCACTGTAGGAGCTTAACATTTTCAGTGGCTGACACAAACCGTGCCTGCTTCTGCTCTGACTTGCCGAGAGCTACAGATGTTCAGATGTGTGTGTGTGTGAGTGTGTGTGTGTGTGTGTGTGTGTTCCCAAGAGTCAAAGCAGAGGTCTTGCACAATTCAGCCCATTTATCACGTGTTTTTCAAACGACTCATCCTCGCGCTACTTTTCTCAAAGATTCCTTCAAAGGATTTGCGAGCTCTAAACACAAAAGCCATAACACATACTCTGAGTTTTGATTTATTCTAGATGCTTCGCAATGCTTCATCTTTCCAATCATATGCCGTGTCAAATATATTAATTATTCATCATTCAGCGTTATGTTTCTTAATTATTTATCCGTCTCTGGCAACAAAAGAGCTGCTGTGCATTATGAAACTGAGAGAGAGCTACGTTTGCATTAACTGCGTTCCTGATCTTAGTTAACTTTATACGAAAACACTTTATTTTCTAAACCATTAGACTCTTTTTGAAAGGGTTGGAGTTTTCCAGGCCAGTAGGTTTGACAGGGACTAATTTAAAGGAGGCTTTGCTCTTGAGCTTTTGATCCTACCAGTAGACTTCAGGCAGGGGAACATCACTCTTAGGCAGACCATCCACCATAATGGGATTTTAAACCTCACTCATAACATTGTTAAAGGCAGTTACATGTACAGGATTTGTGAATTGGATGGATACAGTGAGCTAAAGTTAGAAGAGCTACCCTTATTAAGGGATACGCTGCATTTAAGGTAACCAGTAGTTCAGGAATTTTCTAAATCCTGCAGAGATATTATGTCTTATTCTGTGTTTTATACCTTAGTTACGAAGCACTGTGACTGATCTGTTATTGTGTATCCACCACAAACACTGGCCTGCTGACTTCACCTCTTTAAAGTTAGATGGCGACAAAGGAGATGCTAGCTACTGCAGTAACTACAACAACATATTTATGGAATTACTGTAAAGTTAAAGTCCCATTAGTTGTCACCAGTGTTGGGCAAGTTACTTCAAAACTGTAATGCATTATTTCTTACTTGTTACTCACATTTTAAAGTAATTCATTACATTACAATATTACAAATTTTTAAATGTAAGGCGTTACACTACTTTTGCATTACTTTAAGTTACTTTCACCAAAATAATATGGATTTGGGAATTTGAACGTAGCTCATGACACTCAAGTAGCTCATCACACATCCAGTGGAAGGTGATGTGGTATCTGACTGGGCTAGGGGTTGTGGTTAAAACAGTCAGATATAATAGTTCTTTAGGTGTAGCACACAAAGTGCATTTGACTACAATGTTCTTCATATCCTTATTCTTCACAAACATAAAGTAACGGGCACCAAAGAGGTACCAAGTTTCGGTACCCAGCCCTAGCAAGAATGCTATTAGCCACCGTTTTAAAGTTTAATTTGATTGAAGGGAATCATTTCCAAGATCCACATTTGGGGTCCTGACCCCAGCATTGGGATTAAAATAGATTTTAAAAGGCCACTTTTTAAAATATACAATTCTATGATACAATTTTTATACACGTCTTATTTAGCATTTTGTTCTTATTTAATATCTACATTTAAGCGTTGTAAGCAATTAATTTACTTGCATTAGGGCTGGGCGATATGGCCTAAAATCAATATCACAGTATATTAAGGAGTTCACCTCCATAACGATAAATGGACGATAACTACATGTATTTAAAAACAAAAGTTGTCCACTAGATGGGGCTGTCACATGTATTACGTTGAGTCACGTTGTCATGTGACTCGAGGTGGTGCAGCTTCTTAAAGGGACATGAACGTCGCCAACCTACACACACCTGTTCATTTTTTTATTGCCGAATTTATTGACCTGGGAAAAATTATATCGGTCAGTAATTTTGATAACAATACATTTTTGATTTATCGCCCAGCCCTAACTTGCATAGTTCATTAATGTAATAAAAATAGATTTTAACAATAAAGTTGCAATTTTTGTTGTAAAAATGAAGATATGCGTCTTTCAGATTGCCCACCATTATCTCCAATTTGTGTTGACATGTGGTAAGAGCTCTATTTTGTAAATCTGCAGTAGAATAAGCCCTTTTACATTACAGTCCCATTTATTTAATAGAAGCCTATTTACAGCTGGCAGCCCTTTATTCCCAGAGAAGAGCTGGCATTCAGACAAAACCTGTGATTCACACTTCTCGTTTAATAATCCCTGTTTGAATTAGTGTTTGAGCAAACGCGCTGGCTCGACTCAAATGGAAATGTAATCTGGCACTGAGCTGTAACATGCAATCCCATGTAAAGTTACATAAAATATGGCGTTTAATCCCAACAACAGTCAGGTTCCACCACGGCTCAGCTACAGAGTTCACTAATACCATATTATAGAGCATTACAGCTGTTATCAGGACAGCTATTACTTCCTCTAGACTCAAAAACAATCAGTTCTACTTTTTTCAGACCTATTTAAAGGGTTTCGCACCTAAGTTCCAAAAATTCCAAGGGCAATTTTCAGCTACTATAATTTTACCCGACGTGTGTGGAATCAGGGGTACTAAATATAACAAGATGGATGATTTGCAGCTGCAACAAGAACACCTCCAAAACATTTCATTTACAGTTTAGTACACTTTAAAGGTTTCATGGTAGGGATGCAAATAATATTTCCAATAGGAAATGCTGAAGGATTTTCATATTCGTGTCTGTGCGCTTCAACAGGTCGTTTGTGTTGTTCACAGAACTGACTATGCAGAATTGATGAGGAAGTTGAGAATATTTCAAACAAACCAGGAAGTCTTTAGACGCTAATAGTACAGATATTTGATTATTTATCACGGTTAGCTGCTTCTAATCTTTGGATTTTGCTGCTAATTGAAAGTTCTGTTGTGATTTATTCTTAAACCTAATCCTGCTACAAATCTACCCTTTGCCATAATAGCTTCCATTTATTCCCTTTGTTTATCCTCACCCTTATTTTTCCCACCGTGACCATGAGACTTTATTCAGGGAATTAAAATCCCAGTCAGCATATGGCCATCTGGCACACATGGCCAGATATTTGGGTCTAAAATAGCTTTAGTGTGCGAGGACAAGTCCAGGCTAAGCTCTGATGGCACGCTCGTGTGGAAACTTATCGTTTAGATCAGTTGTTCCCAACCTTTTTTCACGAGAACCCCGTTTTTTGTGTCCAAGACAAGGCATGGCCCCCCAACACAAACTCCTACCCGCATGCACACAATTAAAAGTGATTTATTATAAACTTTATACAGACTTGTAGAGTTATACCGCTTACACAAAGTTTTGATTATACCATTGGGTGTGTTATTGGGATTTTATTTCATCTTTGGAACCTCACGACCAGACAAAATATCTGCTCGCCACGTCTCCTATGTATCGGTATCAGCTCACCATGTCTCCTACGTATTGGCCATCGACTCACCATGTCTCCTACATATCGATATCGGCTCACCATGTCTCCTACATATTGGTATCAGGTCACCATGTCGCCTACGTATCGATATCGGCTCACCATGTCTCCTACATATTGGTATATGCTCACCGTGTCTCCTACATATCGGTATCTGCTCACCGTGTCTCCTACATTTCGTTATCTGCTCACCATGTCTCCTACATATCGGCCATCGGCTCACCATGTCTCCTACATATCAGTATCGGCAATTGAAAAACCAATATCGGTCGACTTCTACTTCCAAATAAGTTGCTATTATTCTTTTTCCATCTGCAAGCTGAGTTTTTTTACTTAGACTTTTCCTTGTGTTTGTTATAATTGAATGAAATATTCAGAAGCAGCTTTTAGTCCAGCACCGCCTTTATATCAGCTAAATTATGCATCAAGACAGAACAAATCATTGTGTTATTAGAAAAAAAAAGTGCTTTGGCTTTCCTCAGAAAGCCTGTGGAGGCGTGTTTTTGTCCCCCTGCATGTAAGCCTTACTTAAGCAATAATTACGTCGGAACATGCTTTATTGAAAGATCGTGATGCCTTCACTTTGCAGTCAGCTCAAAAAATGGTTTGTTGAAAGCAGCAACCTGAGGTCTGTTTTCTTCTTTCTCAAGCTCGGAACCCCCTCAGCACATACCAAACAGCCTCTTTCATCCAGCACTCTGTTACATCACTCATCCTCCATTCACCACTTCCCCCCTGCTTTGTGCCCCTGACAAATGTTGTGCAGTGATCCGAGGGCATGAAACTGGCAAAATATCAACTAGAGTGCTGATCAGGGAAAAGAGTTACAAAAGTGTTTTCTCTTTCTGAGAGGTTGTTTGTCTCTCTCTCTAGTTCACTCGCTGAATTCTATGATTCCTCTCCACATTTTCATAACGAAGCTTTTGATGGGCTTGTATGGTGAGACATTTGTTGTTCAAAGCAGATTTGTTCAAATTAGCACCAGTGTTTTTCTGCTGCTAGTGTTTCCAGATGACTCTTGAAGGAGTTATGTAAGCCTTCGAGCCAATGGCAGTCGCTTCATTGGATCTCAGAATAGTTTTATGTTCTTGAAAGTTTTGTCAGGGCTTCTATTGCTGCTGAGCCTTTGTAGGCTCTTGAAGGCAACTGAAGTAATTATGTGAGAGGAGAGGGTCACAGAAGTGTCCAGAGATGGCTCAGTGGTGGTGACTGAATCCACACATGGATGGATGGAGAGGGATGGTTGAGGCTGGTTGTTTGAGTTGGTTGAGTAATCCTGTGAATGGAAATCATGTTGTCATAATAGGTAAAATACCATAATAACAGTAAGAATAATCATAATATAAGAAAATAACTCAAATCTAAAAAGAAAATCACTCAGCAGACAAGAACAGTTTGTCCAGGAAGTAGTTCAGAATTTTCCTAATTTGCACATTTAGAGGCGGTGTCGTTGCTTAGACCAGGAACAAGGAAACTTCCATGGGGGATCACTAGTCAGAGTTTGTCTTCATTTTCTTTTGTTTGTTGTTCATAAATTTGTCATAAACACATTTCAAACATAGTCCCTATGATGGAATGATGAAGCAAAACTGAAGAAGTATAATACTTAAATGTTGTTGAACAACTGTGTGAAACAACACTGAGGCTTTGGCTAAAAACTAGACACTTGAAGCTCTTGCTCACTCATTAATTCAATAAATCTGCTGTTAGCCAAAGGAGTGGAGGGGCAGAAAATGGCAAGATTTGTAGTCTTACTCATTCATGATATTTGGATGTCTAGTGTCTCGTGTCAGCAATGCAACTCTTCCACTGAGTCAGACCCTGTCCACACGTAGCCGGGTTTTTAAAAAACAAATATCCGCCCTCCCAAAAAAATAGCGTCCACACCACCTCGCTTTTAGAAAAAACTCCCGCATAAGTGCATTGTTAAGCATAGGCATCCCAGACCTGTAGGTGGCAGTAGTTCTCCCAAATCC
This sequence comes from Aphyosemion australe, assembly GCA_006937985.1. NCBI lineage: Eukaryota > Metazoa > Chordata > Actinopteri > Cyprinodontiformes > Nothobranchiidae > Aphyosemion > Aphyosemion australe. Next base: position 1,456,177 of record SSNS01000097.1, read on the forward strand.
TATCCATTTCGTCTTCGTCTTTGTAAGGAGGTAAGGAGGTAGAATTGCTCTTAAACGGTCTGACCCAAAACCTGCATCGGTGTCTTTGCCGAAAAACCTTCCTTGGATGTGGAAAAGCAAGGTGGCGGGCAATAACCATCCGTAACCTTGTCCTTCACCTGGGGTCTTCGACAAGTAGCAGTAGTTCTGCTTGTTAAAACAAAGAGACAAAAAGCGCTTGGACGATTGATAACGCGAGCACAGCTCTGAGGTCATCAACACAGGTCGCACGTGCCGTCAGCATTTTTGTTGCAGACGTTGTTGCAAACCTAAAACTCCGGTTATTTCTGTCCACACAGAATCGCTGAAAACAGAGAAAACGCAAATTTTCACTTTGGCCGGGTTTTTTAAAAAGATTAGTTGTTGTTGCGGAAATCTTCGTTTTTGTGTGGACGACAAGCTGAATCGTAGAGAAATATCTTCGTTTTGGGAGATACCTGGCTACGTTTGGACAGGGCCTCAGTTTGCTCTGCAACGTTGATGTTTTAGCTTCACAAATAAAACAAGGCTGAATGAGTTCTGCTGTGCTGTGGAATTTCTAATGCTAACAGTTAGCTTCTACTAGCCAAGACGTGCTCTGCTACTCTCTCCTGGCTGCAAAATTCAACAACAGCCTTCCTCCTTGTCCAAGATGGAGGAGTCCATGAATCCATGAATGCTAATTCACAGTGTGACATAGATTGGTGCAGCTTTTTCTAATCTGAGCATTTCCTCGTCTTATTTTCTATTGGCGGCTAATGCAAGAAATAAGGGTAGAAGACTATTTTCACGTTCAGCCTGCTTGCTAACCTCGGAGTGATCAATCGTATTTCAAAAAGAACAAGTAAAAACAGGTTCTCAGTGAATAATTCATGAAAACATACATTTTTTAAAATTGTATTCATTATACTGTTGAAGTAAAAATTACTATGTCATAGCTTACACATTAACAACCAGACCCACGTTAGTTTAGCTGCTATTTAACGTAAAGCACTCAGTTCAGCTGCATGATATAATAACAAATCAGTAAATTATAAAATTACCCTTCATGTTCAGTAACTTTCCAGTCCTTCACATTTACTGACATGTTTCTCTTTTTCTGCTGTTTTATTACAAGAAACATGACATTTAAAGCTCCTTGTTCTCATGGGAACTTCCACACAGTAAAATAGGACTTCTGATTACGGACAGTAAACAAAGATTTCACATCCAGATTTTCTTATTTTATTTTTACCGAGGCTTCTACATATAAGTCTGCAGACTTATTTAAATGTCTTCATAGTTAAAATCAGACTACCGGTATATAAGTTATCCCTCTCAGTACTGATGATTTTTGCAAAGTTTTCCAAAATTTTGTTCGCTTTTTTACACAGTTGACGATTGTCGATGCCTGACGTGCTGTACAGGAAACACTTTCAAAAAGCTGTGAAAACCAGAAGAAACTCACTTTTGTCAGACTTTCTCCAACTTCAAAGAGCTCATATATATATAAATCTGCCCTGATAAGATAATCGAACCCTCATTTAACCCAGTTGCTGGAGTCTTATCTGAAATCAAATATTTGACCACAGCAGTTTGAGTGTCCTGGCTGATAAGTAGCTTTGTTTATTCTGCACAGATTTTTATAAGCTTGTAGCCTGCCCACAGACAGACCAGCGATCATTACACATTAACCTCAACAGTAGCTGTTCCTTTCACAGAATACTGTCATAAATGAAGTTTTTATTCTACCTTATCTCACTTCGTAAAGAATGAACTGGAAGACCGACCTCGGCTTTGTGATTAAGGGGTTGATATCGAATCTCCAAAGATCTTAATTAGTGTATAATTTTAGAGAAACATTTTTTTGGCACAAATCTGAATTCTTTAAAACTCTTTGTTTATTCTAAAAGGCAGTAATGGTGTTGCAGTCCTACTGCCGTTGCTCTACTTTAAAGACCGTAAAGGTCAACTATTAGTGTGTGGGTTACTTGGACAGACTAATGGGCTTAGATGAACCCTGTTGCTGTGAGTTATGGCATACTTACCGTCCTCTTTGCTGTGTTGATACACCCACTGGGCGCCATCATTCAAAGTGGTCAATAACTGGTCATTTTGAGAGGATATTACATTTAGAAAAAGGATTGGCTCTTTAATGTAGGATGTCTGCAGGAAGTTTAGGCTCCTGCACTTCCATATGGGTCGCTAGTTCCTGTATTAATGATCTCTCTTTAGCAACGAATAGATTGATGTTTTTTCCCCCAGATATGAGTAAAAGTAATTTAACAGATGATTGGTCGATGATTAACAATTGGGCCGCACGGTATATCATTCAAAAATGTATTATTATTGTAAAGATTCCAATAAACAATAACATAAACTCTGTCAGGGGTATTGAACTCGGGTCCAATATACCAATATACACAGACTGCACATCTACTTAACGGGAAGAAGCTCGTCTAAACGATTGAAACTTCTTTTTCTACCTCAGCAACACTCAATTCCAACAATAAGCCACTAAATGAAAATAATGTAAAAATACAGTAAATGCACATATCAAGAGAAACACGCAGTAGTGATAATGAATAACGAAGACCAGATTGAATTGAATTGAATCGAATCATGATTAATCGATTCAGAGCCTTATGAATCGAAATCTAATCGATTTAAGAAATTGGCCACAATACCCAGCACCACTAAATACAATATTAAAACAATATAAAAAACACAAAAATTAAAGGAGAAGCTGTCCACCAAATGTGTACACAACAGTCCTATCCTGTGTTAAGAACTGGTTCAAAATAATAGTAATTTGTTCAAAAGATTTAACAGAGTATCATCAAAGAGGTCAACTTTTCCTAATACTCGGGTATCGATAAACTGGTCCTGTATTAAATCCTCTTATAAGAGTTTATCCATGGTTGTTTTGACTCAACCTAGAAAAACATCCAAACCAACAGAGGGATTTTACCCATGAGTGCTTATCAGCTGACAGGCAGACAGAAAATGGATCGCTTATCTTTCCACCTCCAGTTCACAGAAATATTGAACTTGAGTCTGCTGTATAGAAGCTACGCCCACCCAGCTCTCTATTGACTGATAACGCTGTTTAGTTTTGGTCCAGTTCGATGTCGACCCGAGCTGTGATCACACACTACTGTTCTGTGGGAATGTGGGAATTTATTCTAGAGGATTGAGACTGGAAACACGTCTAAAATCCTTTATTTAGATTTTGTTTATTTATCTGTGGTGGACACGTGGATAACACAACTTAGGTAACGCCCTTATTAACTTGTAATTGCAAAGACCTTCTGAAGAACTGCTTTGATCAGGCCTACATTGGTGTACGTCAGCTATTTTATCACAGATACTGGTGTTTTTTGTATTTTTTCTAACACCTGATCTGTCATTGGAATCACTTTTTGGTGGTAAATCAAAGTGGCACAGAAACGGCCGGGCACCAGTCCAGAACAGATGGTCACGAGTTTCAGTTACAACAATGCTCGGTGGCAGACATAATGCTTGTGTCTGGTAATAAAAGATCCCGGGTACCCCGTACGACGACCCCTCCAGCTTCATCAGTCGCTTTCATTTACATGTGAATTAGAGTCTGTAGAGAGAGTATGGGAACTCGGTGACGTGATGGAGATGTTGGTGGAGATTCTCACTCTAGAGAAAGGCAACTGGACCTTTTTTTGTTTTGAAGATGTTTCGCTTCTCATCCGGAGAGTGTTCAGGAACATTCCTCGAATGAGAAGCGAAATGCTTTAAAAAGACCAGGAAAGAAGTTGTTTCATCTCGTCTCCAGACAGTTATGGCTGTCTAGTGAACTTGTGACCATTGATTCAGGCACTTGATTTAATTGTTTAAACCTCAGTTACATTTTTAGTAGTGATGGGTAACATGGATTTAGATTATCACAGTTTTTTTCTTTTGGACATTTCAAGCCAAAATAATATTAAAAGTTTAGTAAACTTAAAGTTATTCTTCAGATATTAAATACAAAACAAACATTAATCAATTTGACATTCACATCAAATCTTAAAATTCATAGGATTTAAAAATCTTTGAACACATCTAATGCATTTCCCCCAGGCTTTTAACTCGCCACCCCACTTAGTATTATTTTATGTAACAATAGCAGATCTAACATTTAGAGTATTTTATTTCCAGATTCATACATTTGAATTGAACTCCCTTGTAAATTCTGATCAAACCATTTCTGACCTTAAGTTATAGAAGATACAGTCCCACCAGGATATGACCTTTATAGACATTGAATCTATGACATTGAATTTTTATTCTGTGGAATTATGTATTTGAATTATTTTGACCTAAAATACACCAGCAAAAGTTTCATCTGTCAAAATTGAACTGGAGAATTTAAACATAAAAGTTTCAACAGCAAATGAGGTGACCTCCTGGTGACCCAAGCCAAAGCTCGAGTCAACACCTCGCTGGTGTCACAGGATCAGAGACGCGTAATTTGATTGGCTAACAACCACTTGACTTGATCGAATTTTTGCAGCGAAATCTTTGCTGATGAAATTTTTACATTAAAGTTCTATTGTTGAATTTTTGAAGATGATATTCTGCAGTTGGATTTTTATGGATGAAATTTTTCTTGGTGCATTTTAAGTAAAAAAAAATCAATGTTATAAATTCAATGTCTAAAAGACTCTTATTCTGGTGAGGCTGCATTTCCTCCATATTAAATCCTCCAGATGGAGCATTAGGATTAGTACCTTCATTAGAAACCCGCCATATCCAGTCCTATACATGTCTACTGCCCTCTAGTGGAGGATGTATAAAGTGGCAAGGGCCAATTTTATTTATTAATTACTGTTATATTGTTATAGAATTGCATAATTAAATGAAGCAGAACGTTATACAGCTGTTATATTAACATTAGCCCATAAACAGTTCCATTTTAAACATTAGGTCTTTTAAATTTTCTTTCATATTTCTGTTTTTAGCGATATTTTGTTAATGATGTTCTTCAAAATTAATTAGAATCTGACTAATTAGTCTTCAGCAGGTCAAAACTGTGCAACAATCTGAAATTGGTGTTATCCCTCAAAACTAGACTTGGTGCATTTCTAACTGGCATCTTAGTACAAATTCTTAGAATTTCAGTGGCACAAAAACTAATTATTAAAAAGAATTCCTTAGCAGGAATTATACAAACATCCTTCTGTCGCTGTCACAAAGCAGCGCCATTGTTAACTGTGATAAAATGTGTTTGCTGTTGCCTGTTAAAGATTCTTATTCATCTGAATTTAGAAAATCCAGATGGCCTCTGAAGTGAACGAAAGCCAAATAACGACGGAGTTACTCAAACATGGCAGTCGCTTGGTTTTAATGAGACTGTTGCTTCAGAGTTTCAAACTTCATCAATTAAAGAAGAGAAATAAATGTTAAAATGACAGAAAATATATATATATTTTAATTTATTGACCTTTTTTATCATTTTAAATGTTCCCAACTGTTTAATTTATGAAATTTTGACACAAAAGCCTCCTGATTGGTCTCTTGTAGCTGATTGAATCTACCAGGAACATTGACATTAGGCCTTGTGATCATTAATAAGTATAGCACCAGGTTATTTAACTGGGTTTTACCATGCTTAGGCTTGTTAATGTGTTTTTGCCACAATAAAATCTTCAGACAAGAATGATGATTTTGCAGCTGCTGCTCTTTCTTTATGACTCACTCTCATATTGATTCTTAGCTGTTCATAATTTATACTATTATACCCCCCAGGGCTGATGGAAGTAAGAAAAATAACTTCTAGGTCATTTTTGACCTGCATGTGATCATATTTCATATGTTGTCCTAAAGCCTTGTTTCCTTCTGTTTCCCACAGGCTCTGCAGCCTCACGTTGAAAAAGCTGGTTGTCCTGAAAGAACTGGATAAAGAGCTGAACTCCTTGTCTATAGCTGTCAAAATACAGGTGGGTGACTTCATCTCCAGTGTGTTATCAGAGCAGAACAACGGGCTAATGTTGCGAGACTTTCAGTGGCATTGAATTGCACCTTAAGGTTGGAGCTCCACTATCTCTCACGTCCGTGCTGCTTGCTGTTGAACATAATCACACGGCCTGACTGATAAGACCTGCAGCTAATCCTGCTGCATGATAAAAGCCTCCTTAGCTGCACTGAGGGCTCTGGTGCCTTACATCCACTCAGGTGCTTTAAAAGGAGACCAGCTTACGGCTCTGAGCAGGAGCATAAGCACCTGCAGGACGGGTCTTGCATTGAGTGGTTGAGCAAACATGTCTCAGTATATTTATTTAAGACTCTGTTTAATTCTTTCACATGAAATGTTAATAATCTAGTTTACATTCAGTACATAAGAGAATTTTTAAATGAAGCATTTCATGTAGAAACCAGTTGTGCACACTAAAGTGTGACTTTTACATTGTGGTCAAAACAAATAAAACGACATATGATGGCACTATTTTATTTTTAATCTAAACTAGCGACGAGGGCAGAGGAGTTAGGTGCCCGCCCAGTAACCAGAGGGTTGCTGGTTCACATCCTGCTCAGTCTGTTGCTGTCGTTGTGTCCTTGGGCAAGACACTTCACCTTCCTTGCTTGCTGGTGGTGGTCGGAGGGACCGGTGGCACCTCTTAGTGCACCCCAGAGCAGCTGTGACTACAATATAGCCCATCACCACCAGCGTGTGAATGTGTGTGGGTGAATGACTGATTGTGTTGTAAAGTGCTTTGGGGGGTTGTAGAACTCTGGAAGGAGCTATATTAAATGCAGGTCATTTACCATTTTGTTTCACTGATGTCATAATTTTTCAAGCTATTCTAGGTTTGGGTGATTAAACAACAGCAATGTTCATTTTTAAAATAACTTTTCCTCAATAGACTTATGAGAACGGGTCGATATAAATAACAAATAAAGAGCCAATCATATAAAAAAACAACCATTCTAACACAATAGGGCCTAATGACATCAACGACTCATAAGGGGTTGGGGAGGGGGTATTCATAGGTAGTTCCAGCTCGTTAAGCAACAACAGATAGCTACAGTTTATAAACTACACTCTCCCATATTCCAGTCAGAATTGACAAAGCTCCTCGGATGAGAAGCGAAACGTCTTCAAGAACCCAGAGAAGTCCCGTTGCTTTCATTTGAACCCTTTGGGTTACCATGACCTGGATGACTGAGAACCTTCACCAGCATGTTCAGCTTTTAAAAATAATTATTTTAAATTAAAAATAACCTCCTGATATCTTCAAATCTCACTTACCAGAGAACATTGAAGATTCACAAAAAATAGTGATTTGTTTTATATCATGATATATATATCGATAACGACTCTCTAAGATATTCAGGTGATTTTCCTAACAGAAGCTCAGTCAGCCAGTTAATCTTCCCTCCAGTCCTGAACCGAGCCACAGATACTTCAACTCCTCCACTTGAGGCAACAACTGTCCCCACAGTTAAGTAACACTCCATTAGGTCGTATAGCAGACTAATCTGTAGCTGCACAGTGTTGGAATGCTGCCCACAGCCTATAATCGGACTTCCCGGTCGTAAATGTCACAGCCAGCAGGGGCTTGTTAACGATGATGGCTTCCACTTTCTGCAGTAGCTGATTCTGAGACGGAAACACACCTTAAATAAGTAAAAGGTATGACCGTTGTGTGATGTAATCATGGCGTGCAGATGGGAACCAGTTTCATGTGTTCATGTTTCTGAACTGAACTCACAACTCAGGAAATTAATGAATGAAAAACTAATATTGGGATTTTTAAACAAGTTTACAAAAGAGCTTTTTTATTCCCTAAAATACTAATTTTGTTTGAAAACTTGACGGTTTATTTGTCCCACTCTTAAAGCTACTTTTGCAAAGTTGGACAATTCTATTAAAGGGAAACAAATCGTCCTCTTTTTACAGTCATCCTGAAGGAAAACGCAGCTAATCAAGTGTATCTGTATCCATGAGCTACGTTGTCTCCGGAGCGTGAAATCTCTCCGTTTCTGCAGAGCTGCCCCGAGGACCGCCCGGCTCCGGAACTGGAGCATTAAATGTAATTTCCAGCAGATTTGAGGGATATAGAGAAATACGTTGGGCGAAATGACTGAAATAGCACATTTATTTTTCCTTATTTCATGAATGACCAAGCAGTATTGAGATAATGTCAAATAAACCCATCTGTTGCACCTTTCCAGAATGTTAGTGCACTGCAATATAATTTACAGCTGTTAAAAGCTGTTGTGTTTGCAGCACACCGAGATTTCTGTGACTGTCTCTATCAGTCTGACTCCTCCAAATGGCTTTAACATCTCCATAATACAATTGCACATAGTTCTTCTGACCCTAAGTCACTTCCTGTCATTGCTTGGGATTCGATTTAGAGAAGTTAATGTGTTTAAAAAGGTAACCTTGAGAGGAAATGTGATGTTGACCTCATTTTCCCACAGCCTTGTGGTGTTTGGTAGAGGATTCTTCCCAGATTCTGATTCTGGCCCCAGAGACGGGGGGGTGGAGAGGGGATGGGTAAAAGGGGGCCACTGAGTTCAAGCAAGGATTCTGTAATATTGGTGCATGTTGAGCAGAGTTTCTGCCTTTAGTAGTTGTTTCACTAGTCGCTGAGCATGAGAGAGTACCACATACCAGGTCTTTTTGTTGAGCTTTGATTAGTTACGATGTCGGATTCAGAGATTTATTCTCCTTTTTTCATTAAACAAGTGCTGCCGCCGAGGGCCCCCTATATTGTCTTCTGCTCTGGAGAAAATTCAGCCACGTTGTTGGATATAAAGTTTTTATTACAAGTTAGTGATATAAGACTCGAGGCTCACTGATGCACATGGTAAACAACTCAAGTCAAACCAGTAATTGACCTTTTCAGATAGCTGTTAGTTTGGGCCGGTTTTGATGAAAAGCTTTTAGAATACAGTGGATTTCTCAGTTCGCTACTTTCATTTTTAATAGCATAGACTTGCAGACCACATACCATAAATATGTTAACGGTATTAAAATTAAAGCATGTGCATTTTTTAAAGGATCTTAGTGTGGGGAGTATTTTTAAGTAGCTCAAAGGTTTTAAAGCCATACTATGCAACTTTTTCATATGTTTAAATCATGTTCTTGAGCCAGTTTGTGCTAAAGTGACCCTTTACAGGGTTAATGCAATGTTACTCAGACCCCCCACCGCCCTCTGTGGCCAGAATACCACACTTGCAATTTCAGAGTGGCGGTCCGGTCCCTGTTGGACTTAGTAAAGTGGAGCTGACATGCCTGGTGCTGCAGCATGTTTCCTGCATGTTTTAGATCATGAACACAGCTGATTTGTTTGATTTAGTGATGAACCGCTCCTGTAGACACTAATGAAGGCTGAGGAGACATTTCAGCAGTTAGATTAAGGTGTTAAAAAGATGAACGCACAGCAAGGAGATGAGATTCACTCTTTGCTTTCACTAATGGACACTAGGGTGTGCTAGAAACAAGCCAAAACTGCGTTTAAAGGTGTCCTAGAATGAAATTAATCAACAATCTAAAACAGAGCTTTGAGCCTCCAAAAAGCATAAGAACATTTTTTTTTTGCTTTCATCTGTCCCAGGAGCCCTGATACAGGCCATTCTAAACCCCCTTACTCAGGCCTTCAGTGACAAGAGCTGTTGACCCCTCCCACTCGGCCAGGACATGCTGATTGGTTGGTTTCCCCAGAAGGCCTCAGACACATGCAGGTTTGAGGAGGCGTGGCTCCCCCTTATGACGAGTTAAGGAAGGCTTTCTCAGAACCGGAGGTTTTCTCTCTCCTTTTTCAACTTTCTAATTTACATAAAAAGTAGGTCACACACGGCTTTGACTTTTTGGCATGCTGCTGTTGACCACCCAAGCTGTCTTATTCAACAACAACAAGGAACATGTTGGTTTACATTCTAGGTCCCCTTTAAAGATAACGCTCACAACATTTTGATTGGTTGAGGTGTCTTCTTGACCCCGCATCCTGCTTTCGAATAATTTATATTACAGCTCAAAAGTGGTTCTTTCTTCTGACCCAAAGCCTTGAAGAAGATTTGCTTTCCTCTTAACAAGTGGTAATCCCTTCATGATGTAGGACTAGTGCCTGTTTCGTATTTTTTCACTTTATTGTAAATAATCACTTTTGGGACACATGTTGGAAACTATGCTCATATAGGCCTGACCTCACTATCTACAAGAATGTTAATACTGACAGCTTGGTGCTATTACTGACTTTAAGATGTCTAATAGAGCTTCTACCAAACAGTTATCCAGCTACAAAGAGTCTGTATAATCATAATTTCAAACACTCTGAGTTTAACATGACTGCTCTACATTTCCTTTAGGGTTTCTCTCAAATCAGCTACAGAAGTTTTCGTTGTTCTCGAGGCAAGTCCCAGCGTTGAACTTCTGCTCAACTCTGGCAACGTTAATGACGTTGGATCCAGTCTTACCCCCTAAATCAAAATATCTAATAGGTTTTTTCCCTTAGGATGTATTACCAAATCCAGTTGGCAGATAAAACACATACCTGAACTAAGCTTCAAGGAATTGTGAATTTTTATTATTTTATTGTATCTGTTGGTTTGCCAGAAGTGCTGCACCACATCGTCGTGGTTTGTGGTTACCCCTTTTTTAGATTACAACGTGCAGATATGGAGGTCTGTTTGAAGAATTACTCCTTAATTTGTCAGTGAAACTACAGTTTGTTGTTATTTGAGATGCTATTAAAATCAAGGCTGATGCTGAGCAAGGTCTTCTGGGGACGTGTTGTGTTGTCGGCCTCCTAGTTGAAGAGATTGCCCCGACCTGGGGCATTTAAATCCCGGAAAAGCTACCTTCCAGAATTAGGCCAGGTGAGGAGTCTTCCTCAAGTAAAATAGGAAGCAATAGATAAGAAAGCTCAGTTTCTGCACAACTTCATTATTAAAACTTCCTGTTTTCATTTTTGCTTTTAACTCAAGTAATATTTGTATTTTTCACGCACGACAAATGTGGAGACTGAGCGTGAACCACTCAATACATCTTATCTATTTTGATACTTTCCTTTACATTTGATGGATATAAAACTAGGCAAAACAAAAATATTCTTTTTAAAGGAATAGTTAAGGAATTTTCAATGGGTTTCTGTCTAAAGTGTATGAACAGGTAGTATCTTACCTGTCGCAGACGGAAACAAGGACCAGGAAGTTGACTCAAATGTCATAGTAGTTCTGCAAGAATAGCAATTAAAAGTAAAAAGAATGATAGATTAAAGGTCTCATTCACTGAGAAACTGGTAATACTTGTTCTTTTTTATTATGATCGGACACTCTTTGTTTCACGTAAATGCTGTTGCCTGCATTGGCTGCAAAAAGAAAATAGACAGGAAAACGACTGGGTCAGAAAAAGCCAGTCTCTTACAGGGAAAATGAGTATTCATGGCCCCGCCCACTTCAGCTTAGGACCGCCCATGGGAAGGAGAGAGCACAGTGGATCTGAGCTAGTGGAAGCTAACCATTAGCAACTCCACACCTTGGCGGAACACATTTGGGCTTGTGGTATTTTAATTACAACACATTAGCGCAGCATTTTTTTTAGAAAGAAAAGTGAACGAAGGCAGCAGAAGAGTCTCATTGCTGTTAACTAATCAGATCGTTTGCATATCATGAATAATAATGATAAAGACTCATAATCCTGTCCCCCATTCTTCAACAAACTTCATCCCCCTGAAACTGAAGTGCCAGAGCCCCCCCCAAAAAAAAACACAAGCAAGTGCCTATTTCAAGCTTTCACAGGCACATTTCTGTTCCATTCAACCGTCATATCTGTGTTTTAATTGTACTTTTGTGAGAACACAAGAAAAAACAACGGCAATGACTTAATCTGATGGAGTAGAAAAGTCTGTCTAATCTCTGTTTTACGTGCAAATAAAGAGCCTAAAGCTATTCAGAATGTTGAAAGCTAGAATGAAAATCAAGACAAAGAGAGGGGAACAAAACCATTAGCAACAAGATATGAAGAAACTGAATTTACAAACCTTTATATTTGGATATGAGTGGTTTGTAGCGTGTATGCTGAGTGCTTGGGTGTGAAATTGTGAACGTTTCACACTCAATTAGAACAGAACGACATTATAGGTATGAAAATAATTGTTTATGACTATTGAATCATTGGCTGCTTTACTAATTATTTAAGGATCGTCTCACTGATGGAACATTAACACACTCAGAACTATCACACACACCAGCTTTACATTTGTTCTTTGTCTTCTTAACTTTTCTGCCCTTCTTCTCGCAGGGTTCAAAGCGTCTTCTCAGATCAAATGAATACGTCCTCCCTCCCAGCGGGCTGATGGAGACAGACCTGGAGCTCACGTTCTCACTACAGGCAAGCACTTTGATGTTGCACCGTCGAAGCCTCGACTCGCCCTATTGCTGCTTTATTTTTGGTTTTTATATTAAAGCTGTGAAGTTTCATCCTGAGTTTTAAATCGATTCTAGTTGTAAAGTTTGATGATGATGTTTTATTTATTTTTATTTTATATATAGAAAAAACAATCTATCACAAACGTGAGACTTGGGCGATGCGTCATCCTTCATTTCTTTGTAACCAAGGATTTTTAGTTTGGAAATAACCGTGTTGCTGCTTAAATGCTAGTTTGTCTTCTGAACTTTGTCATTGTTGATGTTTTCGATGAATTCAGCTAAAGATATTGGATTAAATGTCATTTTGACTAAAGATTCAGTGCAAAATAGATTCTTTGCTGAACTGAATTTGCAGACACAATTATAGTTTTGCATGAATAATAAATTAAAGGTGATGTGGTTTATTGTTTAGGTGTTAAAGGTGCGCTAGAATTCAAAACCACATTTACCTTGTTGGGGTCAATTGTACCAAAAGAGCTGGTCCGACCCACTAGAACAGTTTCTAATTGTAAAATAAAACAAACATCGTTTGAGAACTCTTTAAAGGCACAACAAATAAAAATATTCTGTGACATATTACTCAATAGCCCTTTTTATAAGACACGCCGTGCCGGCAAATCAGCGTAATATTATCGCAACGGTGTGTCTTATGAACGCGCTATGGCGGCAAGCGATGCAGGAATTTTGCGCCATTCGTGCTGCCACGCTTGGTAGTAATATTGCGGCTTCGCCGGTCTTATAAAGGCACATTAAGCCTTGGCGCAACAGAGGGAGGTGTCATGACCACGTGATGAATTAATGCCGAGCTGCAGCCGGTAACTGTATTGAAAATGAAAGTAAACACGGGCTTAAGTTTCGTTTTGTAAACAGAACCAGCTGAGATGGTAAACTGGAGTGATGCAGAGCTCTGGGAGCTTCTCTCCGTTAGAGCTGCAGCTCAGATCATGTGACAGCTCACAGGGACTGTGGAGGACAGACGCCTGTAGCTGCTTGTGAAAAAAACTTAACGAGCGCGGCTTTGATCGCAATAAAAAGCAAGTTATGTTCAAGATAAACGGAACAGCGAAGAGATCGCCTTCATACCTCCTTTATACCGCCATCGTGTAATCTTTAAAAGATTAAGTCTGGCTCCTTGGAAGCAGAGTAAAAACAGGAGTAGCTCCAGAGTTTTAGTTATTAGCAAACGTTTGGGAAAAATGTCTCAGTTTGATGTGAAACCATAACTTACAAGGTAACTTTGAGACCCGGAGGGTAAAACAAGTCGATGATTCAGCTGTCAGAAACGGTCTACTCAAGATGACTGCTAGCTTCTGGCTACAGATGGAAATAGAGAAAAACGGACAGACTCGTGCAGCTTTTCCAGCTCTGGGTCTGACGTCTGAGAAAATAAATACATATAAACGTCAGAATGTGCATTTTGGCAAACCAAGCTTTTGAATGCTTAAGCGCTACATTTAGCATGATTTAATACTTTAGACAAATACAGACATATGAAATGTACAGAAACCTGACTACATTTGTCTTTTTTATGTCACCAGTACCCTCATTTTCTGAAGAGGGACGCCAACCGGCTACAGATCATGCTGCAGAGACGGAAACGTTACAAAAACCGGACCATCCTGGGCTACAAAACTTTGGCTGTAGGAGTGATCAACATGGCTGAGGTACGGCGCTGCTGCTTGTCTAGTGGAACGTGTCATTTTGCTCTGAGGTTGCTGCCTCTGACAGCAAATAGCACGGCCACCTTGTTTCTGTGTGCCAGAGAGAGAGAAAAGGCTCCTGTGATTCATTCTCATCACACGGTGCTGTGTGAAATTATGGACCATCTGTTGGTTCCTTCATAAAGACGTCTCTAGAAGCGGCGCCTTCATGCATGCAGAGATGTTGAAATAATACTGTTGGTTTGAATCAAATCTGCATATATTGACTTTACTTTTGATCCCGTTCCCCGAAACGACGCGTTTCTCCAACGCCGCCGCCACCCTGCAGAACTAAAGCGCCGTAACGATTTGACGATTGACTGGTGGAAATTTGTTCCCACGCAGGCAGCTGATGTGGATCGATAAAAACACCTCTCTGCAGATTTAATGAGTTTGCTATTTTGGTTCAGAGGAGATATGCATGAAGGTTTAAACGTTGATTGCATGTGCCATCTTGATTTGGAGCAACACAGGTGCTGTCACTCCTCTTTTTTCTAATTACTGCAGCAGATGCGCTGTCCCTTTTCCAGTCGGAGTTATTTTCCAGCAGCGGCAGCAGCCTGGGGACGGTAATTGATTGACATCTGAAAACAAGACTAATGCGTTGTTGTGTTTTGAAATACCACTCAGCCGTGTTTCTGTCTGCTGCAGAGAAACAACCCACGGTCCGCTATGAATCAAGCTAATTTGGCCATTATTGCATCCTGGTGGGTAATCTGCTGTAGAATAAGCCCTCCTGTGTCCCTGTTCTGAAGCGATCCGAGCGCCGTGTGGGAGGAAGTCACTTATTGGACTTTGTGTCGGAGCTGTCAAGTGCACCCCTGCCAGCGTTTGAGCAAAATGAGCCCACTCCCTCTACAGCAACTCATCAAGTGAAATATTCCTGACAAAAATGACAAAGAGAGCTCATCCTTTTTCATTTAATTCCAAACAGCTTATTTAAACCACGGCTCCCGGTTGGACGGGGGAACACGAGCAGATTGGCTTTGGCTCGTTAAGGCGTTCAGATCAAAAAACGGTATTTTTCTGATGAAGATGTATTTGCAGATCTGTCGGCTTGTGGACTGTTTTAACGTCAGCTGTAAAGAGATGGATTTTCAGAAATAGGGATGAAACGAAGTATTTTGTGATTTAAGTGCCCTGCTTCCATGTTGAACTGTTCCCAGGTGATGCAGCACCCGACCGACGGGGGACAGATTCTAGGTCTCCATAGCAACGTGAAGGAGGCACCCGTGCGCGTCGCGGAGATCAGCGTGTTCTCTCTGTCCAGCCAGCCCATCGACCACGAGGACGGCAGCGGCCAGGCTGGCCGCAAGACCAAAACCTCAGGTGGGCGCTGCCGTCTCCCCCCCATGTGGCTCGGTTAGACCCAGCTGAGTTCGTGGTGTTGATTCAGCCTTCGTCCCAGAGTCAGTCCTCCCCGCTGTGGCCTCTCTCTCCTCCCCCCTCCCTCCCTCCTGGCTCGTGTTTCCTAACAGGACAGAGCAAACCCTGTTAATCCAGGGACATCTTATTGCCAAGGATATGTTATTCTCTTCAGCTATGGCTGTAACGTTGATGTGAGAGTTGAACAGATGTTGGGGCTATTAGCTTACACCGCTCTAATTCTGGACTCGGGATTGGGGTGGGGTTAGGGGGCGGGACGTCAGCTTGTGCCGCGGCGATCCGCCGCTCTTCTGGATGTTATTAAGGAGGCCACTCAAACACAACAGATGAGCTCATGCACCAAGTATTAAGCTGGTGTCACTCTGAACGAGGAAGGGAAGAAAAGATGTTTATCTTTCTTCTCTGTCTCTAATGACATCCATCCCACCTAGTAACACAGAACAGGCTCACGCTCAGGCAGAGAAAAGTCTAAACCAGTTAGAAAAATGACTCCTTTGTCGTCACATCAGCTGTTTCCATCGTTTACTGTTGAGAGTAAATCATGGAATCAACTCAACATGCCTCCGTCTCTGAATTTTAATTCTAACATGTGACAGATGTGGTTTTGGGGCCACACTTTAAAGGGGGCACATTACGCAAAACTCACCTTTTGCACCATGTTGTGTTGCCATGTGGGTCTCTACTGCCTCTATAAACACTCCAAACGTAAAATAAACCTGTTCATCTGTTTTCTGTCAGTGTTTGGTTTTAGGAATTATGTGCCTAAAACGAGCCATTTCAAAAAGTTCCTGTTTGTGACATCACAAATGGGGAAAATGGAATAGAACCACCTCTCACGTGCAAAAGAGAGTTGCTGCTGGAGCCCCTCTACTCTGGGCCCCTCTCGAATGTTGGATCTTATCTTCTCATAGCAGCCTGAGCGCGATGGGTGGGTGTGGCCAGCTCGAGTTTGTTCTCTTAAAGTGACAGAACCCTGAAGCAGCTCATTCTGGAAGATGCTGACACTGTCGAGTGTAAAGCTGCTGAAATCACTTCATATGAGTGGGATTTAGTGCAAAAAAGTCATTAACATGTTTGGTATCGACCATAGAACTATTATAACTTAAGAAAAATGTCATATATGTCCTTTTTAAAAGTCACATGAAGCTGTTTTAACTATTTTCACACCCAATTTTCTACTACAAGTGCATTGAGTTAGAATCAGAATGACATTACTAAGTTTATTTTCATCATTTCAGCACCAGAACTGGCTAAAAAAATACTCAAGTTTTTACCAATAATGGGCTTTAAATGCATTCATCAGTTTAGCTGTATGCAGCTTTCAGACAAACGCAGCGATTTCACTTGAGATCCACCAAAAGACCTAAAATTTTACTTATTCTGGCCTAATTGCAGTAAAAACTGGAGTTTTTTGCACTTATTGGAATTTACCTTTAATTAGACATGAAATATGACCCAAGAAAACCTGCTGTATTAAATCAAGAACCTTAAGCATTTTATTCTTGATTATTTGTCATGAATAACTTTGGTACTGAAATGTTTATCATTTTCTTTTAAAGAAATAATTTTTGTTCCTTTTTTGTAACTTTTAAACTTTTAGAAATTATATAGTTATTTGGAGAAATGGTAAAAATGGTTCTTTTTGTCATAAAAGCTACAGACTCCCTGAATTAGAAGAATCTATATAATCTCACTTAAAATTTACAAATAGAAAACATCTTGTCATGTAAAGAATTAAAAAGAAATCACGATAAACTGGGCTCATCAGAAACGTGTTTAACATTATCTTTAATCATGTCTTCAGCTGTTTTTTTCTTCTACTCGTAATTTAAATAGGATTTTCAGAATAAAATTCAGAATTCAATGTAATTAAGCTCCAGTCAAAACACATTCTGTCATTATTTCAGCGATCTGCTTCTCCGTTAGACCTTCTTCAGGTCCAGTCTGGTTCATTATGATGCCGTTTGAAAAATGCCAGACTTCTCCTGTATTTTGACGTGTCTGTGTGTTTTTCCTGCTGTGTCTCAGACCGCTCCCCAGACATGGATAATGATTCAGAGGACGATGATGACAGCTACTCCTCGGAGCAGGAGGCCAGCGATGACGCTGTTCAAGCCCAGGTTGGTGCCAGAAAATACCCGGTTCCTGACAAAGCTCCAACGTCCTGTGCTGTCTGGCACAGGAATCCTAAAACACACAATTCTGAATGACCGTGTGAGGCTTTTGGGGGTTGTGCTGGTTTCTTTTATGCTGTTTGTTGTGGAATAGGAGATGTTTTTCTAGCAAGCTACTTTTTATGAATGTACACAATCCAAAGGTCCAACCCTCTTTCTCCAGGCTATCCCCTTTAAGCCACGCCTCCAGAATACAGGAGCACACAACACCTTTTACAGAGGGTTTAGTTTTACGTTTTTGACCCATTTGGCACCTTTTCTACCTTTTCTCTGCCCTTCCGGCTCCACCCACACGCACATAAATGTTGCCAAACCAACGAGCTGACAGACAGCTCTGCCAGCCGACAGAGGACAGGCTGCACTGGCAGACAACAGGTCCGTCACGTAAACGTTTCCCAACAGGAACAGAACCAGATTCCAAACCGAAAACGTGAAATCAACTTAACCTTAAATAAAATTTGCAAATGACAAACGGAACCAAATATTCCATCCAGCACGCTAGGCAGCTCGCCTCTGGCGTTACTTCCTGTTCAGCTGCTCTGAGCCAAGAACACACGATTTGTACACATAGAGGGGGGAGGGATGGTCAGAGGCAGTTTGATGGATGGATCTGGATCCAATCATTAAGAACGGGACGTTCCCAGTGGTTGAGGTTTTTTAACGATGGTACATTTCAGAAACAATTAAAATAATTAATTTTTGACAAAACATATGATTTATTGGTTGCCATCTGTATGTAAAGAGCATTTCAAGCAATATTGTAAACAATGCCTCAGTAGAAAAATCTCTTATTGCACCTTTAATAACTAAAACCCTGTTTGGGATCGTCTCTTCCAGGTGATTCATGTGTTTGTTTGAATTTCAGGACATGTATGATGAAGATGATGAAGTGAGGAAGCCCAAGAAAAACCGGCGAAAAATGATCCGAACCACCTCCATGACCAGGGTTAGTTTTCCCCGCCTACACACACACACACACACACACACACACACACACACTTCTGCCACGCTGAGCTTTAACTTGGCCAATCATTGACTGAGAATAACTGGAGCCCTGTGCGTACTTCTGCACAGGCTTTTAGGAGAAGGAACACGGCGTGTTCATTTGTTTAAACCATTAGGTGGATGAGCATGTAAATGACTGCTGGACTGGTTCTAATGGTCTTCACCTGAAATAAGTGATCCAGTAAACTGGGATCCTGTATAAGCCCAGCTGTCATCCTTTAGAATTGGTTCTTTTCTCCTCATTTGTCTTTTTCGTCTCGTTGCAGCAACCGAACTTTAAGCAGAAGTTTGTGGCTCTGCTGAAAAGGTTCAAAGTCTCCGACGAGGTGAGTTATAAACAGATGATTTGCTTTTTGTTTCAAGTGGGACATTTATTGTCGAAGCACGTTTGTTTCACGGCGCTCTTCTGGAATTCCTTGACCCCTCTGCTATGAAGTTTCCAGCTAGTCAGCTGTGACACCTGAGGTTATTAAATAGCCGCTGGGCCAGCAGAACATGATCTCAGTATTGACTGTTTGAACTGCTGCATGGGAGCAAATGCGTCGCTCTCAGGAGGAGAATCAGAAATAAAAATCACTGTCATATCAAAGCCACGGGTAGGACTGGGTAGATATGGTTATATTAGAGCGATTTATCACAATATTTTATGAAATAAAGCTGAAGCGACCCCCATTCCCTCAAAATAAAAACAACAACAAGCCTTTTCTCAGTCACCTGAGCAGGGATTTTGTAAAATGTTTGATGTGAAAGCAGAGGTGCTGGAGGGCCGGTATCCAGCATGTTTTAGTTGTTTCTCTGCTCCAGCACTCTTGATTGAGTGGTTGAATCAGCAGCTCATGAAGCTCTGCAGAAGGCTGTCAATCCACTGCTCATTGAAATCAGGTGTGCTGAAGCAGGGAAACATCTAAAACATGCTGGATACCAGTCCTCCAGGACCGGGACTGAGAACCCCTGCGTTAGAAGCACCTTTATTTATGAATTGACCTTTTTGTGGATGTTTCATTTCTGTCGGCAGTGAATCGCAGCACCAACTCCTTAACTAACATTTTAATTTTAATTTTTAGGTGCTTTTAGGCCTTTTTTCCTGTAATTTCATATATTGATGTGTCTATTTTGTGTAGGAGCATTTAGGCAATTCAACGAGCTTTCCATTTAGCATTCATAGTATGTGTTTTAAACTGTTTAAATGAACTTAGTTGCAAAACAAACTGTAAGATATTTGCTTTATTGTCACAATCTGCAATTATCAGCAGTTAAAAAGTTTATTTTTAGAGTCAAATAAATTGATCAAATTGCCTACTTTCTTGGATTTAGTGTGATGTTAGCCATCTGTGATTGTTTCTTTTATTTCTAAAGATTCTTACATGAACGACCTCCAGACAATCAGCATTGTATTTTTCTGGATGGTTCTGGAAGCTCCAGGTGGCCCAGTGATCTTTTATCACGTTCCCTGTCACTAATCTCCTCCTTGTGGCTGGGTAATGTGCAAAGCTACCGCTCTATAAATACTCAGCCAGCAGGAGGAGGAGGAGAGGGGCAGACGTGTATCTGCCTCCCGCCTGCTCCTGCTCTTATGGAGTGGCATTAATCACCTGATTAGTCCAAAAGCCTGCTTGTGTGCAGCTCCTGTGATGCACTTCCCCGCTGTGCAGCACCTCAGCTCTCGTCTAACACTCACCCACCTTTAATTACCCCGCTCACACCTAAAATACGGATGCATTTAATACAAAGTTCTCTCATTTTATAACCCTTGGTGCTCTTTTCTGGAGCTCCATTAGTCCAGATGTGGTGCTGCCTAATGCACGAGCCTCTGTGTGGCAGGTTCTGGACTCTGACCCAGTGGACCAGACCCAGGAGGTGGAGGAGGATCTGGACTTGCTCTACGACAGTCTGGAGGTGTACAACCAGAGCGACAGTGGGCCGGAGATCGATGACAACGACAGCGTGCTGAGCACTCCGAAACCCAAACTCAAGTATGTTTGTACACAAACGATACCCTGAAAAGGTCATCCGTCGCCATAAACTCACGTACTATTTTGTTTTTACGATACAATGGTGTATAAGTGAGGGCTGCATTCCACTTCTGGAGCTACATGATCTGGTTCTGTAAAAGAAATAGCCTGGCGAGCCAACCTACATATGTCAATGTATATTCTGGAGAAACTACTGAAGCAGCTCACTCACGGGGGCGAAATTTACTGTTGTCTCACACTGTTTCTGTGTGCAGTTAGACAGTGCTAGGACCAGTCAGAGCAACGAACGGCGTGACGTATTCATCACAACAGAAAATGGTCAAAGGGGCAGTCCGCACAGTAGAAGAACGGTGTTGTCATGGCGTCCAACAACAACCTCAACGAATTCTGTCGTTTAATAACTCGTTAACGTCAAAGCCACTTCAAACGAGCACTATTCCTGAGCCGACGCCATCTTTGCTGGTGTTTTTCTCCGTCACAGCTCTGGTGCAAAGCCCAGACCTGCCATGGCTACAATGGAGCGTGGCTAGTCGACCTGCAGAGCTAAATCTTTTTGCTACGGCTGTGGTTTGTCTAGATTTCTAAAGTAAAAGAATGCCTAGCAGACTTTCTTCTAATCTGAATGCAGCCCTCATTAACACACCTGTGTTAAGTCAAACTGTCTGCCATGAAATGGGCTTATTATTCTATATGATTGCTTTTAAACACTATAAACCACAAGGAATGCTGGGAAAATCAAACAAGCTGTAGCAAGAAAATGTATTTGTTCCATCTGATTTCATACTGACCAACCCCAGTCGACTAAAACCATCATCACTCAACAAATATTCTACTATTGTCTCATATTTGATGGATTATTTAAGAAATAGTTTTTTATCTCCTATGGTTTGATTTGTCCTCACTCAAGACTCTTCTATAATATGGTTGTACTGATTCCATCCACAGTTTCTACTGTAAATAGAAGAAAACACATAAATTTAGTTCATAAAAGCACAGTTGAAATGGGAAGTGTTTTCATCACCAAATCTTTAATAAATATTTTGTCTTTCAGGCCATTTTTTGAAGGGATGTCTCACTCGAGCTCCCAGACTGAGATTGGAAGTATACACAGCCAGAAGAGCCAGCAGAGGGAACTGTCCTGTCCTGTAAGTCGATCATAGACAAACCTGCCTTGTTTACATTTAAAGTTCTGCCTCGCTGTTACGTAAGGAATCTGGCCCGCTGTTTGAATGTCTGGCAGCCCGCTGTGCTTATTGTGGTCGAGGTATTTCCCAAAGATACCGCAGGCAAGTTTGAGCCTGAGCTCAGTGCAGCCACCAGCAGAAAGGGGCGGGAGCTTTTAGTCTTTACCACCGTCTACCACTGCTGCCTCTCAGTATTTATAGGGACTGTCACCGGATGACCTTTCCAGACCCATCAACACACACAAGCAGACACAACGATGCTCCAAGAGGAGCTGGGATAGAGCGATCCTGAATTACTACTCAGATTTATGGTTCATTAGAAAAAACACGGCGGAGAAAGAGAGGCAGACGAGAGAGAGAGAGAGAGGAAGAGATGTTTATAAATATCAGAGAATCCATTTTAGCTTGTAATAAAATAGCCTAAAGCATTTCACACTGCTGCGCTCTCCATTTTCTTGTGGACAAATGGAACATATAAACATATTTTTCATCTAGAAGATAATGATGAGTTAAATCAGATGTTACTTCTTGAGTTAAAGGTGCAGTAGGAGATGTGTTTCTGGAGCTTTTTTTGCCATATTGATTGAAATGCTCTTCACATAATGATGGAAACCAATAAATTAGTTAAATCACCTCCAGAATCCTGGAAAAAACCTCATCCAATCATTGCGATTGTCACGTTCTTAATGATTGGCTCCTGATCCATCCATCAAACTGCCCTCTGACCGTCCCGGCCCCCTCTGCACATACCCCTCTATGTGCACGAATCACACCTACTCACTTGTAGCAGCTAAACAGGAAGTGAAACCAGAGCTGGGTTAGCTCATATTCTGTTTATTGTTGATAGTAATATTGCGGCTTCTCCAGTCTTATAAATGCACATTAAGCCTTGGCGCAAAAGAGGGTGATGTCATGACCACGTGATGAATTAATGCTGCGCTCCGACAGGGAACTATATTGAAAATGAAAGTAAACACGGCCATAAGTTTAGTTTTGTAAACAGAACCAGCTGAGATGATAAACTGGAGCGTTGCGGTGCTCCGGGAGCTTCTCTCCGTTAGATCTGCAGCTCAGATCATGTGACAGCTCACAGGGATGGTGGAGCACACACACCTGTAGCTGATTGGGGGAAAAAACTTAACGAGCGCGGCTTCAATCGCAATAAAAGCAAGTTATGTCCAAGCTAAATGGAAGTCCGCGACAGTGCTTTATGCCGCCATCGCGTAATCTTTTATAAAACAGACATGATTGCGCAACATTACCGCCACGGTCTGAGCTCTTCTAAACGACCTTAGGCTCCCTGATGCTGCATCGACGTTGCGGTAAATTGGAGGCATTGTTTTATAAAAAGGGCTCAAGAAAGCTAAAAACACCACACTGTTAGCTAGCACACTAAATTGTTATACGGTTATGTACGTTACATTTGGAATTGTGGCATAAAAGGTGCCAACAACGGGTCAAAAACGTGAAACTGAGACCCCAGGAACAAGCATTATGCAATTTTGTATCCCTGAGGCACGGCTTAGGGCTCTTCCTGAGCCAGGATCCTCTGGAGATTTCTTCCTGTTAAAAGGGAGTTTTCCTCTCCACTGTCGCTACATGCTAGCTTAGTATGAGGATTGCTGTAAAGTCAGTGACTCGATGCAATCTGCTGGGTTTCCTTACATAGGAAACCTTTTACTAATTGGAATAAGAAATTGAACTCAATGCAATGTGTGTTTACCCTGCAGAGCGGAGAATTCCTGACCGTGGACAGATGCAAAGTGCAAGGAGGTCGCTATCAGGATGACAGCGCGGCAGACACAACTGTTGGGGTATGTTTTTGGAACGGCAGTTCATTCTTTAAACGAAATAGAGCCTGAGGGCCAGAGGGAGCTTCTGTAAGGTCAAGTGTTGCACACAACGTTATAAAACCAGAGTGTAAATGAACCATCACTGGAGCCGCTTTAATGGCAGCATGTTCTGTTTGCTGACAGATGTTTGTTTTTGGACTGCGGCCACAAGCCTGTCCTCATGGGAAACGATACCTTGGACGGGTTTCAGGAAGAGGTTTTTAAAAAAACATCAACAGATATTAGCGACAGATGATTTTCGAAGCTTGATGATGCTTCTTTGTTTAATATCATTTGGGTTGTTTACATCACGACATCTGTTCCTCTGAAACGAGGAAATGAAGTGATCACTTTGACCAAATCTGTGGAAAATCTTCCAAACTTAAAAGCCCCGGTTTTTATTTTCCCTTTCTGTTATAATTAATGTAAGAAGCCGCATGTTCTGACATCCCCGAGGGAATTATTCAGCTCTTTTGATGGCCTCCCAGATGAAAGCTGCTGGTGGAAAAATAAAGCAACATAAATTCACATTGATGTATTTTATGTGATGTTTTCCCTTATTTTAACGAGGCTAATCCAACAGGCCGTCTTTGTTCAGACTTATATAACGTGTCTTGAGAAAAGTGAACTTCTCTATAAATAATTTGACCTCTGAAAAGTTCAGCAGCTATTTTCTTTTCTTTTTTTGATAAATACTAAGTTTGTTCCTCGACTGGAGCCAAGTTTTAGCTCCGGTCCTCTGTGGAATCGAGTTTAACACCCTAGGAGTCATCTCTTTCTCACATTTATTCCCTTCCAAGCTTTTACACGCTTTCCTCCGTGCTCCATCCTCCCACGTGTCTGAGCAGAAGCAACGAGGGAGGCGGTATGCAAGGGCAGGCAAAACAAACATCACGGTCATCCATAATGGATCAGTAAGGGAGACGGGACCGCTCCATGCTGGATAACCTGACTGATGAGGACTGGGGGAAAAAAGGGCTGTTTGGATTTGTTGTTGTTTCCGTGGCGTCGGGTCAGGCTGACCTTGTTCATCCAGCTGTGGCCCCCCCCTCTGAGCACAGAGCAGCCATCTCGGCTCCACTCAACCAAACTGAGGTCATTACTGTTGCTACAGGAGCCATGTTTCCCCAACCACCTGCTATCAGAGTGGGCTCGTGTCATTATCTCAGCCTTAGGCTCAGTTCCTCACCAGGCCGGAGGCTCCGGATACTTCTCAGATCTTTCAACTGGATACTGGCCTTGAAAGCGTGCGTTGGTTCCCCAAACATGGCAAATTTTTATATAATTTAGAAAGATTGGTAATGAATTTTGTATAATTGTTGGGAAAAGAGTGGGAAAAAAAGTCCTGACTAGTTTTTCCCATACATCGGAGAATAGTTTCACAAAGAAATCAGCTAATGGTGCGTTCAATTTGTCCTCGGAACTCGGAAATCCTGACTTCCGAGTAGGAAAAATCAAATAAAACGCCCTGCCACGTTTAAAACGTCATTATGGAATACGACACCTTCAGTGGCATGTGTGGCTTTGATGTCACCTCTCCTCTTTAGGTTCAGGAGCCAGAGATGGAGAACAGCGGGCCCGCTGCAGGAGAGGCTAATAGCTGGGATGTCAACGCTGATCGGATCACCAGCTCGGTTGGCAAACTCTGCAAAACAGAGTCCCAAAACCACATGTCTCCGAGGTAAACTGCTAATCACTAAATCTGAAAGTAAACACTGGGAGGTACATTCCTCATTATGGTAACATGTGTTTTACATAAGTTGGACTGGATTTTGTGTCTTTGATCTGTCATTTGGAATGTGTTTCCCTTTTTCTCATCGTCTGGAGTCTAGTTTATTAGCTTCCTCGCTCTCTTCCTGTCGTGTTTTTTAAGCCGCGTGTGTTTTGTGCTCGCAGCAAAGTGGAGAACCGGCTGCAGAGGCGTCCTCGCAGCACCTCCATGAAAGACCGACAGAACTCCAAGGCCCAGAGCGACCGGACCAGCAGCATGGAGAGCGAGTGCTCCCCAGACTCCCGACAGGTAGCACAGGTAGAGCCCGCACGCGCCCGATGATGCGTTGCGTGTGGGAACGCGCTGGTTTGTGTCGGCGTTTGACTCTCTGGATTTTTCTCTAAGGTTCCCAGAAAGTCGGTGTACGACCAGCTGAACCAGATCCTGATCTCTGACGAGCGCCTGCCCGAGAGCATCATTCTCATCAACACTACGGAGTGGCAAGGACAAGTGTGTCATGAATCCTCTTTACTTTGTTCACGAAGCAGAACTTTTGACTCATTCAGGCACAAAAGCACGACCCGTTTTGTAGTCGTTTATCGGGTCTTTGTCCTGTTGGGGTCGTGTAAATCCGTTGGCTCATCGTGTCCCTCTCATGTGTTCCTGTACAGTATGTAGCCGACCTGCTCCATGAACAGGGCCAGCCCATTGTCTCCACCTGCTCAGCTGCAGATGTTCAGGCTGCCTTCAACACCATCGTCACTCGCATCCAGAGATTGTGAGTGCATACAAGAACACACGCTTTAGTGGATTTTCATTCAGCTGTGTGTTTTCAGTGGCTCCTCACCAGAGAATTCCAGGATGCTTTTTGCTCATCTTGCTGATCTTCTTCCCTGTGCGTCCATTCTTTGAGATTCTGCTCACTTGAGCTTGATAGATTATTTCAGCTTCCTTCTGCTCTTCAGTCCACCCAACGGTTTAATGCCATTTAAAGCCTTTACAGGTCTCTGATCTAAACATTTGTTCTGTCTTAACTAATTTCATCATTTTAAAGAGGTTCTAGAGCAACTGTTTTAACAACAGGAAGCTGTTCTTTGAGCTTCTCTGTAACATATGAAACTTTGTTGGGGCTCAAAACGACCCAGGAGCCCTGATAAATGGCGCACAACCCCATAAAAAAAGCATGACTATGGAAAAACTGGTTTGCCCCGCCCACTTGGACAAGACATGAATATTAAATGAGCCGCGTGCCGATTGGCCGGTTTTCCCCAATGCTTATTTGACGCTGCCTGAAGCTAAAATACAGTCGTGTTCAGCGTCCAGATAACTGAACAGGCAGGCTGTGGATCTATCTGGCATTGAAGTTTTTGACTTTCGTTGTACCTTCGGGTATAACGACAATAAAGGACTATTCTATAGGGAGCCAAAGTCACGCCCATCTACTTCTGGACCATGAACCTGCGAAAAAAAATGAATGGGAGTCTATGGAGCGATAAGTTATTTTCTGATCTCGTTTGATTTGTGCCATGGATTTAACAAATGAAGTCTGTGAGTCTTACAGACACATTTTGATGCAAAGAAAGTGCTGATTTTGGACAGGTGGCAAAAGTTACTTTAGATTTTGTGTGACTATATACCCGACAACTTCCAGCTGCTCGTCTCACCAAATTTACAGCATCGAACCAGACAAAGAAAAGAAGAAAAACGACTGAGTTTAGCGAGCTTCACACCCTTCTTCCAGGATGAAAGGAGCATTAAACAGAGAAAACCACATAAATCTGGCCATGTGGAAAGTAGCAGCTACGCTGGGGGAGAAGAGATCAGGACCGGCCCACATTGGGTAAACGGCCCGCCGGGACATGCCCGGTATGCCAGATGGCCAGTCATATATGCGACATCTGATTTGTAGTCATTTTAATTACGAATTTTCAGAAGCTAGTAAATCTCAAATTACATGACAGACAGTCGAAACACACAAATATTTATTGTGTGATTCAGGGCGTAAGGCAAAGTAGACCTCTCATGTGGTATTTTTAATAATCTTTCGTAGTATTCCTCACGGCCTTCCGTTGTTTTAACCTTTGCAGCTGTAACTGCAATGCACAGACACCACCAACAATAAAGGTAGCCGTGGCCGGCGACCAGAGTTACCTCAGCACCGTCCTGAGGTTCTTCGTGGAGCAGCTGGCCAACAAGACCCCCGACTGGCTCAGTTACATCCGTTTCCTGGTGATTCCTATTGGTACGTCAAATCCAGCCTCAGACACCTTAAACTGTTAGCGCTGCTTCATTTAGAGGTTTATTATTTCTTTTTTTGTCTGTGTGAAGGTTCTCATCCTCTGGCGAAGTACGTGGCTTCCTTTGACAGCCGGTTCAACAGCATCTTCATGGACACGGCGTGGAGGGAGCTGTTCTGCAGGACGGAGCGGCCCACGTCAGGTGGGACTCGTTCGCTCTGCTAACTGGCAGAAAAAGAGCAAGTCTGCATGTCTAATGTGCAGCCGACTTGAAAGGGAAAGAAACTGGGTCAGAGCGCGAGTCGCAGGAGGATGAAGCAAAAAGGCATTTCTCATGGTTGCAGCAGACGGTTTCAGATCGCGTCGGTCTTTTCTCGCCTCGTGGTGATTCTACCTGAACCTTCACACCCAAGGCTAACGCCCACTCACGCTTTCATTCCTAACAAGTCCCTAGGTTTCCATCTTCAGGGATTATATTACCTCCATTTATTCCTCACGCGTTGACTTGTCTATGAAAATGCTTTGAATGTGTGTGTGTGTGTGTGTGTGTGTGTGGCTGACTTAACCCACATGTTGATGACATCTCTCCCTTCCTCCATCAGGCGGACTGTAAATGACTAACGTGTTCCAGTAATCAGCTGTTTTGTGGTTTGTTTGTGTGACGTTAAACGACAGAAGCGTGTCTCTCTGCAG
The DNA here is from genome assembly GCA_006937985.1 of Aphyosemion australe. Classification (NCBI taxonomy): domain Eukaryota; kingdom Metazoa; phylum Chordata; class Actinopteri; order Cyprinodontiformes; family Nothobranchiidae; genus Aphyosemion; species Aphyosemion australe. Next base: position 1,484,462 of record SSNS01000097.1, read on the forward strand.
ACAACATCGACGTCTCAGGACGGATTATTCAGTATCTGGCCGGCGCCAACGTGTCCCACCAGTTTCCCATCTCAGAAGCAATGCTCACCTACAAGCAGAAGAGGTAAAACTTGAGTTGTTTCACACGTATGATTTCTGTCCGTTTGCATGTTCGTGCTTCTTGTGCTCTAACTGTTGGTTCCTATGAACGTCTTAGAAGTCACTTCTAAGACTGATCCAGACCATCATCAGGTTAGAGTCACGTTTGAAGGCTAGTGTGTTGTTTATTTTGATTTTTGAAAGCCTCACGCTTGATTATTCTGTAATAAACAGGCTAAGAAAACAGGTGTTAGTCAAACACATGTGGATAAATAATAAATAAATCCAGCGGAGGATTAATAAGACTTCCTTTTGGTCAGCAGCTTCTAGATACGACAGTTTTAACGCTGTTGCATCCCTTCTCCCCCCCTGTCCCCTTTTTGATTTGCTTTCAAGGAAAAGAAGTTTGTATTTTGATTTTTATATCAGGTATTTAACTGAATTCTCTTTTTGTTTTGCCCTTCCTCCTCCTCCTCCTCCATTTGGCCTGAGCTTCTCGCTGTGTTTTAACATTTTTCCTCTTCACACTCGACACTCAGTGTAACTTCACTTTGTTCCGACCGTCTCTCTGGTTTGGTGTGACTTTTGGTTCTTATTTTGTCGTGTGTGTTGTTGCTGTGAAAAGATTTGCCTCACAACCCTGAAAACCCACGTTCACAAAGCCAGTGGCGCTTGTTTTGATGCACTTTGTTCAACTCCGATGCTTTAGTCCCTAAAAACATCTAAAAGATTAATAGATTACCCTCTGGGCTCGTTTGAAGTTGGCTTACTTTAACATAAATAAAGATAAAAATACATCATGAATAAATTCAGATGCGTTCTTATCTTCATGAGCATCAGGGAGAGATGTGTAGCTGAACTTTTACTGTTTGGTGTTTTTTTAATAGAAAATAATGTCTTTTTTTATGTCAGAATTTTATATTTTAAGATGTTAAATAATTTACACACAAATATAAAAACTGGGGGAAATCGCAGGAAATAAACTTTCCAAAGATTAAAATAAATAAATAATAATAAAAAATAAATTAAAAACACAAGAATAAAATAAATTAATATAAATGTGTAGCTTTATGATTTCTGATCATCTACTAACAAACGCTTTTCAGTAACACTTCACAGTAAGGGTCCCTTTATTAACGTTCCTTAGTGCATTATTAAGCATTAATAAACTATTAACGACTGCTTAACCAGATTATGTAATGCATATCTAAGCAGACATCTCTCAGCCCGTTGTCCTAACCTTAAGGACACTTCATAGTGAACAATATCAGGAACGCTAATAAAGGGACCCTTATTATAAATATTGCAATTAAATAAATACTAACGAGTTTGCAGTGAAGTTCAGTTATTTGCTTTTATATAATTGTTGTTTTGTTAAACCTTTTCTCTGTAAGTTCTTTGTGGCTTTTGTTTGATTTCTGTTTCTTGCTGCAGTGGAAGACAAATCTTAAAGTTAATCTCAAACAGGTTAAGCTTAAAATCGTACTACCTGCTAGAGAGCAGCTGATTTTTGTGTAGCGTTTGTTTTCTGGAGAAGATTTCGTATTAAATAACAAGAATTGAAGGAGCGTTTTGCCATTCTGAAGTGTGTCTTTCTGAACGGCTTTTGTTCATAATATTAGCATTTTCGTACCACATGACCGATGAGCTAACGGCTAGTCAGAAGACTATAGCTAATTGTCTTTCAGCAGCTCAGACCTTCTAATTTTCATGCAAACGCTGTTTTATAAACCTTAACACTGCCATAAATGTATTATTTTGTCATCATTTAGGGGGAAATGATGAGAAATTCTGGAGTGTTACATTTTGCTGCTAAGGGTTGTGCAATAAGATCAAAGTCTCACATCTCATTAGAAGTCAATTCTATCTAGATAATGAAAATCCTGTAAATCCTGATCCGTTTTCATGAGGGAGAGTTAGCTAAAGAAGCTAGCTCACTTACTGAGTGTGTCTGAATCATCAGCTGCATCCTTTCGAGTACGCGTTTTAAGGCCGATGTTACAGCGAAGTCCGAATTCGAAGGATACTCAAAATGTGTCCTCATTATCAGGATGGATCTGGTGTGTCCTCATATTTAAAGGCTAGCAGATTCATTCTAATGGGAGATTTTCGTTCTGGAAATAATGGTGGGAAAAAAATCTTAAATTCTTGAGGAAAAGGTTTGTGTGATTCCATCCGCATGTTCGCTAACGCTACGACTCCGCCCCTCATTTAGGAACGAGCTCCTCGGTTTGTTTCACCACAGAAATAATAAATACGATGGCAATGGGAAGGTTTATAAAATATTGCACAAGAGCTCCTACAAAATCTGAGGCGTTTTGAGATGGAAACAAAAATGTGTATCTTGGCTGTGCTCGGACTAGCCGTTAGCCTATCAGTCCTGAGTAATGCAGTAATTATAACTTTCACACAGAAACACACTTCTATTGAACAGTTCAGGAGAAAAACATTATTTTTACTGAAAGCGACTCCCTCGCGTTCTGGTTGTAAGGAGCGGTCCTCTCATTCATCTCATCGTAACGTGACCCCCCCACCCCCACCTGAGCTAGTCATGTGCCATTTCGGCTGCAATGGGACATGGTGCGAGTCATCCCTGAGCCATGATCCCCTCAGGACCATTGAGTGTTGACCTGCACCTCCGGGGCGGTAAACGGTCCGAACACGTCCTCACAGCTTCCTCTCTCTTCTGTCCACAGCCCCGATGAAGACTCCTGTCAGAAATTTGTGCCATTTATCGGGGTGAGAGACGTTTTTTACGTGCAGAATTCCCAAACGTGCTTTAGATGTTTCACACGTGGTTTTTTGTTCTCTCAGGTGGTAAAAGTTGGGATTGTGGAGCAAAGCCTCTCAACTTCAAGTGAGACATTTAGATTTTATCAGCATGCTAAAATCAGAATCCTAGATGGTTTCATTTTTCTGGATGATTTATTTTGATGAGCTAAAAATGAGCTAAATAGTCCAAAAATGTCATTTGTTTTTTTCCGAATTCACAGTGGACTCTGATGATGCGATGGGAGGCAACACCAGCATCCTGTCCTCCCCACCTCCCCCGTCATCTGGCCCGTATGGGAAAGAGATCGGGAGCACCCCCCCACAGTCCCCCTCTGTGTCCACTACCCTATCAGGAGCTGGGTAAAGTCACACTCACCATTAGTAGTCAGTAAACACTTTCACTCCTAACTGTACCCGTGTTTCTGTGCAGTTCTCCGTGTTCGGGCAGTGAAGTGATGGGACTCCAGGTGGACTACTGGACGTGGCAGGGCTCAGAGAAGAAGAAAGAGGGTGAAAAGAGAGACGTTGGGTTAAAGAACACCCTCAAGTGTAATTTCCGTTCACTGCAGGTCAGCCGCCTGCCCTGCGGAGGAGAACTCACCCCTCCGCCCAGCATGGCCATGACCGTGGTCACCAAGGAGAAGAACAAGAAAGGTACGCATCGGTGACTGAAGCTAGCATGTAGCACGATTGGATTGACCTGTTTTATCGTAATCTACATGTTTTTTTCCCAGTTATTATATATTTACGTGTTATTCTAACAGCAGAGCACGTCTTGCTAGTAGAAGCTAACCGTTAGCATTAGCAACTCCACAGCACAGCAGAACTCCTCCAGGCTTGTGTTATTTGTGGAGATAAAACATCAACGTTACAGTCAGTGGAAGAGTAGCATTGCTGTTAGCCAATCAGAGGCGAGATGTCAGAATATCAGGAAGTAAAACTCCAAGTCCTGCCGTTAGAAGCTAACCTCTCCTCTGGCTCACTTATATTTCCTGAAACCGGAATGCCAGTGTGAAGAACGCTTTCTTAATACAAGTTAGATACTAACTAAAAGGTAGTTCACACATGCCTTCAAAAGTAAACAAATAAATAATTCTTTGGAAAATGTACGAGAGATCAGCTGTTCAGTTTCCACTGTTTTATCAGGATCCAAAATGCTGCTAACGCAGAGATTCAGTGTGAAAGTTTGTGAACTCCTCTCTCTCTTTCTGACTTTCTAGTGATTTTTCTCAGCAAGAAGCCAAAGGAGAAAGAGCTGGACTCTAAGAGCCAGGTGATCGATGGCATCAGCAGGTTGATCTGCACGGCCAAGCACCAGCACACCATGCTGAGAGGTGAGACAACTCACGGGTGAAGCTGCGCTGCCACCTGGTGTTGAGTCGGTCAAACGGCAGGTTTATCTCTCCTTTTCTCTGTCATCTTTAGTCACTATTGATGGCGTGGAGTGGAACGACGTCAAGTTTTTCCAGCTAGCTGCTCAGTGGCCGACGCACGTGAAGCACTTCCCGGTGGGGATCTTTGGATACACGAAGCCGGTGTGACCCACTCCGGACTCTCCGCTGCACTCGTCTCCCTCAGAGACTCCAGAGAATTTGAAGAAACGCCAACAGGCTCTGGCAGTCGTAGTTTTCCTGTGGAAATCTTACAGACTCACTCGTTCAGTACACAAATTTCATGTCGTCCCTTTGATGTTTTTGATGTTTGGTGTTGTTTAACATTTTTATTTTATTTTTTACACACACTACAAAAAGAACAAGTACTATTTTGTAAGAGTTGTGCTACCGCCTCTGCGGTATTTTGAGATTTTTGACAAATTGCCACATTTCGACAATGGCAGCTGTGTTTGCACTTTGTTTTTGTTAACATTTTATTATTATTTCTGTGAAATCCTACATTTATTGTTGCTATAGATAACGGAGGAGTGTGACGGTGATGTGCAGTGATGTGTGTGAGAGTGTTGCAGACTGTGTTGAAAGTTTGGAATATTGCTGTGAATCTCGACGGGAACCTTTTCTCCTAACTCAGTTCCCGAACTCGTCCCTTTACTTTTGGAAAAGGTCATTTTTTATAGGAAGGAATGTAAGTTTTTCTTTTGTCTCGTTGCTTTGAAGCACACTAAAAAGAAAAAAGCAAGGTATTGGAAGGTAGCTATAGTGAATGTAGCTATAAACATTTGTAACTCGTCAGGTATGGGGTGCCATTTGTCAAACAGTCATAACTTAACAGCAATATTTTGGGTTATTTAGCCTATCATACTTGGGAAAAAATGAGAGTTAATTTTTCAAAGTCATAAATGTTAAAGATCCCAACTAAATATTTAGTTAGCAAGCTAAATATTTAATTTAGAGTTAAATATTTACTTTACAAACTAAATATTTAGATCAAATCTAAATATTTAGTTTGTAAAATAAATATTTAATTTACTAACTAAATATTTATTTTGGAGCTAAATATTAGTAAATTAAATATTTAGCTCCAAATTAAATATTTATTTTGGGGCCAAACCTAGATATTGATTATGCAAAATACATGGTTAGCTCCAAAATAAATATTTAGCTGGGATCTAAATATTCATTTTGGAAATTAAATGTTTAGTTTGTAAATTAAATATATATATATATTTTTTACAAACTAAATATTTCTTTTGGAGCCAAGTATTAGTAAATTAAACATTTAGCTCCAAATTAAATATTTATTTTGGGGCTAAACCTAAATATTGATTTTGCAAACTAAATGTTTAGCTCCAAAATAAATATTTAGCTGGGATCTAGATATTTATTTTGGAAATTCAATATTTAGTTTGTAAATTAAAAGTTTATTTTACAAACTAAATATTTATTTTCTGACCTAAATATTTAGTTGGGAACTTTAAAATTTATAAATGTTTGAAAAACTGAAAATATGACTTTGAAAAATTAACTCCCAATTTTTTTTTCACATATAGGCTAAATAACCCAAAATACTGCTGTTAATTTAAGACTCTTTGTCATGGCACCCCATAGTCAGCACGTCTGTTGATTATTGTGACTGCTGATAGTTTTTTTACTCCAACTGTACAGTAACAACCACTTAGAAGCAGGGTAACAACCTATTTTAACTCTCAGAGGTTGAATGCCAAGATTAGTTGCAGCTGAGCGACCCGCTCCGGTTTCCCAGCTGCGGTTTTCCAACCCCCGTGTTCAGCTTCTGGCTTAAGTAGTACAGTGATGTGCCAAAGTGGGTTTTTATGGAGCTCTTGCTTTGCCCAAACTTCCGTGTGTGAAACAGAGCAAAAACTGAGTTTGATGTGTCTGTGGTCCCTGTGGAGATCAGTATTAGAATTACTGAGTTACTCGTTTTCACTTTTCACTCCATATTAGGCCAAATGGAAACAATAATACGCAGTTAACGGCGTAGATGTAAAACCACGCGGTGAGCGTCAGTATTAACATGAGGGAAAATGACTAAAATAATACAAAAGGAATGACTTTGTCTCACCCGAACCATGATTACGACTCACGCCGTGAAATTTTTAACTGCTTCTATGGAGTGTCGCCAGATGTCCGAGTCACTGCCTGTGTGTCTGTGTAGGTGTGCTATTATATATTTGATGGTACTCCCTGAATAGTGTTATGTGAAACTTTTCTTTTTGCAATAGGAAAAAGTTTGGACAAAGGGCCTTCTGTACGAGTTTGCTTTTTATAAAGTGAAGATGTTCTAGACTGGCATTTTTTTATTTTAAATATGACTGTAAATAAATATTTACTAGATATATTATCATTAATTCCCCCTTCCACTAAATTGAAAGCACAAATCGTAAACCTTTATTTCTTGACTTAAATGCCAAATATACTTCCAGAACTCCTCTTTAACGATGAAGTGGACGATGCAAAAACACTATAGGGTCATACGTTGTTGCTCACCCATCTCCCGCTCTTTGTGATGCACTTTCACGTGGTTTTCATAGTCGCTCAAATCTGGACACATTTTAGCTTCGTCTTAAGATGTTTGAGGTGTTCTATTTAAAATGTAAACCACTAACTACATGTTAAGTCTTTTTTTTCTCCGTTTTCATAAAGAGGGTGAGTTTAAGTGCCCATCATGGCTTTATTACCACTTAATTTTGCATCGACCACCATCTGCATGCGACTGTCCGACTTCTCTCGCCTCCTGGTCAGGAGTGTTGACCTGGGCAGAGCTGTTTGAGAGAAGTAGCCATGAAAAATGTCCGTGTATTTTCCCCCCGCCCCCTTTAATCCAGAGGTAGCATGTGGGTGTCTTACAAGGCTGGACCAATGAGCAGGCATGCTCGCGTTGTAATTTTACAAACTCAAAAAAGAAACCAACAGTGTTAAAGCTTCTCGCTCCGGTCAGACCACACCATGCCATCTCATTGCTCCTGTTACTTGAAATGCCACCCAGTGTCTTTGCACAAACCCTATTTTAGATGACATGACAGTATTTTTAAATTCACCACTGAAATATGGGTTACTCTGCATGTTTTACTATAGATGTAAATATGTTTTGGATTTTTATATTGTTTTTTTTTTCTTTCCATGCTCTCACAAGCAGTTGTGTTTAATAAACTTTTTAATCTTCCGTACAAACGGCTTCTGTTTGGTCATGTTTCCAGTAAGCAGAAGAAAGTTCAGACGTGTCCGGAGGCTAGTTGGCAGAGATCGAGGGAAGGTTGATGTAACTCTTCATTTGAGGCAACGGTTTGATCTTCCTTCCCGCCCAGCCTCCTTTCCTCTGCCACAAGCCGCTGGACGGGCGAATGCCGAGCCAGCGGTTTCGACCGGCCTTGCCGATGATCCGTTTGTTGTGGTCGATGTTGGACACTCGTCCCACAGTCACCATGCAGGTCTCCAGTACCTTAAAGCGACAAGAAGACAACATTTACTTCACAGCGGAGAATAATTCCAACAGGATGAATGTTTTCAACCCTCACCTGAACCTGCTGCTTGGAAGGAAGCTGAACGATGGCTGTTCCGTTTACCTTTCGAAGCAAAACTCCACTTGTGCCTGAAATCCAAACAAAACGTTTTAGAAACCATACAAGATCATCATATAATAAACTCCACCAAATGATCTGTGATACCTGCAGCGCGTATGTACTCAGATCCCTTCCCTGGTTGTATCTCCAGATTGTTCACCAGTGTTCCCACAGGAAGGGCTCCCAGTGGGTAGGCGTCCCCCTCACTGGCTGACACTGCAAAGTTAACTCAAGTTAGAAACACTGCTGGAAATGAACTCATCTAAAATCATTACAAAACAGAGGAAGGTCTCAAACCTGCCATGCGTCCAATAACACCGGATGTCTTAATGAGGTCTCCGACCTGCATGTTCTCTGTCGCAATGATCCATCGTTTACGGTTACCGCTAGCTACCAGAGCAATGTCAGCTGACCTTTTGGCAAAGAAAAAGCTCCTTACCTTCATGATCATCAGTGCATCTGATAAAAACCAATCAGTGACAAGTTGATCTTACCTGCATGGATCATATCGAACCTCAACAACCTTTTCTTCAAAAGGCCGGCCCTCTTTTTCAGCTTCATAGCGCAACCGCTGGAAGTCTATCCATCGGTACCTTTGTTTGTGGCCACCGCCGATGCCGTGTGTGCGGATCTTTCCTGTGAGGGAAACGAGTTTTCTAAATACTTTCTACATACTAGCTGCTGAAATGATCCTTGTGTTCACCAAAATAGAAACTTGAGCCACTTTCTCTGATGAAAATCAGTCGTCTGCTCACTGATTCACCTTCATTCAGTCTGGAGACCTTTCACAGCTTAGCCTGATCTCAAATATTGATCTACAGCTAAGGAAAGATTTGACTTTTATCAGAGCTAAACTGTCTGCTTCAGGTTGTATTTAGTTTTTTTAGGGATTTTCTGCAGTTTTGATGGCCTATAGAAAAACATTTTCATTTAGAGATACTAAATGAAACTAATTTCTTGGGTGTGTTTTAATCATATTTAAATAAAGAATAGCTAACCGTGACTATTTTGACATTAAATTATTTAATTTAGCAAAAATAGTAAAATTTCTGTGTAAATATTGACACCTGAAAAACAGAAAACATAAATCCTGACTGAGGACTGATGCTAATATTCATATTTCTGATCGGTGAATGACAAAACAAATAAAAATGACAGGAAATAAAGCTTTTGGCAGAATTTACCCGTGTGATCTCTGCCCCCAGTCTTTTTCATCCCCATTGGTTTAATACTGTACTTCTCCCTCTGCTTCCAAAATGTTCTGTTCTGCTCCAAAGAGGCTGTGGTGAGGAAACCTCTGCACTGGCTGACTGTGTTCGATCCCAGAGTTCCCAGCTTCACCTGCCAAAACGGAAATAAATGAGACTTCTAAAACAGGCTGATGGTTTTAGTGGTTTGAGACTCTGGCTGTCAGGGGTTGTTTACCTGAGAGGAGAGCAAAGCAGGCTGGGAGAGAGTCAGGGAGCGCAGAGCTCGAGTTAAACATGGTAGCGCCATGATGAAGTCCTGCAGGGAATAAAGGAAAGAATCGATCAAAGAGATACTAAAAAAACAAATAAGACTCCTAATCAGTACGCATCAATATAAGAAATTGGCATTATGTGAACATTTTTTAAACAAGTTAACAGGTCTCCGTCAGAACTACTATAAGGTGGTATATTTTGACCTGCTGAACGTAACTAAATAATATTTACATTCAGAAATAGCACAAATGCACCACAGCTCGTTTCTGTTCGGCTCTGAGACTCGCTCTAGTTGGCTGTAACAGTAATACAACTCTACTAAAATATCTGTGTCAAATAAAACCCACCGCGAAATCTAAAAGTATTGATAAAACAGCGCTAACCGTTAATTTGAGATAGCTTTACGCCGAACTTCTCGTCATCGTCCTTCACAGTCCTGCACGCGACGTCGCTCATTGATGACGTAAAGAAGTGTTTTTTTATTTAATTTTTATTTTTTTAACTTTTCCTACTTTTTTTTAAACACCACATAAATATTCCTCAAAGTTATATGATTTTTTATATTATTATACATCATAAATAATAAAATGTAAAATATTACAGTTATTTATTGTTGTCAGTGTCGTTACGTGACATATGCCACACACCGCCTGTAGGTGGCAGCATTGCTTATCCTTTTATTCATCAACAACGTTTTACAATTTTAATCTGCTCTCTTTTGATATGACTCCTTGTAGCTTTGTCCACCTTGACTCTAAGTAGTTTAAACTCAAATTTACAATATTACAGAGTAGTTTTAACATTTTCTATTCTAACTATTTGCAAAATATGTTTAGCCTATTTTTATTTTATTTTATTTTACCTATTTACTTTTTATCTGTTTATTTAACTACAGAGCACTATGACTCAACAGTACCCCTTTGTTCATTTTAGTAAATTATGTCTGTATATTACAGTTTTTCTCGATTGCTAAGACACATTTCTTGAAAGCTGCTCTCCCTTTCTCTAACTTGTGAACACAAAACCCAATTTTCAAGCTAAATCCCCAAAATCTTAGACTCTTCATGCAAATCCAAACTTTCACCTCAAAACTGTTTAATCTGTGCTCAAAATGGAACTATGTTGTCAAATTGTGCCCCGAGTCAATCAAAATGACAGTCACTACTGAACAGTCACTAAACACTACGTAGAAAAATAGAAAACACAACGATCAGGACATGAAGCTGGAGAAATAAATGTTTATTGTTCACTGTAGGTGAAAGGCATGTTGCAAAACAAAAATAACTGTGCATTTAACACTTGTACAAAAAGACAAAACAGAAATCTTGTGCATTTGAAACTTATGTACAGTAAGCCCATATACTAAAAATAAAGTACAAAAATATACAAATACTACTGTAAGTGCAAAGAGCAAAGATTCCAGTACGTACAGGTTGGCATATTATCCAGACACATTCAATGTTGATTACGTAGTGATAGACTGTAGTGGCCTAAATCACTTTTTCTGTATCACTTACAAAACTAGATCTATTTCTACAGAGGGGTTTTCAACTGGATGCAGTGGAAAAACCCCATGAATACATCTACAAGGATGAAGCACTGTGTATGATCCCTCACATCATTAGCCACAAGTGTGATCATTTTTTAGTTGTTGTGTTCAGGTGGTGATACCTGTGCTTTACTTGTGATTGACGTTTGTCACCTGTGCTCACCATTATGCAGCACAGGTGCATCACAATGAAAATGTGTTGAGAAGTTGTGTCTAAACAGGTGAAACGTGCTGATGGTTTTGCCAAAAGAGTGATTGATTCAAGCAACTGAGCATTTGGTTCAGACAACAGGGTTTAGTGTTTTAGCAATTGAGAAAAACTGTAATCAGAATCATTTCAGTACCACACATTTTCACTAGAACACATTTAAAATATTGTGATCAGTTTTACTGTTGAGCTAATTTACCGGTGAAAATTTTCTATAGTCCAGAACAAATTATATTCAACAGGAAACGCGGTAAAAATGTAAAAAAAATCTGGCAGACTTTTAAAAATAACAGACTGCAAAAACAAAACATGACGTAACACCTGTCGCAAAGCCTTTTGGGTAAATCTTGCTGCGTTGGAGACATTTTGGATTTAAAGGGGCTGAGCTAACCGTCAGTCCTAGCTCTCGGTGAGTAAAAATATGCCTTTTCACTTTCAGTTATGACAGCTCTGCTGCGTTTGTACCTTAGCTTGTGTTCAGATAGCATTTTCCGAACTTGTTTTTGTGTAGAAGTGGTTAGCTGGGTGGATCAAACAGAGCGAAGTGGAAGCTAATAGCTTGGGAGTGGTGATGCTAACCGGTTAGCCCCTGAGCTAACCAGTCGCTGAGGAAAAACACGACATCTGATGGTATGCGTCATTATGAAGTTGGCTGTTTCTGCACAAAGTAACAACTAAACAAATGAGACAAAGCACATAAAATGCTCTCGTATCTTTCGTTAAAGGTCTTTGTGAAAACTTGACAATATCTGATACAGTTATTTGATTCAGCTCATGAAATGCTGCTTTAATATGTAAATCTTTAAAAAAAAAAACTGATCACAATAATGTCGAGTTCTGTTAGGTTAGCTAGTTAACTTAAAATCAAATGTAGTGGTTTCGCGTTGATGTGAGGTCACAGCTGTTTTATTTTTCTCGTTCTTGAAGAATGATGGAACCCAAAGTGGGGTTCTTGTGTAAAATCTGTGGCAACATCCAGGCAGACATTGTTCAGATGCCCAATTTGTGAAAGCAGCTGGTTCCTGGGAGTGATGGATGACTGGACAGAGTCAGTGTCACTTCCCTTCTGCTCTGCCACACCCTCGTGGATGGCTGTCTCCTCTTTGTGTCTGGCAGCGATACAAAATCTTAGCTGGATCGATGTTTGTGCAGGAAATGGAGCAACGTTTCCAGATCCAGTGGACTGGAAATTCATCAACGTGGAGATGGTTCTGAGCTCAGCATTAGGCTTGTTTGTGCACCCACTGCAGTCCACGGGTCTGTTCTGCACCTTAGTGTTTTTAATAAGAGGAGCATAGAGAATGAGGATAAATGAGTGATGATTGTGTAACTATGTGATTCTTACTGTCTTGTGATGAGTCAAACATTACAAAGCATTTAAAGCAGTCACAAAACTACTTTCATTTATTGACTTGCTGCAGATTGGAGTCAACAAACGTATCCATAAAATTTGTGTCTTATTCATTGTGTTTAAAAACCTACATATGAATAAATGATCAGCTAAATACACATGTCCAGATATATATTTGAAGCAGAGTGCTGATTTTGTTCTGTGCAGTGTTTTCAAGCTCTTCAGTAAATGGTGTCATGGAGGTTATTCCATTCAAATATGCAGGAGAGGAGCAGAGCTGGCTCCATCCCCCACCCAGTTAGCTCCTCTGTTTTCATCCTGCTGTGGGCTGGCCCACAGAGCTGATGCTGGTGGTTCTGACGAAGCAGAAGGAAGGTCACAGTCATCCTACAGCTGGCTCGCGCTCTCCTCTTCCTCTGCAGCATCGTCGCTCTCGTTACAGTCCTGCTTCACTTCCGTTTTCCTCTGTTTCTTGCTCAGTTTTTAATTTTAATTTTGAAGAGGACGGTGATCTTTGCGGGTGTGTAGTGCTCCTGCTGGGGGAGGAGACATTATTTCACCAGATTCTCCTCCATTCCAAATTTTGAGGCTCTGCTTTGCGACAGAAACAAAGGTTTGTTTCTTTAATTTGACACCGTGTAGCACGTGGCAAATTCGCTAACATGACATGAAACATTAGCAGCGGTCAGTAGGTTTTGTAAAGTGAGTGGACATTTGTTCAAACACCAAAAAAGTGCTTTTGTCTTAGATATATAGGCATATTTTAATTCTTAATACTTTAGGATTACATCTATAAAATCCTGTTTGTCAAGCTACATTTGCAATATTACCCATCTGTTGCAAAGTACCAGTGTAAGGTAGCAACATCTGTCGAGTGGTTTTATTTTCCTGTGCAGTTTGCATATGAAAAGGGTTGGGCAAGTAGATTTGAGCAGAGAGATTTGTTAAAAATACATTTCCTCACTTGCCTGAGGTCCCGTTCACAGCCTCTCAACACCGACTGAATTATAGCTTCTCTCATCTGAACGTGATAACGAGAGAATTTGAATAAAAACCCAAGTGAGCGTGTCATGCTGCATGATGTAATCAGCATTGTGAAGGTGGTTCATTTGTATGATGCTGTTTGATGACAGAGAGGGTTTATGCGCTCACGATCGTTCAAAAACAAAAAGATTAAAGGTTAATGGGATGGCAGCCTCTTCCAGGGAGAAGCATCGTAGCTGTTGGACTTTCTCACCTCTGTAAAAACATGTCAAATATTAACTCCTCTGCCTGAGGAGAGAGACTCTTTCTTACAGGTGTTTTATCTGGGAACAGATGCAGGCTGACATGAAAGCATTTCTTTTTATTAGCTCTTCTGTATCAGTCGGTTCTTTCATCCACACAGGTGTTAGGAGATGCAGCGTTACTCTACGGGGTAAAAAGCTGTGTGATCTGCTCTTGATCGTTCAAAGAGAACTTTTTATTTGGTGTTCAGAGGAGCTAGAAGCTTTGATGCCAGATCTAATAATGGCGAAGTCTTAATATTCCTGCCTTGACTTGACTTTAGTTAGACCTCACCTCCTGTACATAACAGTCAGGAATGTAAATGAGCCTGAGACCAATAATATGCTGTCAATGTCCTCTTTTTGACTATGCAAACAGGAGTTTATCTCAGGCAGCTTGTAGCATTTGCATAGACCGAGGTAAAGAAATGAGACCCAGGGAGGTCTGTTTGTTTTTCTTTGTTCCTCAGTGGTGACTCTGGTCTTTTTTTATCTTTGGGGCAAATTATCACAGCCTTTCAAAAATTGTGTTTAACATATATTAGAGGTCATGTTTGAATAAAACACCATCTGGATCGTTTAAGGTAGAGATGTTCCTTGCGTGGTAGACTTACAGAACATATTTATTTGAATATGAATATTATAATATTATGTATTATAATATTATATGAATATTAATAGCTGTTCATGTCGGTGGATATTTATATACTAATTCTTTCTCTAACATAAAAGTAAAGGTGTTAAAGAAGCTCAACAAAACAGTCAGCAGCAAATAAGAGATCCTTTGAATGGGTTGTAGATCCTCTTTTTTATTGAAAATTGTTTTTTGAGCTTCTATATATCATATGAAATGTTATTGGGGCTCATAATGACCCAGGAGCCCTGATAAATGCCAAACACAACCTAATAATAAAGCCCTACAATGGAGAGACTGGTTTGCCCCACCCACTTGGTCCATACATGAATATTAAATGAGCTCTGTGGCGATTGGCCGGTTCAGCCCAGTGGCTCTATGACTCTACCTGAAGCTAAAAACTCTGTACAGGATCTGGATTACTCAATAGGAAAGCTATGCATCTATCTGGTATTCATTCAGTCTGGATATTCCCAGAACATCCTGGAACTTTACACTTGTGCTCCAAAATTCTTCATTGTTGTTTTCCTCTTATGCAACAAGGACATTAGCAGTAGCGCACGTTAGCATTAGCAGTAGCTCGGGCAGACATTAGCAGTAGCGCACGTTAGCATTAGCAGCAGCTCACAGTAGGGTTAGCAGTAGCTCGGGCTAGCATTAGCAGTAGTTCGGGCATGCGTTAGCAGTAACTCAGGCCAGCGTTAGCAGTAGCTCGGGTTAGCATTGTTCTGCAGTTAGCATTACTGCTACCAACATTTATATATTGCTTTGTGTGAAGTGGAACATGCTAGTTTAAGGTAGTGTGTCTTGCTTATGACGTGTTAAACCAGCTTTTTAACAGAAATGAACCATTTCTCCGTGGCTTTTAGAACATTACTGATTTACATAGAAAGCAGGTCAGAGACAGCACAGACTTTATGCTACGTTTGACACCCCAAGCTGCCCTTATTCAACAAAAACAAGATAAATGTGGTTTTGAATTTTAGGACCCTTTCAACAGATGGACTATTTGTATTTCTTTTCCAGGGGTAAAATAATAAATCAGATCAAATCAGAATCTAATTTCTAGATAAGCTGACTTGTAATTGTAGTAGTAGTTTATTTGATAGACTTCATTTTCTGTTGTTGCTCATTTTTTTTCCTTTTGTAGGTTAAAGCTGACTTCCACAGCTGCCTGACAGCCAGTTTACCACCAGCGGTCTTTGTTTCTGTCGGGTGTTTGTCACAATACCAGAAAGAACACGAATCAACTCCTCAGAGAGCTGCTGATGTCACAGCTGGGTGTCGTGCCAGTGATCTGAAAGAACTAGCTAAGATTGTATAGAGAGCTGCTGCTGCTGTGTTTTCAGGGACGTTTGGACAGTGTCTCCAACAGAAATGTGTCTCTGAGTCAGGTTTAACCTTTGGACTGAGGAGGAAATGTCATGTGTTCCACGGACTCACGGAAAACCTGACATTCCTCTGGAACATAATATCAGAGGTCTTATTGTAATTTGCTCAGCTGTACTGAAGCTTCTGTCAGGCCTTTTTCTCCTCATCATCTCGGCTTGGCTTCTGTTTGGATACTGCAGCATCTGTGTGCCGTGGGTTATGCTGCATCCCGCAGCTCCACTCCCAGCCAGAGCTTTTTATAGGAGCCAAATCCCAGCAGTCTCCTCTTGACTGTGGCCCTCTGCTCAAATTAAAGCTGTGGTTGTTTTTATTTTAATTGCCTTTTATAAAAGGACTTTTTCATACATGCTGCCCATCCTTGAAAGAGAGGTCGCCCTTATGAAATTTAAACCTGTCGTGATAAAACGGGAGGTAACGTCTCTCCATCTTTTTACTGGAGCTCAGAAATGGCACGATCGCTGTTGGCGTCAACTGGAAGCTTGCTGACGTCATCTGCAAGATCACCAAGAATAGAACATTTCTGACCGTTTTTCTTCCAAATTCCCTCCAGGCTGTCTGGAGCTACGGAGATGTCGACCATGGTGTACCCGCGGGAGGAGAAGCTGGAGAAGCTTTCTCAGGAGGAGATCATCTCCAACACAAAGCTGGTGATCCAGGGTCTTGAGGCCCTGAAGAATGAGCACAACTCAATCCTCCACAGCCTGCTGGAGACCATCAAGTGCCTGAAGAAGGACGAAGAGGCCAACCTGGTCCACGAAAAGTCCAATCTGCTCCGCAAGTCCGTGGAGATGATTGAACTGGGCCTGGGTGAAGCGCAGGTGAGCTAAAAGCTATTCTGCGGTGATGAATGATTCAGACCTAATCTGTGCTCCTCTACCTTGTTGCTGCGTCCTCTTAGTCCTGCTAAATGTCACCACTCTGCTCTGCCGTCACTATTCCAGGTGATGATGGCCTTGTCCAACCACCTGAACGCCGTCGAGTCCGAGAAGCAGAAGCTACGCGCGCAGGTGAGGAGGCTCTGCCAGGAAAACCAGTGGCTGCGTGACGAGCTAGCCAACACCCAGCAGAAGCTGCAGAAGAGCGAGCAGAACGTGGCGCAGCTGGAGGAGGAGAAGAAGCACCTGGAGTTCATGAACCAGCTCAAAAAGTATGATGAGGATGTCTCGCCCACTGTGAGTAGGCCCTTGTGTTACGTCATCGTGTTAAAAATGAAAACATTTAGACTCTGAGCTCTTTTGAAGTCCTTATAAATGATTATTCTTGGTATCGAGTCTGAATGACGGGTTTATTTTATCAGCAGGAGGAGAAAGACAAAGAAACACCGAAGGACAACTTGGACGACCTCTTCCCCAACGATGAAGAGGACCAGAGTCAAGGAAGTAAGGATTCAAGAGCGTCTATATTGAATTTGGGATTTAAAACGATCAAGTGTGCAGCTGCAGTTCGGTTCTCTCTCTTTGAGAAACGAGGATTAGATGTTTTACTCTCCTTGTGTCTCTGTTCTTTGCCACAGTGCAGCACCAACACAACAGCGCAGCCGTGGCTGCGGCCCAGCAGGGCGGCTACGAGATCCCGGCCCGCCTGAGAACCCTGCACAACCTGGTGATCCAGTACGCCTCTCAGGGCCGCTACGAGGTGGCGGTGCCCCTCTGCAAACAAGCTCTGGAGGACTTGGAGAAGACCTCTGGACACGATCATCCCGACGTCGCCACCATGCTGAACATCCTGGCCTTAGTCTACAGGTCTGAATAAGAAGCTGCAGCTGCTTTTTAAGTGTTTTTTAAATCTGCTCTTGTCTCATTATCATGTGCTCTTCTATCACAGGGATCAAAACAAATATAAAGAGGCAGCCCATCTGCTCAACGATGCCCTATCCATCCGTGAAAAGACCCTGGGCAAAGACCATCCAGCTGTAAGGCTCCACAGTTATCCCAACAGCCTTCCGTACACACGAACACCTCCGTGTGCGGTCGTAGATTCATCTACACCAGCTCTGCAGTCGGGTTACTCATGCTCACTTCTTATAAATTGATTCTTTCCTCTCCCTCTCTCTCTGATTTTTATTTGGGGAGGGGAAGCATAAGATAATCAATCACGACTGCTCTGAAATCCGATCTAACCCAACGTACAAAATCCTTACATGGGATAAAAATACCAACGAGAGAACGCATCATGAGATGCTCATACAACGTCTCTGAGCTTTGCCGGTTACTTCCTGTGGTAACTTGATCCTGTTCGTCTCCAGGTTGCTGCAACACTGAACAACCTGGCTGTGCTGTACGGGAAGAGAGGGAAGTACAAGGAAGCCGAGCCTCTGTGTAAGAGGGCTCTGGAGATCAGAGAAAAGGTAGGACACATCCCTCACCTCCTTCCAGCAGCAGCAATGAGCTTTCAGCGTGCTTTTGCAAAGTAATTAAGTGTTATGATATTTTTTTAAAAAGCCACCTGCTAAAAATAAGGGAAAGAGCAAGTAATGTGTTGGAAACGTCCACGGGGGCCGTTCCAGTGATGGAGGGGAATTAGAGGTTTTAGATGAGAGCGCAGCTGAAGATGGTTTTCATCGGGGAGGGGAGCAGACTGCAGATATGACAAACCTCTGACCTCAGCAGGCACTGAGAGCTCAGTTATTCTCGCTATTGATCCGCCAGCCTTTTATTAGATCTCCTCTGTGAAGGAAGCAGCCATCATGAGTAGAGGTGGCAGGTCGGCCGGGGGCGCAGGAGCAGAAGGAAGGTGAAATGTCAGCTGATGACATTTGTTTCTGGATGATCACCAGGTTCTCGGGAAGGACCACCCAGATGTGGCGAAACAGCTGAACAACCTGGCGCTCCTGTGCCAGAATCAGGGCAAATACGAGGAGGTGGAGTACTACTACTGCCGTGCTCTGGAGATCTACGAGTGCAGACTGGGCCCGGATGATCCCAATGTGGCCAAAACCAAGAACAATCTGGTGAGAGAAGCTTAAACCACCCGTACTGCACTCAAAACGCTTCTGATCAATAGACTTTTTATTATTATGAATAAAGTTACTGGTTTGTTTTGGTGTTTTGAGCTTGGTCTCTGAGGAGGTGTTGAGAATATAGATAGATTTTTTCTGCAGAGATCCTGCTCCGTTCAGCATGTTGTCCCTGACTTCAGACAACAGAACCTGCTTTTCTTCAGCAGCATTAAAAAAAACAACTTCCTGTTTTCCTGCTGATGGAGGAGCTCAGTGCTGTCCTCACATGAATGACATTTAAAGGTCTCGTTCAATGAAAAACTGTAATACTTGTTCTTTTTGAAAACGTTCTTCAACCCCCATCGCCTGCCTTAGCCGCAGAAAGGAAACAGACGGGAACAACGATCGGGACTGGAAAAGCCAGTGTCACAGGGAAAATTAGACCCTGTACACGGTATCCCACAGAACAAAGATATTTTTATGCGGTTTGGCCCGTCGTGCAAATGAAAGTGAAGATGATACGCCACCAAAAACCATTCTTTCAAAAACTCCAAAGTGGCGATGAGTGAATTCTCCGCTTGTGGACTCAAACAACCGGAGTTTTAGATGTTGTAATGTCGCTGCCTGCGATAAAAATCACATCACCTGTGTTTACTCTCACTCGTTTGTTTCTACAAGCTCCATTACTGCTTTACGTAGAAGACCACAGGTGAAGGATGACGGTTATTGCCCACCACCTGGGTATTCCACGCCCAAGGAATGGTTTTTGGCAAAGACGCAGACGATTTGGGGAACTACTGCTCCCTACAGGCTTGGCTTTATGCTGAAAACAAGGCGGTGGGGACCTGAGTTGTTGTTTTTTCCTAGATGGACACTATTTGGGTTTACAGAAACCCAGCTACATGTATTCATGGCCCCGTCCACCTTGGCTCGTGACCGCAGGAAGGCTGTATTGATTTTGCAGCCGGGACAGAGAAGCTAACCATTGGCGGAGCACGGTGGGGCTTGTGTTTTATGTAGAGATAAAACATCAACGCTGCAATTTTTTAAAGAAGAGCGAAGGGAGGCAGCGGAAGAGTCACATTGCTGTTAGCCAATCAGAGGAAAGATGTTTGCATATCATGAATATTTATGAGCAAGACTCAAATCCTGCTGTTTTTACTCCTCTGACAAACTTCTAGCTCAGAAGCAGGAGCACCGAAGCTTTATTTTTCCTTAGAAAACGGCTCACGAGGCATTCATTCATTCATTCATACTAGAGACCACAGCAGATTCACTGATGAAATGAGTGAACGACACCTATAAGGCCGCTCTTAGAGACCCGTTTGATCAGATTTGAACTTGTATGTCTCTCTTCTGTCTTCAGGCGTCCTGCTTCCTCAAACAGGGGAAATACAAGGAGGCTGAGATTCTTTACAAAGAGATTCTGACTCGCGCTCATGAGAAGGAGTTTGGATCTGTGGATGGTAAGGCCTCGTAGTGGACGCTGAAGCTTCCAGTGGATTGTACTCTTCTTTTTTCCCACCCATCTGCTTTAAATCTGTGTATAAATAGAATTTATACCCAGAAAGCCGGTGATCGGCTGACGTAAACAGCACCGTGTGCCGTTTGTCTCACACCAGTGGGCTGGGATGGACTAATGTTCTCATCGTCACCATTCAGAGGAACTTTACAGAAACTTTTAGAAGTTTGCTTCTTCTGAAAGTAATTTCCTTCTCTTTTATCAGACGCTATGCTTTGTGTTATTTTGAATCAGCGGCTTTGAGAAGAAATGAAAGCGACGGAGCTCAGTGCTCCGCTCGGAGGTTTATTTCTCACGTGTCACTCACAGGATTAACTCTCTGTTGAAGCGGTAAATCAAAGGTGACGCGTCATTTATCAGTTCTTTTTCATTGTTCATATACATGCACACCTATTTAATACACCTAAAACTTTTAGCATTATAAAGATTATTTTGAAAACATTTTTTTTCTTGTCTTTGGATTTTTTTTTCATGTCACCTGAATTATTTTTTTTTTATTTTTAATCTTGTTTTTGTATTGTTTTGATCTTTATTTCTATTTTCATTTATTTGGGGGTAAATCTGCTAAATCTTTATAAAAATTATTTATGTATCCAATCAACTACGATATCAAATCAGCAGATAACATTTACATGATTAAAAGCTGGGCTGAAGACGGTTATGCTGCGTGGATTTCATTTATTTGATATTTTATGTTTTGTTTTTTTAACTTTGCTTAATAAATCTGTCAGAGGTGATGTTAAGATTCAGACTAATTTAAATAAACCTGCTTTTCTAAGTGTTTGAGTCCAGCTGTGCTGTTTTTAGATCATCTCTTCTATCTGTCTGCAGCTGAGAACAAGCCCATCTGGATGCACGCTGAGGAGAGAGAGGAGATGAGCAAGGTGAGAAGCAACGGTGTGACGTCCAATTAAATGAGCTTAACAAAAGAATTCTGATGGGTTCCTAAATATAAATTAGAAACGATTCCGCCCCTGGATTATTATTCATTAAAGGAAAATGTCTCAGAAGCTCTTGAGAGGATAGTGGATCCACGTAAACACGGATAACAATCTCGCTGATCCAGTTGTGACCGCAGCTTCCCTTCATGTGTTTTTCTTCCTCTGCTGTGTAATTTACTTCCAGGGCAAACACAGAGACAACACCCCGTATGGAGAGTATGGTGGCTGGTACAAGGCCTGTAAAGTCAACAGGTGAGGCTAAAGAGCACGTTTTATAGCTGATAGGTGCAGTAGGAGATGTTTTTCTGGAGCATTTGTTTGCCATTTTACCGTTAAGTTTAAAGTTTGATCAAAAAATGAATAATTTTAATCACCTCTGAAACGTACAATCCTGGAAAAACCTTGTCCAATCACTGTGAACGTCCCGTTTTTAGTGATTGGATCCTGATCCATTCATCAAACTGGCCTCCCCCCTCTGTACATACCCTTCTTTGTGCAAGAATCACACATTCTCAGCTTGGAGCAGCTGAACAGGAAGTGACGCCAGAGCTGGGCTGCCTGGTGTAACGGATGGAATGTTCGGTTCTGTTTGCAGATTTCATTTAAGGAGTTGTTTTATGTGTTCGGTTTAGAGTCTGGTTCTGTTCTTTTAGGGACACATTTATGTGACGGACTTGTTTGTCCGTGATCGCAGCCTGACTTCTGTCGGCCGGTAGAGCTGTGTGTTTGTTGCCTGACGAGGGGAGCACGAACGGGCGGGTTCTGGAAGTTGTTCGTTGGGTTTTTCCAGATTGTTGGTGGTGCTGAGCTGCTGTGATTGTTCAAAATAAACTAAGAAAGCTAAAAACTTCCACATGTTTCACAATAAAACTCCACACTATGTTAGCTAGCATTGTTATACCATTGTGTAGGTGTGTTACGTTAGGAATTATGGCAGAAAAGGTGCCAACAACGGGTCCAAAATGTAAGTTAACGTTATGTTTTTATGGTTGACAGTATCTATTGCGTCCATGTGGTGGGTTTGTGATTTTAGCCTGAGTCAGACCTTTAGAATTGTTGTTTTTCAAAATGTAGCTGGCTTGAATGGTGTTTTTCCTTTAAAGCCACTAAATATAGACTAGTAATGAATTGCTGTGACTTACTGGAAGATGGTGATTGGAGTATGATTTGTTTAGTTTTAACATTTCTGATTCTTTCTGGGTGCAGCCCTACAGTCAACACCACCCTGAGGAACTTGGGCGCCCTTTACCGCCGGCAGGGCAAACTAGAGGCCGCCGAGACGCTGGAGGAGTGTGCCGCGAGGTCTCGCAAACAGGTCGGCACTTTTCACGAACTAGAAAAATGCTCCTGTTTAAATTTACATATCAGCTTCTGTGAAGTCTGAAACATGCCCCGCCCCCACGTAAGGGCGGAAATCTCATGTTGTTTCTTTCCCTTTTCCCACATTGCTTTGGATCCAGAGCAACACAGTAAGTGGGTTGTCTCTGTTAGAGCTTCTAACATCACTCCCATCTCACAGTCATTTAAAATGTTTCTGAGCATTAAAAGGAACATGAAATCCCTCAACTCCCCCCCCCCCCCATAGCCACCTGCTAGAGTCTGTTGTTCTTGTTTTTACCTGCGGTTTGCACCTGTGTGTGCGTCAGGGCATCGACCCCATCCACCAGACACGTGTGGTGGAGATCCTGAAGGACACGGAGGGAGAGCGACGGAGGAGCAGAGACAGCCTGACCAGCGTTAAGTATGAGAGCGGCTCTGAGACCGGAGAGGAAGTGAGTATGGGCGTGGAGTGGAACGGGGTGAGTACAAATCCACCGTGGTAGAGTCAAAACAGCCAACGGCTTCTCTGGAAAAACCAGGTGGCGTTTAGTAACACCAGAGCGGGAGGGCTGGTACAGAACAAACGTTCATCATATAACGGAACTGATGAGGCGTTTGAGCCGGCGTGGAGGAAATAGATAACTGAGGGGGGAAAAAACTCCAAGATTAACGACATTTATAGGAAAAAACTTTCACGTTTCTGACAGAAATTCTTGAATTTACAAGAAAATTCCGTGATTAAAAGCATAATGGAGAACAAAACTAGGATCGTTTGTGATATTATTAAACTTTAGTACATTTGTGAGGAAAAACAAAAAAAAATCCACATTCAGTCTTGAAAGTTTTTAGGGGTCGATGCAGGAAAAAGGCAAAAATTCTTCATATCAAAGTAAAACATTTACAAGGACATGTGGTTATGGTGCGTTCCAGTTGTCCTCGGAACTCGTTTTTCCGAGATAAGTTAACCGGAAATGATGCAATGAACTCGGAATTCCGAGCTGCGAGCTCGTACGTTTCAGAGGACCCCGAGGTCACCGTTTTAAAGATGGCCGCGCCCAGTGCTACCATAGTTGTCGTCTTTATTGTTTTCATCATTTCTATGTTCTGCTTTCTTTCTTTTTGCTGTTTAAAAGCACCGAGTTGTTGTTGATTCTTATCAATGGTTACGTTGCTGAAAACGTCAGCGTTGCCTCTGAAATTGGCCGGTGTTTCTGGGTTTTTAACTGTTCCTGGTGTTTACATTTTGACGTTTGATTTTTTAAAATGTTTTTTTCTGGTTTTATGTGTTTTTTTCCGAGTTGGAATCTGGAACGCAAAACAAGCTCGTTACGTCATTTCCTGGTCAGAAATTCCGAGGACAACTTGAACGCACCATTATTCTCTAAAGCGCCAGTGGTAAATTTATGACATCTAATTTTAGTAAAGAGCTATATGGAAAATTACAACTTTTTTCCAGTAATGGATAAAATTTAAGTTTTTTTTTCATAATAATTTTGAGGGGAATTTTTAAGCTTTTTCCTTAAAGATTTTTATTTTTAATTAAATAAGTTGGAAGTCAGGTTTTTTCAGCAGGAAGTTGACACTCGACTCAGCACTTTAACCATCAGACGGTGTCAGGAAACCACTTTAAATCAGTGCTTCTCAAACTTTTCAGCTGCAGTCAAAAGGCAGAAATAAGAAGCTTGTGGTTTCCAGCTGGAGTCTAAAGCTTCTGCACTAAGCCTGAACCATAACCTGCCTCCATAAGCTAAATAAAAACGATATTATAGTAAAGGCTAGGGTTTCTGTACCAGCCCCTCGGCTCCATGCAGCCTGTCTTTATTATGAGGTTAACCTGAAACAGCACCCGAGCTGTTGAAGCTGATTGAGTGTCCTGGCACGCCCACCTTTTGTTTTTTATGTTTGCTTTGGACAACATGCTCTTATTTTTGTTCATCGCCTGTCAGCAGTAACAGAAGTCATGTTTTAACGAGCTCTGCTGCTGATGCTTCTGCTCGAGTGAAACCGTAACATAAAGGGCACACGCTGAGTCTCGGGCACCTCTGCAACATGTTTATTATTTACATCCTAAATGTCACCCAGCTAGAATATCTCCTGTTCCCGCTGCTCAGCCTTCCAGACACAAAGGAGGGCGTTGAGATGAAATCATGATATTAAATCTTTAACAGTTTAAACGGCAACACTAGAATGGGTGTGACGGCTAAAGTAATCCTCTCTGGGTGGTGTTGTCAGAGGTGCCTCGCCTGAACCTGTGCCTCTCCTCTCTCGAGCGCAGCCACACCCTTCGCTGCACCAGTGCAGACATGCATGTGCCGGCCTGCTGCACTCACACTTAACACACGCACTAATAGACCATGTGTGTTATTCCCATGGCTGAAGCTGTTAACCTGATCTTGCACATAAATGAAAGGAGCTTCTCAAAACTCCCAGCAGCAAATGTAACTGCATGTCCATTCATCCCAGTTTGCACCTCTGAATAACGTGATGGCATGTGGTTTGTGTGCTGGTACTTCATGATCCGTACTGTTGCATCAAGAAAAGCTGCATTCACACCACGGCTTTCCACGGATGCGTAAGCGGCGCGTAACGTCTGCAAAGAGCTACACGCAGCTAATGGCTGCCGTTGTAGTCGATGGGTGTTTCCACCGGGCTCACAGCGGCGTGTCTCGAAGAAGGGTAGCGTCCAGCTCAGCCGTTCGGAATGGGCCAGACAGGAAGTCAAACATGGGAGCAGTTTAAAATTTTAAAATAAGACATGCAGATTTCCAGTTGCTTAACATTTAAAGCCATACTATGCAACTTTTTCATATTTTAAAACATGTTCTTGAGCCAGTTTGTGCTAAAATGACCCTTTACAGGGTTAATGAAATGTCACTCAGACCCCCACCACCCTCTGTGGTCAGAATACCACACTTGCAACTTCAGAGTGGAAGTCTGGTCCCTGTTGAACTTAGTAAAGTGGAGCTGACATGCCTGGTGCTGCAGTCTGCTTCCAGCATGTTTCCTGCATGTTTTAGATCATGAACACAGCTGATTTGTTTGATTTAGTGATGAACCGCTCCTGTAGACACTAATGAAGGCTGAGTAGACATTTCAGCAGTTAGATTAAGGTGTTAAAAAGACTAACGCACAGCGAGGAGATAAGTTTCACTTTTGGTTTCACCAACGAACACTAGTGGGTGCTAAAAACAAGTCAAAACTGCAAAGTGTTCCTTTAACAAAATCCATGATTACCTGTGAAACCTCCGTAGCCGCAAAGCTGTAAAAGGAACAGAAAATAAACCACCCACCTTTTGGATAAATGCTGCCATCTTTCTCCTCGCTTGTTATTGTGTGAACTGACGAAATCACGCGGGATCTTGCAGTTGTTCTGTGATCTCGCGGGACCAGCTGCTTGGATCGCGTTCACTGGTGTCTGAAATGCTCCCAATTGGGTGGAAGCGTCGTGCGGAAAACGCGTCTATTACGTATTCCAGTGGAAAGCCCGGGACAGAGTCCAAAAGTGAAGTTCTCTGTGTAAATGCTGTTTGTAAAAGCTTGTCAGATTCTGCTTTGACTAAAAGTTTAACAAATTCCATCCATCCATCCATTTACAAATGTCCTAATGTGCTCATGTTTGATGGTTTAGCTCCCTAGAGTTCTGTCTGATTTGATGATTTCTGTGATTCTTGTGTCGATTTGAGTTTTTTTTACTCAGAAAATCAGTTACCGAGGCCAAAAGAAGTATTTACCTTTTCAGATTAAAGGCTTGTGACTCCTCAAAGGAACGCGGATCACCGGTCATCTTTTTACGTTGAAATTTTTAATTCATTGCTCAATAACGCAAAAATCTCCCGTCATACGTCCGTGGTTGAATTGTGTGTTGTGGAAGACTCTCAGCTACATCAGAGTTTAGCTCAATATCTGCAGGACCGATGGAGTTATTTAACCATTTTAATGTTTGCTGATGCTGATTAGCTGTGGCGGCCATCTTGAATTGGATTGACCCTAAAAGCTAATCAGTTGTTAGTCCAATATTTACTCTTAGAGTTTATTTGAAATTCATCTAGGAGTTCATGAGATTTAGTTTGCTAGCCAACACGGCGGTGAGGATAAAAGATAAAAACGACCTTCCTGTTGGGTGTAGATGATGTTTACGTCTCATTTAGTTTTTATTCCACCATACAAGCAGCATGCTGGTGAGATGACAGCTGTTGGACGTTACGTTTGTGCTTTTGTTCTGCATGATTAGACTCAAGAACGCCGTTTCTCCATCTGTCTGGGCTCTCAGATCTAACGCACTGCCTGTCAACCTTCATCCTTTGCTTTTCCCTTCTCTTCTATCATCACTAACCTGTTTGATTGTTTGCTTTAGCCGCGACAGCCAATCAGCCCGTCAGTCGAACCACATCTTCAGTCAGTGGATTGTACTCTCCCTTTTGAATTATTTATGATTATCTTGTTATATAGTGACTTAATGTATGTTCATTTCATTTTCTGTCGTGGTGGTTGAGCTAATTAGTCTCAGGATTAAGATTCCAGGACAGAAATCATGTTTTTATTATTAAGACACAAATAAAAATGGGATTTCAGCTCATCTTACACGAGTATGTGACTGCAGCTGTCCTCCGTCTGCAGTGCTGCCAGATTGAGCCCATCCTGCTCCCCAGGAGAAAATAAAAAGTGCTGAGTCACTGACTGCAACCACCAGCCTACTGCATCACTGAGCTGCTTTTCTAGGAATTATTTCATCATTCAGATTTCTAATCAGCGATCCTGAGATTAGGTCTTTAGCGTAGGAAACCCCACCCAGATCTCTTAATCTTACAATGTTTGCTCTTTTTGTCCCTTTTTTTGTCTCTTTCTCTCTTTTTCTCTTTATCAGGCCTAAGCCATCGAGATTATTCCTCCATCCTTCTCTCCTTCCCCAACACAATAACAAAGGGATGCGTGCTGTCGTTCCCTCTGGCCTCCTCTGTCTCAACAAACCAAAAGCTCCTCTTCCATTCCTGGTGCCCCCTTCCTGCAGCAGAGGCTCAGAAACTCCCCCTCAGCTGACACCTGCTGGGACGTTTGGTCTTTTCATCTCTTTTCTCTCCTTTCCTGTCACTAACCATCGTCTCTCCTTCACGTGACATTTAAAGACATCATCGTGTGTGTAATCTATCCCTGTAAGGAACTCACTCGTACCTTTTTTTTTATTTCTCATGTGGGCGTAGTAGATTTGTTTGTCTTGCTGCAGTTGTTAATTTATTGGAAGAAGATGGAAAAAGAATGGCCTCGATGGCATTTTCAGCTTTATTCAGCTTTAAACCATAACCTAACGGAGCTCGATCCAACGTAGAACAGTTGCAATAAATTCATTTCAGAAGTTATTCTGCATGATCTCATGCTACAAGCATTGAGTTTAACTCTTACAGCGACAAAGTGAAAGTTGAGTTTAGCTGCTGATTTGGTGCCTGTATTTAGCCATCTTGTTATTTTTGTTTAACAAATGTTATAGTTTCTTTCTGCCTTGTGTGTTTAGGTTTTTAACTCATGTCTGCAATGAAGTTCTGAAAGAGTTTAAAAACGAATGGTACAGTTTTAAATTGAGATTCTTCAGCCTTAACCGTTAGTGAAGCTAATATCTCACTGGGCTGTGACCGACGGTGGCGAACTGTGAACAATGTTCAAGAAGGAGTTTGTGAAATATCTTTAAACATCTGTGAGGGTTCCCGATTACCTTCTGTGATCTCAGAGAAGTTTTGCAGGTGTCAAAAACTCACCGTTCTCAAATGCTTCTGAGTTTAAATGAGTGGTTCACTCATTTAATCAATACATCTGCAGTGGTCTCTGGTAGGAATGAATGCCTTGCAAGCCGTACTCGGGGCAAAAAAAGCCCAGACATGCTTGGATCAGCACAGACAAGTCTTCTTCAGCAGAGAGCGGCAGAACACGGCAGGATTTGGAGTCTTATTTCCTGATATTTGGACATCTCACCTCAGATTGGATAACAGCAACGCGACTACCACTGACTTTCAACGTTGATGTTTTATCTCCACCAATAACACAAGCCTGGAGGAGTTTTTCTGTGTGGTGGAGTTGCTAATGCTAACGGTTAGCTTCTACTAGCTGAGACGTTCTCTGCTGTTTCCTGGACGCTAAACCAACAACAGCCTTCCACGTTGTGAGTCAAGATCAAGGAGTGTTGCAATCTATTTTCTATCAGAAGCTAATGCAGGAGATGGGTGTAGGAGACTATTTTCATGTTCAGCCTGCATGAAAAACTCAAAGTAGGGCTGGGCAATAAATCGAAAATGTATCGTTATCGAAATCTTTGACTCTTATCAGTATAATTTTTCCCATGTCAATAAATTTGGTGATTAAAAAAAAAAAGAAAAGATGTGTGTAGTTTGGTGACACTCATGTTTCTTTAAGAAGCTGTACCACCTCGAGTCACATGACACCGTGACTCAACGTGCCAGCCCCATCTAGTGGACAACTTTTGTTTTCGCACATACACACACGGTTATCGTCCATTTATCGTTATCAAAGTGAACTCCTCAATATACCGTGATATTGATTTTAGGCCACATCGCCCAGCCCTACTCAAGAGTGACCGATTTATAATCAGAAATAATCATTAAAAATGTTTTTTCAGTGAACCACACCTTTAATTTCTGGAAGCCACATATTAAACTGCTAATAAAATGTTAAAACTTTGGGAGGGGTTGGTGACCTATGATGCTAATTTGTCACTGGCTGGAGAGAATAAAGAGACTATTGCAATACATTGAGGACAAATTAGGACACGTGGCTAAATTTTGGTATGAAGATTTGCATTTGGACAAATGTCGCCATTTATTCAGCTCCGACAGAAGTTTTGGATTTGGTGCAATTCTAACTGAATATTTTTCTATTTTCTCATAATTTTGCACCTCCAACAGTCACAGCCCAGCGAGATTTGGCCTTAAAGAAGGGACTTTTGTTGCCTTTTGTTTGTTTTCTATTTAGATTTTCTAATTCATTTTGTATGAAAATTGTTTACATTTCTAAGTGCTTTTAAGTTGTTTGCGGCTGAATATGAAGGCAGTAGTTTGTTTTTGCCAGTCACAAAATGCCAACATGACAGAGAACAAAGCTGACCGCAAATCTGCTAGATCTGAGAGCTGTAGTTGCCACGGTAACTCGCTGCGGTGTCCTTGATTTGATGGCGTTCATAAAGGCCGAATGCTGCATGAAACATAGACAATAACTCACTTTTACGAAGGGAATCGGCAGCTGCTGTAAAGCCAGTGTGACAGCAGAGACTAACTGGAGCGTTTAACAGAAAAAGCAGCCAACTAAAGGAAATTATAATTATGGATTTCAGAATTGTGGCCATAAATGCCCAGAGTTGCCTCCATCTGCTGGTGTAAGATTAACAGTTGGTGTTTTTTTTAATTTAAACAAAGTAGTTTGTGTGTATTTGTGTGCTTCAGTGCCCACGTTGACTATGGATACTATGTTTTAAACAAAACCAAGCTAAATAGTGTGTGTTGCCTTTTTTTCATACACGGTTATTTGCAAGTGTCATGTTGGTGATTTTTTTATTATTTTTGAGACTCCAGAAGTACAGTGTCTCCTGACGGTCTGCGTGTTATTTATGCGGTTTAACTAACTGAATGTAAATGACATGAACATCTCTGAAGTGTAATTGTGGACTGTATTTCTAGACTCGACCAGTGCGTTCACTATACAGCTTTTCATTGTGCTTCGATTGTTCATTCCTTCCATTGAGTAAACTTCTAATGCAATTCTGATCAAACACACTGAAACACGCTGTGTTCATCACACAGTCCTTGTGTTAGTGGAATGCTTACTTATTTATCGAACGTCTGTTCTTGACTGAATCTCTATATATACACACATAGTGTCACTTCTGTTTCCATAAGTGGAAGAACGTAAACGGTAAGATCTTTAAGCACTATCTAAGTAGGACTGATTCTATACATATATATGAATACCATTCTGCATTGTGAAGATTATTGCATCAACATTAATTGTTGTTCTCCAATAAAGTTTTTCATTGGTGAAGGTTGTCTTCTCTTTGCTTCTCTTTGAATGGAAACACTAAAGGAAACCCCGGGAGTCGATGTTCTGTGATGTTCACCGTTTCATGGTGGCAGTAGGACAGAGACGGAGGATCTGAGTTGGTGACTTGGACTTGAGTTGCACTTGGGTCACAAAACAGACAGGAATTCACTCTGACTCTGCCCCTAAAGATGTGACTTGACTGGGACTTGCTTTATAAGACTCCTCACTTGACTCAGACTCTCCCTTCAAAGACTCGTCTCATTATTTGGACTTGCCCTCTAAATGTAGATGTGTGACTGATGGAGACTCTCCCTCTAAACACTCACTCTGACTCCCGCTCGAGTCCTAACTATGACTCGCCCTCTAAAGACTCCTAACGTTGACTTCCCATCTATAGTCCTAGGTTTGACTTGCCCTCTTAAGAGTCCTATGATTTGCTTTCTAAAGAGTCCTAACTATGACTTGCTATCCAAAGAGTCCTAACTATGACTTGCTATCCAAAGAGTCCTAACTATGACTTGCTATCCAAAGAGTCTTAACTATGACTTGCTATCCAAAGAGTCCTAACTATGACTCGCTCTCTAAAGACTCCTAACATTGACTTCCCATCTATAGTCCTAGGTTTGACTTGCCCTCTAAAGATTCCTAAATTTGACTTGCCCTCTAAAGAGTTCTAACTGACTTGCTATCCAAAGAGTCCTAACTATGACTTGCCCTCTAAATAGTACTAACTGTGACTCTACCTTGACTACTAAATTTGACTCTCCCTCTAGACTCCTATCTATGACTCGTCCTTTAGAGACTCATAGGTTTAACTTGTCCTCTAGCAACTCCTAGCTTTGACTTGCCCTCTAAAGAGTCTTAGCTTTGACTTGCCCTCTAAAGAGTCTTAGCTTTGACTTGCCCTCTAAAGAGTTCTAACTATGACTCTTACCTTGACTCCTAAATTTGACTCTCCCTCTAGACTCCTATCTATGACTCGTCCTCTAGAGACTCTTAGTTTTGACTTGCCCTCTAAAAACTTGTAACTTGACTCAAACTGACCCCCAAAAGTCTCATGGTTTGACTGAGACTTGCCCTTTAAAGTCTTGACTCCTAACTTTACTCAGACTGTCCTAAAGATTAATCATTCAACAGAAACTTGACCTCTTAAGACTTGCCACTTGACTCACCCTTGCTGTCTAAGGACTCGTGACTTGACTCGTGTTTGTCCCCTAAAGCTTTGACTCAAACTCTTTACAAGCATCAGTCACTACCTTGTAGCACCAGTAAAATCTGACTCTTTGCTGCTGTTGCTACATTGTGGTTCATCACCACTAGCATGTGAATGTGTGGGTGAATGATTGTTGTCTTGTACAGCACCTTGGGGGGTTCTAAGACTCTAGAAGATGCTATATAAATACAGACCATTTGTGATCAATGATAAATGATCTGCACTTGTAAAGCGCTTTTCAGAGTGGGAGGACTCCAAAGTGCTTTACACTACAATGAATCACTCAATCATTCATGAATTCATTCTTGGAGGCTGCCGTACACGGGTGCCACCGGTCACTCTGTCCACCATTTACCATTTTACCTGCTAGATTAAAAGTCTGGAAGCAGGTTTTGGTTTGTTTCTAGGCACCAACATAATAAAATGGCAGAAGAGTGGATCCAGTTCCAGTGGATCTCCTGTAGACTCGCATCACTGGACAGCAGCTGATTCTACACAAATGACCCACAGATGCATTAATTTCATAACCTTTACAAATGAAGTGATGTTGGTAGTCTTAATGACTCACCCATTTCCTGCTTTGGACTTTTAACTTGTAGCAACAGGAACAGGTTGTTGGGGACTGTTTAGAGATCACTCAAACCAACGGGCCTGTTGGTGAAAAAGGCCAGACAGAAATATCTGAGCAGGTCTTTATATTTACCCACAATCCCCCTGCTGGTAATCAGCCTGTACTGCACTATAAGGATCACTAACGTAAAATCTCCTGTTACTGGGTGGATGGATGAGTTTCTGTTAAATTTAGAATCTGGATTTGGTTGTTGTTAGAGATATTTAGACTCAGTTTCTGAACATTTGTTAACTAAACCAGAATTGTTGTTTTTGTGGTCAGAGCTGAGCAGGAGGGTTGATGAGTGTGTGTCCCTGCAGGATGGCAGCGGAGCCCTGCAGCGCAGCGGCTCTCTGGGGAAACTTCGAGATGTTTTGCGACGCAGCAGCGAGTTGCTGGTGAAGAAGCTTCAGGGCAACGGACCTCCTGAACCTCGCAGCACCAAGTAATCACCAAACAAAACATAATATCTAATAAGCACAAACGACTAATTACAGCATCTTCTGGATGCTGATTCTCTAGTTACAGGTCATGTTTCTGATCTAAAATCTGTTTTTTCACCAGCATGAAGAGAGCTGCTTCCTTGAATTACCTGAACAAATCAAGTGATGATTCATTCCAGGTGAAGAACTCTTTAGAATAATAGGAATTAACTTATTAATTCCCATTTTCGTCGCTAAAATTCTTTGCATGTTTTTTTTCAACCCCCAGAATCGAGGAGGCGGTAATTTCAGGGAGAGCCGAGGCCTGAGTTCCAGCACCGTGGACCTTTACACTGCAAACTGAGACGTCCGTCTCATCAAATCCAGACCATCTCCTCAACGTCGTCTCATCTTCAGAGCCGTAACCATATCACTACCACAGCTCATCAGCACCTTCTAGAGCCGATAGCTCCTGATCCTAAAATCCTTTTATGACTCCTTTATGTTTTTATCATTTCTCTGCTTTATTTCCAGATTTCTACGTGGCTTTAGTGCCTCCTGAATGTGGCTTTGCACACATACCTCACCTCTGCCAATTATCTCTGAATCTCTGCACTTTGAGTTCATTTGTTGCCATAAAGTCTCGCGTGCTGGTATATTTTCCTCGTCTCGTTTTGATTTCGTGTGTTTGTGGTATCTGTGCCATCTGATAGTTTTATTAGTGCATGTTTCCCCTCATGAGAACACAGAGACTTTG
This sequence comes from Aphyosemion australe, assembly GCA_006937985.1. Taxonomy (NCBI): domain Eukaryota; kingdom Metazoa; phylum Chordata; class Actinopteri; order Cyprinodontiformes; family Nothobranchiidae; genus Aphyosemion; species Aphyosemion australe. Next base: position 1,517,909 of record SSNS01000097.1, read on the forward strand.
TTTTATGATTTCAAACATCTATAAGGTGCCATGCTGGGTTTCAGATGTGAATTTCATAATGAACACTGTTAAAATGTCGTTTTATCGTGTGTTATCCTGCCTGTTGAGATTTGTTTGAAATGTAAAGCGTCTGGGGAAACGGGGTGAATTGTTTATCCAACTGACATCATTTTAAAAACTTCTTAGATGTGTATCTGTAAAGATCCTGCTGCTTTATACTCATTTTTTCTTCATCTGATCGGTTTCTCTAGAGGAACAAGACTCTTTGAGGCATTTTAGACTCAAAATCCTGACTAAAAACATAATGCTATACATTTTAAATTGTTTATAATAATAAATGTAACATCTAAGCCTGATTATTGTGACTGAGCCTTCGTGCCATACAGGATTTACCCTGAAAAACATAATTGTGCTTTATCTGATTTTTTTTTGCACAAATCTCAGGTGGATGTTTGCTTATTGGAAATGTTTGTGTAGCTCTAAAGAACTGGAAAGTTGTATAAAAATATATCTTTTAAATGCTCATTTTGTATAGGCTTTTCCAGCTTTTTTATAAGAATTGTAGACAAAAGATCATAGATGTGCAAATTCTAGATTTGATCAGGACTAGTGGGTACAAACTGTTAAAAATCAGACGTAAACTGATTAACAGAGGAATGTTTAATGAATACGGTCTGAAAGCACTTTCTCTTATGTGGATCCTTGAATAAAATCTAATTTGTATCAAAGGTTTTTGTGATTTATTTAAACGACTCGTTTATTAATTCATAAATCCTGACAGTTCTCAGTTCTAGTTTGGAAAAACTTGGTAAATTATAATATGCTTGAAGATTTGAACATGCCTGGTGCTTATTTTCACCATAAAACTTAATAAATCCCATTGAGGAAAGTCTTAAAATAATCTATGTGGAAACACTCGCCAGGTTGTGAGGTGTCTTATTTTTTCCTCCTTGCAGAAGTCAGCCTGAGGTTTCTCTGCTTGCTGCTAATCTCTCAGCACGTCTGAACTTCCATGTGCTGCTTTAAGTTCATCTGAGAGCTGTCAGACTTTTTCTCTCCTGGCTCACTCAGAGGCAGTAGCAGAGTTCATTAGAGCATGAGAGTTGACACGATGCCTCGAGACATTTCAAATAAAAGTGTAAACGATGTAGCTTCTGCCTCGTGTGGAGAAACTCTTTTTTTTTTTTTTACAGGTCAGGAGTTCAAGTGATTTTTCTTTTTAGAACTTTCACATTTATATTTTTTACCTATAGTGTGCCCCTTAAATTATTTATATTAAACATGTTTGTTACAATTAAAGATGAAATGGCTCAGCAATACGGTTATTTGTCAACACATTGGTTAAATATTTACAGTAATTGACAAAGAAAATGTTTATTAATGAGCCAAAAAAGTATAAATAATTTGATAGGGAGGGGGTTGATTTTGAAATCTAATTAAAAAAAATTTAATCACGTAATTAAGAGAATTTTTGGTGATAGAAACAGTGCACAGTTTAAACCAGGAGGTCGCACTGTTGTATTCCCTATTGTGGGACAGGTGGGAGTACCGGAAGCTGCTCTGTAGGAAAAGAGGGAATGAAAAAATCAAGTTTCCGGATGTTTTGGCGTTGCTACCGGATGTTTATATTTCACAATAAAATGTCTAGTTTTCTTTTTGGTACGAAATGACTTAAGTAAACAATTGAAGAATTATGTCATTAAGCCAAATATAACTTAAAAATATTTTACCTTATGAAGTCTAAAAAATACAAATTATATATGAAAAAAATCTAATAAAAAAAATCTCAACCTTGAAGTATTTTATTTTGAAAAAAGATAAAACAGGAAGGCACGTGCATTGCTTGTGGCTGCTTGATGGTGGGGAAAGGAAACCGCTCACGGAGGCAGCGAGTGGGAGGAAGCCAACTTGGAAACACAGCGGAGCCGCAAACTCGCTCTCGCAGAAGGCTGAGCTGGTCCGGCGGTCGGTGGCTCTGGGGCGGAGGCAGACGGTGGCGACGAGGGCCGGGTTGTAATGACTCACGGCGGTATCAGTTTTCAGCAGCCGTCCCTCCGCGAGCCAGCTGGAAGTTTAAACTTCGCTTCAAACTTTCGGCGGGGCTGCCGCTCGGTCTGAACTCGTCCGGTCGTTAGTGTGTCGGTTCCACATGTTACTGCGTTGTTCTCGTTCAGCCAGGTGAGCAAGGCCGTCAGGCTTCCCCCGAGGGAGCTGCGCAGGAAACTCGGTTGGTTTACCTGAGCGTTACCTCTCCGGCTTCCCGGTGTTCGGCTTTCTCCGCAGCCGTTTGGACGCCGCGCGACACGGGAGCCGAAAAGCACCACTTGGCTCGGTTATGGACCTACCGGGAAGGAGCGAGACCCGGCGGAGGGAAGGCAGGAGAAACTCCCCCATGGACGTGATGCTCGCTGTTGGCTTGTTCTACCTTCAAGGTGTGTAAACAGCGAGCTTCTGTGTTTGTAATTCCACTCACTTACATTTAATTTACTTTTGCTGTTTTCTGATTGCTCAAGTTGTTAATTGAGACATTTTGCTTGATAGTGTGATAAATGCCCCCAAATACTGTTGAGTGTGAACAGTTTTCACACATTTACTACATTAGAAAACACATTGTTGTAGTTTAGATCTTAAAAAGTAGAAGGTGAAGTGAGCTTGGGGGTTTATGGGGGAGGCTCTGCTGGGAAGGGGATGCACCCCTCCCCCAGTTACCCCAGTTAGGGGGGAATAACTGAAACAGTGCGTGCATGCTTGGATAACGTGACATTATCTTAGGATTTAGTGTGGTATTCTTTTGGAATTAGGATGGAACATAAATGGGAACCATCCCGGCTCGTATTCCAACACACATCCCTCTATTGCATCTTCATGTTCTGAGTACACAAGTTGTCTCCCTGCTGCCTGATTCACGCAAACTACAGCTGCCAAAATGAAACAATAAAGGTGATGTGACATTTTTGAAGCCTCCCTGAAGTTCTCAAACCCAGCTGCAGAAGCCAGATGAAATCCACAAGAAGATTCTTCCAAGTTTGTATAAGGAATGCTCTTATCCTGCCAGGGATCACCGCTCATCGTGTCAAAACTGAGTCAGATTTATCTGATTAACACAAATTGTGTGTGCCTGACTCTTCAGCACAGCTACAACAGTCCAAGTGACTGAATCAATTCCTTTAAGTTGCAGTTCCCCCCTCCTCGCCTTACACTTATCCATGAGTCTCCTGATGGTGCCCATTTTGGGATGAATGTGTTCTCTGTGTGCAGGCAGCAGGGGAGTCGGGGCTGCTGTGGGTTTGTGTTTATATATGAGATGTTTGAATAAAACCAAGCCCGGTTCTGTCACGACAGCATATTTTAGACCAAAAGCTGCACAGATCAGAATTTGTAACCCTGTTCTCCACATGAAGCCGGCCACACCAAACACTCCGTTTTAGGGGTTTGGAGGAATGTTTCAGCTACGTTGAGGTACTGCGGTTAAATATTTACTTGTATTTTTTTTTTACATGCGAAAATAACTCTAGTCGGGCTGGGAGATGTATGGGTTTGTAAAGTTAGTTGACGATGGGATTAAATAGTGAGAGGCGATTCGCTGTGGTGACCCCTGAAGGGAAAAGCCAAAAGAGGGAGAAGACTCTAGTAGGGCTGGGCGGTAATGTATGGTAACGATATTTTTCTATTCTTCTGTTTATATACGTTCAAATAAGGGATGCACCAAAATTAATATTTGGGTTGATGTTGGCACTGCTGTTACTGTCAAAAACCAGTATTTATATATTTGGTGCCATCACCATTGTGGACAATGGCAGACAAACAACAGAGGACAGCCAATGTGGTTGATGTAGCAGTACCAAGTGATGCAACATCAGGACAAAGGAACAGGAGAAACTAGAGAAGTACCAGGGCCTCAAAGAAGATCTTGAGAAAACCTGGAGAGTGAAGACATCGGTGGTGCCCGTGGTCATTGGGGCAGTGACCCCCAAACTGGAGGAGTAGCAGATCCCAGGAAAAACATCAGACATCTCAGTCCAGAAAAGTGCAGATCTAGGAACAGCTAAGATACTGAAGAACCCTCAAGCTCCCAGGCCTCTGGTAGAGGACCTGAGCTTGGCAGGATGAGACCACCCGCGGAGGGTGAGATGGGAATTTTTATTCACTACATTTTCAATCATGTAAACACGACCACACCACCTACATTGCTTTTGTGCTTCAGTTAAACACCACCACAAACATTCCTGCATCGCTATCAGTTGCCCAAACAAATGTCCCCCCGCTTCCCCTGAAACACAAATGTCAACAAGGTGGAAATTAATATGGGTTCAGTTTTACTTATCGGATAGATGCTGATGTGTTAAGAAATGGCTAACATTGGCCGATACAGATGTTGATGCAGTTGCAGGTAGTTGTCACATTGGTGTGTGAAATCTGTTCTCCGCATTTGACCCATCCCCTGGGGGAGTGGTGAGCTGGAGACAGCCATGGACCCCTTTAGGTGGTTTAACCCCGCAGTTGAACCCCTTAATGCTGCGTGTCAAGCGGGGGAAGTCATTGGGTGGATTTGAACCCACGATCTCCCAGTCCCAGGGTGTGCCACTGAGCCAGTTTGAACAGAGACTGTTTAGGAAGTTATCTTAATTCTATCAGAATTATTTCTAACTTTTACCAAGAGAGACACACTTCAGAAATAGACTCTTAAATGAGACTGTGTGCAGAAACCTACACTGTGGTTGGCTTCCACATGATCCACGATCTCCCAGTCTCAGGGCGGACACTCGTACCACCTGGCCACTGACTGTTTTTAAACGTTCTTGCTTATAAGATACGTTACGGTGGAACAAAGTCTTCAAAAGAAGTATAGAATTCCATTTAAAAAACAATTATCGAGCTAATCCTTTATTCCCTCTTGCTGTCATTGTCTCCCGGCGTATTTTGCAGATGAAATGTTTTTCGTTTCTACATCCAACTTCTTAAACCCAAACCAGGTCCTTATAACTGATGTTGCACTGGTCTTCTTTACAAACTCCTCCTCCTCCACCCGCTCCAGGTTTGCAGTTGTTGCTAAGCTTTTGACCAAAGTGGGCACAATTTGATGACATCATCTAAATTTGCGTTAGGCCTGTATAGTCAGAATCTCTACTGTTGGCTATATCCTTTCTACTATAACACCACCCACTACTGCTCTGTAGTCTTTCCATTCTGCTCTTGTGTTCTGGTTTCTATTTGTAGCAGATGTGGCGCCTCTGAGAGGGTGATGCACTTTTATGCTGTTAAAGTCCATCAGCGAGGCTCTCCCTCCCTTCTAAACCTTGTGTGTCCATCCCCCACTGCTGTTTTCTTGTGTTCCGCTATTTTTCCAATGTAAACAATCTCGGACCTGAAAGATTTATGAGGAACAATGACTTTCAGCGGAGCTTAGATAAAGGAAGCTGTTTACCTATCATCCTCGTGCCGTCGTCACCTGTCAGAATCAAACCACTGTGTGTATTATCGGATTAATAAAGGATTTGTTGTTCTGTCAAAGAATGAATGGTGTTTTGTCTGTTGTAGCTTACAGGATGTCAGGATCCTTCAGATACTTTCCAAACCTCACAATCGACCAGTGGTTAGTGGCGTTAAAAACATTCTCACAGTGTATCAGAACAGAAAATGAGGGCTTTCTTTCCAGGATGTTTTGCTGGCATGCACACCTGCTGCAGCTTTATTTAAAAATCCATACGCTTGGCTCCTGTTAATGCTGCTCTACCTGTAGGCCATTTGGCAGCGCGCTCGTCTTTTAATTCTTTGAAAGCTCAAATTGACATGAGACGAGGGGATTAAAGCTAAACAAACTGCAGATTGTGTGGTGTTGTGTTTGTTTAATGTCACTCGGGTTACAGCAGTGACATCAATGCACCTCAGAGTGTGACACTTTGATCCTAGAATATTGAACCTTTTCACGATATTCTAATAATCTGAGATTTTGTCTGTAAGCCATAATCATCACAATTAAAACAATTAAAGACTTGAAATATCTGGCTTTGCATGTAACAAGTCTATCTGATATATTAGTTTCACCACAAAACAAAAAATACCTAAATGGCATCAACGTTATCAGGCTGAAGTGGAGAATATTAGTTTAATTTTTAAATTTTTGTCCAGTGGGAACACGTCTCTGGAGCTTGTGTTTCCCCAGTGTCCATAAACCTTGTTCAGGATCTTAATCTAATACTCCAGATTGAATCATGAGTTGGGACATCTCTGCTGACGTCACCCAAACCAGTTTAGCTCAGTTAGTCTGAGGACACCTTAAAGGCACTCAGTCACAAAAACGGGAATCTTTAAAACATTTTATGGCTTAGATGAAAAACAAAGTCTTCAAACGGCTAAAATTGAGTTATTTTACTGATTTCTATCACCAAAGATGATTCCTCTTGTGCCGTCTGAGAACCTACCCTGATCTCTGTGTTAAGATCCTAATGTTTATTTGGATTGTCCTGATTTTACTCAACATAATAAACCATTAGAGCCTTCTCCATTTGGTATTGAAAATGTATTTTTGATGAAGATGTACGTAGAGTCTGACATGAGAGCATGAGAAACACAAAAGATGCTGCTCACATGGCTGGTGCTCTTTGGTAGCTGTGGGTTTGTAGGAGGGTTTCTGAAGGTCTTGTGTGGCTCCGGTTTCTGGTCATTCATCAGGCGATGTTTATTCAGCTTAAGATGAAGCTTTTGAACTTGAGTCCTCTTTTTTTCCACCGCTCTGTATGAAGTTTACGCTCACCGTTAAGTAGGTTTCTTCTCCCACGGGAGGATCTCCCTGCTCTGTTTCACAGTTTAAAGTTCTGGCTGTGATTTCTCTTATTTCTGGGTCCTTGTCATGGTTAGAAGAATGTGCCCTCATATTAATTCTGTCATTATGCTATTTTAAAGTGATTTGGGTAGAAACCTGGAATGTGACACAATGGATCATAATAGGGTTTATGCCACAAAGCCTCGTTTTGATGCTTCCTGACTTTTTACGTCCGGGCTGCAGCAGCGTTTGTGTTCTCTGTTGCATTTTGAAGCGATCGTTGCAGGACCTGCCGAGGATAATCATCAACAGGATAATTCAGACCATATTTAGGCCTGTGTACGTTGTTGATCGCTATCCTTGCCAGTTCCTGCAGCGCTAGCATAAAAATGCCATGGAGAACGCTAACGGTGCTGCGACCCGGAAATGATTCAGCTGGCTAAAAAGTCAGGAAGTGTTGAACCAGGGGTCCGTGGCATATAGCCTATTGCACGCTTGCAGCTCAGCAATTGTCAGCTCTTTCATGACTTTATAAAGTTTGCTTCCTCTGCATACCTTCCTGCTTCTTTTCAAAGATAAAACTAAAGTTGTTGACGTTGTTTTCCCTTTTTAATTTTCTCCTCCATGTTTTTGTGTGTGTATTGAGCTCCTCTTAAAGTTATGGCTCAGCGGTTGCCAAAAACAACCCTTTCATTAGCCTGAGGGGGAGATTAAAATGAAAAATAAATACAGTGACTTATAAGAGGTTGTCAGCTAATATTGCTCTTACATTAAACCTTTGGTATGTATGTGGGATGAACGTACCTGCTGATCCACGCCGCTCTTTGCAGCCTCTGACTGCCGTTTGATCAACGAAACCAAACAAACGAAGAAATTCAAGAACCAGGAACGACTCCATGAAAATGATGATTACTGCATGTAATGACCCATGTACCCAAACCCGTGCATGAGAGTGATGGAGTGCATTCATACTGGCTCATGTGTTTGTGATTTAGCTGGCTCTGCTGTTGGACCTTGTGGTTTTGATTGTGGAGCTGTCTTTTGTAGTTTGTCTGTTGGCCCTTGTGGTTGCCAGCCTCATCCTGAAAGATCTCTGTTGTTTATTGACTTTGTGCCTCCGGAGCTCCGTGTCCTGTCTGGGCTGGAGGAGTGGTTAGGATGCACCCATGACTGTGTTTTGTTGAGCTTGGCTTTTTCTCCTTCTTCTTCTGTGGTGTTTCCAATTATTTGCTGCCACGCTTCAGTAGGATAGCATGCAAGAGCGGATTTGTTATTTAGCAGATATCCTTTCAACCAAGTATTAATTTAAAGAAAAGCAACACACAGGCCTGTCCAAGTGTTACCAGTCAGGTTGACCTCCGATCTCACTTCTTCACCACGCTAACTCAGCTTATTGATCTGAGCCTTCATGTTAGGCATTTTATTCTTGGGGGTTTTATAATTTTTTTCTTTCAATTCCTCTATTTTAGGAGTTTACGTTGGTGTTTTGAGGTTTTTATTGTACGTGGGTCACAAACTACTATGAGAATCTTTAGAGCATCCTCTAAACACCAGTTTAGATCCAGGGAACCACATCCATGAGGTAATAATTTTATTCATATTTGCATCAACTGGATTTATTATTCCAAATTAGGAAACAGTTTATTTGTCAACTATTTGTTAAGATCCCTAAAGCCCTTTTTATAAGACACCATGCCGACAAATCAGCTTAATACTGCCGCCAGAGTGTGTCTTATGAACGCGCCGTGGCGGCATGACGATGCGGCATTTGTGCCGCCACACTTGGTAGTAATATTGCAGCAACGCCGGACTTGTAAATGCAGAATACGCCTTATTGCTACAGAGAGTGTTGTCATGATCACGTGATGAATTGTGACTTTGGTATTATCAAAATTTGCATAGCATCTAATTCAGGGGTAGGGAGCCCTGATCCTGGAGAGCTGCTATTCAGCATGTTTTAGAGGTTTCCCTGCTTCAACACAGTCGATTCACCTGTTCAGCAGCTCACCAGGCTCTGCAGAAGTCTGTTAATCACCTGCTGAATAAAAGCAGGTGTGTTGAAGCAGGGAAACCTCTAAAACATGCTGCAGGACCAGGGTTCCAGACCCCTGATATAATTCCTGGTAAGGAACTCAAACTTTGTACGTAGGCGCACAAACTGGCTACATGTAGGGATGCACCGATTCCAACTCTTTAAACTGAGTTTGAGTACAGGACCGTAGTATTGGGTCAGTACCTGATGCTGGTATCTGTATTGGCTACAGAGAGTATAAACAACTATGTTTATAGACTACACCAGTTGTTAGAAACAGCAAACAAATAATTAGTCATTTGCGGTCTTTATATTGGAATGTTTGTTGTGCATCCTTTTTACAAAGTCAATTAAATGCTGTCTGCTGTGAAAAAAAATCAACACTGCCTCATTCGCCTCATCGGTACTTTCAACAAATATCCTCCTCCAGTACGAATCCTTGGATTAGATTAAATTCAGGCATGTTTTGACCTGCGAAAGTGATCTAAACCAGTGGTGGGAGTATATTTTAGATCACCTTATCCACCACCGTTTTTTTTCTTGTTGAGTCTGGTAACAAAGCGGTGATTCCCTGAGTTCTACGGCGTTCTCTTATCAAACATCTGTCTAACATTTTCTCACCTTATCTTCCACAGCTGAAACCAGATATCTTGTATCTCCTGTTTTTATACCCGCTGTAAAAGAACTGCTCGGTTGTTTTCACCACTCTTGACACCTTGCTGATGTAACCCACTCAGATAGCTGTAAATCCTCACAACGTCTCCCCCTGCCAGGCAGGTATGAGGCCCCGGCGAGGGGGGAGAGCGTCAGACTGTAACAAAATCCCCGTTTTGTTCCCACGTCTGAGCGAGAGCACGAGCGGAGCCGCCACTGCATTTAAATGCATCTGATTGAAACGTGCAGGAATGCCTCATTCAGCCGCCGCCTGTTCTGAAGGAGAAGGGCGAATAAAAGGAGGGCAAGCAGGGGAGAAAGGCGTCTGGCGTGCCATTGCATAATCCCAGCAGCCATTAACTCTTTGTATCCTGAGGCTGAATTAAATCATCACAGCAACAGGCCACAGGCAGAGAGACATCCAGCAGCTTCCAATCAGCCTCTGGCTCGTTTGCCTCACTAGCATGGAGACGGGCCGACGAGGCCGCTGCTGTTTCACTGGACGCCTCTGTCTGAATTATTGGATTTAAATAATCAGTTTGATCATTTTTGTTTAGTTTCTTCTAAGCCATAATGTTGTTTTGCTTCTGAGTTCAGAGATGCTTCGTTTGGTTTTCTTGTCCCTTGATGGACAGGGCAGTCTCCTTGGCAGCCCGCGTTGACATCCCTGGTTCCGGTTACCCGGCTAAAACCCGTGCAGCCGGGTTCTGCTCCTACGACACAGCCAGCTTAACGTGCGACTATAAAGCGGACGGCTTTATCAGCTCCTGGCGCTGGAAGCTTGTGAATGTTTTAGAGCTTCCCGGTTCCTTTGAATCCCTGCTCATACATTTTGGATGTGAACCAAGTGCCACAGCTCTGCCGGCGTTCTCCCAGGATTTGGAGAGTGGTTTCATCTTTTTAACTGTTTGAGCAAACAGATATGTGTCACAAGGTTTTTCTTTTTAAAGCACAGATTTTGTTTTGTTTTTCCTCGAAGAGCGAGAAGAAAAAGAATCATGTTTTTAGGATGTCACAGTTGGAGATTTCACACCTGGAAAGATTTTTATCCTTAACGTAGTAAACACGCTGTCTGATGTTTTCTGCATAGAAAATCAAAGATGATAAACATTTACACCTCCTGTTTCAGTAAAGTGTCAGCCATGGCTTATTTTTAACTTCTGCAAGGTTCTGTTCTTTATTTCTGTTTATAAAATGAAGCCGTAGATTTCTATTATGTGCAATGAGATTAAAGCTGCAGCAGGAATGGGTGCAGAGGAAAATATTCTTAATAAAACAAAATATTTGAGTTTTTAAATAATCAAATAAAGCCGAAAACCCATTTATGATTTTTAAATAATACAACAGAGCAGCACCGCTACAGTAAATTAAATAAATTTTACGAAAGCAGTAATACTGAATTTAAATTAAATTAATTAGCTGTGGTATTTGATTTGACGGTATGTTTTCGCTTTAATTTGGGAGGTTTTCAACATTTGTCAGCTTCACGATTCATGCTTCTTCATTCTTCAGTATTTCTACTAGGGGTGGGAATTGATGAGTTATCAATGACATTGTCGAATCTGTCCATCAATTCAATAGGTGGCAAAATATGAATTGCACACGGCCTCCTGCATTATAATTGTCAGTTTATTAATGATAAATACCTGGTATTGTTTGGAAAGATCTTTCCAAATGTTCTCCTTTATGCTCCTTGTGAAGGCAGAGTCATCATTTTGCTGTAGCAAGATGGGAAAAATCTCACCACAGGTCAGACTTTAGTCACTGGAGTCTGCTCGTGTAGAGGTGTGTATATAAGCTAAATGACGCTAATATGATGGGCAGTGTTGGCTGATTAGTTACCTGCAGTATTAACAGGAGAGGACGTGCAAACGTCACCGCTGCTGCTGCTGCGTTGAAACTCACTAGTCCGGAACGGGTCAAAAACACAACATTCACTTTAAGTTATTGCTTATTTTGTGCATATTCGTAGTGTTTCCTGTCTTTGATGAAATATCTACTTTTGCAAGTATTGCAAGTTGCCCTGTTGTCATCCTTTCCCCTAAAGTATAACCAAACTTTCGAGCGTTTGTGCCACTTAGGCGCCAAGTTTCCTGCTGAGTAAATGCGTAAGCTACGCAACGTGAAAGTGTATGGCTCTAGAGCAAAAAAATTCCATGTGGAAGATCGGTTCTATTTCGCAATGATAAATTCACCACCAGCATGTATTTTGATACGATCATTGATTAAGCCCATCATGCAGAATCTTGGTGCACCTCTAGTTTACGTGATTATAATGACATCGGTTGTAGCTAGCCATTTGAATCCGTTTGGGAAATAGATATTAGTTCTAACTAAATTGACGAGTAAATGGTCATTCACCTGTAATCATGTCAGGATAGTTGTCAGGCTCATCGTCACATATCTGGTTACATTCGTTTTTAATTGAAGGAATAAAATTATCAACACCAAGCAACAAAACTAGCCCAAAATCTCAAGCAGCACCTTTATTTTAGCAGACGCGTGTCCCGTGGGGTCCGGAGAGTTTGAGTGAATTGCTCTGTTATCTCATAAGCACTTAGTGTGTGTGAAAATGTAGTAAAAGTGGCCTAATGTTTAATCTTTATTCTATTATATTCCCATTTGTCTGGTGTTTGCCCTGCAATCATCCTTTTCCAGGAAAGCCAGCCCTCTTACTGGATTTATTTAATGGCTGCATAATCACCAGATGTGACCTCTGCTGACCAGTGGCCCGTCACCCGTCCACGTTTGACCGAGATTCTCTCAGCCAGTGCACCCAGCAGATCAAGCTCATTATGGCCAGCATTGTTCTGTGCCACCAGACGGTAATTGCTTTAGCAGCAAGTAGCTCATTACAAGACAGTCATTGTTAACAAGCATTGTTATTTTCTGTGGTTTTTAATTATGGTTACCAACCTCACCAGCATCCCCATCTTCTCGTCGCCCCCTCCTCCTCGGTTTTACTTGCACTCTATTTCACCTTCCTCAGCTGTTTTCCACTTTGTTCGTTCCACTTTTCTCCAACTATGCCAAGAACCGAATCCCTCCAAAGCCCCTTCATCCTTTCTGCTGTCCTCTTTCTGAACCTGCCTTGGGATTCTGCGTCGAGCTAGACACGAGTGTGTTTTTTTCTTCCCGGGAAAGATGGAGCTGCACAGGCAGAATAATTGAGTCGAATTTCTGCACAAGGAGGCTTTTGCATTTCTTTTTTAATGTCTGAGAAGCAACTCCTCTGTTAAGCGCAGCAACTTTTAAGTTGTTTTGCTGTCTACAGAAATTGTCTCTTCTAAAATAGCATTGAAAGCAAGTCTCTTTAAGGGGCTTAATTAATGAGTCCTGTAACATCCTCACAGAAAATCTTCAGATTCGACATCAAGAATGAACCTGTCTCCTGCTATAAAATAAAAAGTCACATTATTCGGTCTTTTTCATCCAATCTAAACTGCAAACGATGTCCTACGATTTTCCTCCTGCAGCCACGTCCAGGGAGGTCGGCTACAGTCTCATGGATCTGAATTTCTGAATGTATTATTACTTTTGTCAGATTCAAGTAATTTCTGCGACCATTGTGGAGGGTTTCTTTCACTGACCAAAGGGTACCAACAATTTTGGCAACAGAAAGTAAAGTATCCATTCCACCGTGCTGACACTATTCAAGCTGTTTTCACCGGTTATCAGTGAAGCAATCTCCTGTGTTTTCATTTGACAGCTGTTTTTGGTGAAATAAAAAGTCAAGCTCAAACAATGTTATCAGCCTTGGTTATTACCAGGCTCATTCAACAGTGTCTGTATTTGGCCTCCGAAACCCCGCTGGTCAATCCCCACAGAGGACAGACGTACGTGGCACTACAATAGGCTCCTCTGTGCAGGTGCAGCCAGCTAACAGCCTTGGTGATTACGGCCCACAGGACTGTTTCCTGTCCTCATCTGGCAAAGTGACGACTGATAGAAATGTGTTGTGTTGTCTGACAATTGACAATGATGTCCCAGCTCGCCCCCATGTGCCAAACAGCAGAGGAAATATATGTTTTGCTGTTGTCGTTTCCTCCTGCCGTTACGTAGAGCGGATGAGGATCTCAAAGCATCCTCCCCTCTTGCCAACAGAGCCGTCCCTGCTGCCTTTGTGTTCTGATTCAGGTTAGGACCCAGGCAGAAGGCCACGGTCCCGTCTTTCGTCGCTGAGCGGCCGGGGGTGTGGGTTCTGTTTGTGTCTGTGTTTGTCAGGATGGAGGAGGCTGTGGTCTCCCTGCGGGCCTGTTCAACAGCGGTGGCAAATGAAGGCCACCGGCTGTTTGGCTCTTTGACTTCCTGTGGTGCAGATGGGACCTGATGCTGCTGACTGCCACTGGAATTTTACAAATATATGAGCATAAACTCATACTTAAAAATACCCGTTTCTTTAGGGGTTTGTGTGAATTGTGTGTGTGTGTGTGTGTGTGTGTGTGTGTGTGTGTGTGTTAAAGTGGGTCAGTGTGGCGTCATGTAGCTTTAGTCTCATTCATGTAGTCGGTTTTCAGACTGAAAACACATTGCTTTTTTTTTAAGATGATGCTTCATCCTGGTTTAACATTTGAAGAGAGCTTCATGTGACATAAAAATAGGTCAATGAAACCTTGCACAGATGTTTGAAGAGTGCCATCCTAATTTCGCATTCAGGTCCAAAAACTTTACACCTTTTTTGCTGTAAAAGGATTAGACTAATTTAAAAAGTGTTTTTGTGTAAAAGTTATTAACATCTTACCTGTTATAGATTGATTCCTGAATGGCCACTGTTTGGAGAAATAGAGCTAACATCTATAAGACCAAAGAGCTAATCAGTAGTCTGAATGCTGCTACGGGTAATATGGAAGAAATATTTATCTTATTTTTTACACAGAATGATTTTATCACAGTTTGAGGTCATTTTACTGTTTTACAAGTCACCCTGTAAAAGTAGTAGATGAATCAAACAGAATATTTCAGCCAAATGACATTTATGATGATTTTAATCCGTTTTGAATTAACGTATCCCATCAAAAACTGGTTGAAGTGGCTGAGAATACAATTGTGACATTACCACGCATATTTTTTTACTTAAGTCAAACAAAAGTGATCACAGTCTATAGGGTGATAGTCATAGCAGCATGAGTCAATGGCAAATTAAGACATAACTGTTTTATGCTAGCGCTAGCTAGGCCAAGGTATTAGTATATTCGTCAGTGACTCCAAGTATAAATTAGTGAAGTCATGTTGGCGGAACAAAGCCAGAGATGATCTTAAGCGTTACTTTCTTCCATAAACAAACAGCAGTGATGAGGCTTAAGCCTAGTTTATACTTCTCTGTCTGCGGAGCTGCAGCGACGTTATCCGTTGATGGAAGGGCTCTCCGACAGACACTCAATGATGGACGGAGTGGAGCCCAAGTTTTCAGCTATCTGTTGAACGCAACGGAGTGTTCACGTCTGTGATTGGTCACCCCAAGATCGTTGACGCCATTTCCTTTAAATTTGTCAACCGTGCTGGCTTGTTCGCTCCTGTTGAATTCTGTGTAACAAACAGTTTTTGTTCCTCGAGATTGAGCAGCTCCAGCTCAATGAAAACTCTGTCGGCCATTGTATCTTGAGTGGAATTGCGTTTACAAGCTGAAGTTGACCAGAGACGTCACTGCATTGGTAGACAGACCCACCAGAAAAGGTCTACGCCTCCTGCTGTCCTGGCAGCAAAATGCTTCAGCACTGGCACAACAACAGAAAAGTATAAAAGGAAAATGTCTCCATCAATACGTGTGAGTGCAAACTTGCTGACGGAGAACTATAAACTAGGCTTTAGTGTGTTGCATCTGAAATGGTCCTTTAACCCGCTCTGTTCTCAGTCTTTCTGAAGAACATGTACTACAGATACATCGTCTCTGCTTTAGCAGGTTATCAACATGTTTAAATCCTTTATGAGCTGATATTAATACATCGCCTACCCCTAATTTCTTCCATTTTTGAACTATTTTCTGTAGCATATCTTGATTTTTTTATTTTTCACGTTTTTCAAAGAACCTTTGAGCTCAGCGATGTCATGTGTCAGTGATGTCTTCTTCTCAGATACTGACATATCATCCACTTTGCATTACATCAACATGTCGAACACTGCTATCCTCCTTTGCCTCCTGTTCTCTCCCTACCTTTGTGGGCAGTAAATCTTTTGGCGTCATACTTTCACCCGTTACTCTCAGATAGAACTGTGTATTTCTTCTCGTTGCATTTTTGCGACATGACTTCACCGAGGCTCTTTGATCTCTCAGCGGATGGTTTCCAGGCAGACGTCTTACCCTGCCCTTTGTGTGCACGCTTCTTCATCCTGTCATTTTTGCAGGAAGCAAAGAAAAGGTTGCAGTGAAAGCTACACCTCTGCCTTCCCCGCAACCTCCCGGGTCCATCTTAAAATGAGGTCAGATGACACACGAGTCCCGAGTGAACCTCTGCCCTCACACTCTTTGAACATTTAAACTGATGGCAGCGTGCTGTGAAAGGGAGGAAAAAAAACACTCAGAGACTCTGAAATGGCTCCAAAAGGGTTGAAAAATACTGCAACATGCTGTCTAAAAGTGTCCTGATTGACAAATACACCCCATTGGAATTTACCTTCACATAAAAGTTGGGAATAAAGTGTCAAAAGTTTTTTGTCCCCGTCATAAGCTCCTTGAGGTATTGCCTCCTGTTTCCATTCAAGTTTCTGAAGTCTCATTGGGTAAAACCAATGAGAACATCGTTTTAACGAAACCAAAAGTTATTTTTACACCAACTTTACTTACAAAAGCACTGTCTTAAACTTTCAGCAGTCTGGGGGCCAGTTATGAATTAAAGAAGCCCTGCTATTCGTAGACGCTCATCCAAATGTTTCTCATCTTTAACGATAAAGAGTTGGATATCCTGCAGCTTTTCCTTCCTCTTTGTTTGATCTTGTTGTTTTCTGGCACCATAACTCTTTCTAGAACTGCCGATGTTCAAAAAGCATTAAATATGAGCACGATCCCCAGAGCAAGGAAACGTAGAGACGTTGACAGAATATGAAAGCCATCCAACGGTCCAAGCTTTCCAGAGCGGTGGGCCTCTATCCATTAAACTCAGATTCTCTAAATCACATCAGGTCTGTTATTTTGAGGTTTAGGATTTAAGTGAGAGACTGTTCAGTACCAAGTTTAGAAATGTAACACTAGCACAAACCAGGCTATTGAAAACATATTTGACTGGCAGCTTTAATCTCAAATACTTAAATTTATAGCAACTTCAGCTTGGGTTTGATTCCTGCTCTAGCCACAGATTAGTACACAAAAGCATCGACTTTCTTCTCTGGCTTTCCTTGAGAACATCAAGGTAAAAGGGTTAAAAACAGTTGAGAGGGTCAATGAGAATTGAGGTCGATGAGTAACTGAAGTCTGCCAACTCCTCCCTCAAAGATCAGCTCGTGTTTCATTGTAGATGGACTCTAACAATCCCTAATCGGATTCAGAGGGAGGATGATACACAGGTTTTAGGCCTCTGCAGATGGAAGTGTGACTTCCCATGGGGGTTCCCTGTCAATTTAAAAAATAAGGGTTGTAAATTATTTAAGGAGCCTGTCATGGAAATATTTGATACTAAGTCATGTTTATTCACAAATTATTCCTAAAATTGATGCATTTTTTCCAGTATGTACCTAAGGACTAATTTTTTTAGATTGGTAACACAACTCATTCTTAAATAAATATCTGAGGGTTATTATTCTTGTGGTACTGAAGGACTTAAGTCTGCAAAGCACATTCTTAAGAAGTAGTCGATGAACTAACTGAGTTACATGTATAAAGAGCTGCATGTATGGGCGCGTTTCCTTTTGGTCTTTGCCAGCTTGATCCTGTGATACTGATCGGATCTTGTTTGGGTTGTGGTGGGACGGTACCATGGCATGACGTTCTTTGGTCTTGATTACTAATTAGGTAGACTTTCACAGTCTACATACTAGGGTTAGGTGGTAATATAGTTTTATATGAAATTATGGTTTCCAAAAATAGCATTGGTCCTGCTTTGAATGCCATTGCTAAAATATTGAATACAAATGTAATCCCTCTGTCCTGCATGAATACTTTGAAATTTTAGTTACATTTCTGTACAAAGCGTTAACTTCCTGTTTACTCTTCTTCTGCTGCCCTTCCTGCAGCTGTATTATTTTTTCTGTAGCAACTCTAGCTGTCAGAAGGACTGGAATAGTCGATTTCAATGTAAATAAAAGCTTCACATGTTGACTTTGCAGTTGGCTCAGTTTGTTACTTTTAAGAGAGAGGCCCATTTCCGAGGTGGAGGATGAATGTAGCGTAGTGACGATGAATGCAATGAGGAATTCAGACCTGATGATCTAGTGCTGTTATATTAAGTAGAGAAATTGAAATCTATTGATGGGCTAGATCCATCCAAATGACCAAAGAACAAATTTAGTTTGCATTTCCAAATATTTCCTTTAAATATGGTGAACTACTTTGTGACAAATAACTGACAAGTAGAGCTGCCACAAACGATTATTCTGATAGTCGACTAATTGCCAATTATTTTGGCAATTAGTCGAAAATTGGATCATGTGTAAATTGTAGCTTGTATCACCAGAATGCAGTTACTCTAATATAACCATTATTAGCTTCTAACCTGCATTGTTATCTCCAAGTGGTATGTGCTGTCCAAAAATAAAGACAATTAAGATCCTGACTCATTCGACAACTTTTAATGAGCTTTGCAACTTATAGAAAATAAAGATAAAGGCACTGGGCTTAAGAAAATCAAAAATAAATGCTGGTTGTTGTTCAATGAAGAGCAACACTTTTTTTAATCAAGCATATTAAATTATTAGTGTTTCTGACACTGCAGCAAACACATGACATGTGTTAAGGGTAATGAAACTGCCTTTACTACGTTTATTGCAACAGCTATCACTACAAGTAGCTCTCTGTTGACGTTAGCAGCTAACTAACAAATTAGCTCCAGGAGTCGATCTTTGTCTTCAGCCGCAATGTGCTACCTCTTTAAATGAAACATTCATGTTGGTAAAGTTACATCAAACACTTGACTTGTGTTAAGGGTGATGAAATCGCCATTACTACTGTTAATGTTACAGCTATTAATTCAAGTAACTCACTTTTGATGTTAGCAGCTAACTAGCAAATTAGCCTAAAGAGGCAACTAGTTCTTTGTCGTCATCCGCAACGTGATTCCTTTTAAGATGTTTGTGAGTCATCGTCATTCTGCCATGGAAGACGACTTTACTTTTCAGATTTTGCACACGCTTCACTTGAATTTTTATAAAATGCTCCCAAATTTTCAAGCTCCATTGCCGGCTTTTCGTGATTGTTTGGGCTTTTCCAGTGATGCTGCTACTGTTTGTGTGTGTCAAGGGCAGAAAGGCAGACGAAGCACTGGAGGGTACTGACAGTTTTGAGACAAAACAAAGTTTAAGAAAGCTAACAATAGCGATTATTACATTTTTCATTGATTATTTTGGTAGTCGTGACTAGTTGACTAATCTTGGCAGCACTAATGTACAACCTGTTTACGTCTGGGTTGGTCAGAGACATGTGAGTGGTCTACATAACGGACATGTTTGTGTGTTTTCATTCAGCCGATTCTTTGTACTTCTAGTCACCAGATAAAGCATTTCTGAGCTTCTTGTTTACTCGTAAAACAGTTTTCATAGTCTGGGGAAAAACACAATCAGGCAAAAACTCAAAGTTAAAATCCCCAAATGTATTCTCAATTCTGTATTTAACACTTTTCAGACAGAAAGCATGTGGTAGTAATGGTGCCATGGCTGTTTAAGCCACATAATTAAATCATTTATAGCATTTCTGTTCATGTTGTCTCTTTGGACATGTTTATTAGTGATGGGAACAACCACACTGTTCACTCAGAATGTTTCAGCTTATTGAGCTGTCTTATAAAAAGGCAGATAATTGTCCCATAAGGATTTGGTTTCAGTGATCAACTCAAGAATAACCGGATCTTTTACGAGCAAAAGCCACATCATCGCACAAGATTCTGCCAGTTCTCTTACTGTGTTCCCATAAAAATATGAAGGTGTGACAGTGATGTGGAACACATTATATTTAAAAAATAAACAAATGAGTACTACTAGAATCAAGTTGGAAGTTATGCCAATGATAAGTTGAATATTTTTGTTCCAAAAAGAACCGGGGAGATTAATCTAAGTTTTATTGTTGTATGGTATTCAACGACTGTTGTGTAGACCAAAAATAATATGGTTCGTGGAATCTGCTTATTTCTGGTACAAATCTGTTCTAAATGTGCTTTTTTAGATTTAGAGATAATTGCAATAAATGTGAGAACAAACAGTTCTTTTAAACACAAATGGCGGTAAATGGCTATAATTCCCTATAATTCAATGTGGGACCATATGCTTCCTATTTGGTGAAAACAGACTTGTTAAACTCAGGAGTGCCAAACTGCTCAGAACTTTTTTTTTTTAATGAATGACCCGTTTCAGTTTTAGACGGGTTGTGGAAATGCCTGCTGTGTGTTGATAATTTTCATGTAGTTGTTGGCCCATACCACTGGTCTGGTCATACCTTGTTTAACAGGAGTTTCTCTGTTTTCACCGTTGTGTCAGCCTACTGGTTACATTAATGTAGACTGACTGAGAGCCAATCCCAAGCTTTCCTTTGGTACCAATCCAGCAGACATGCTAATTAAAGGCCTTGTACAGCTTGAAAGAATGCATCTTTTATTAAAAATAATAATGGAATAAAGCCACTTTGGTCAAATCCTGAAACAATGTTAGGCATAATCTCAGGTGTTCTTTCTTAACCTGTTATCACTTAGAAGAAGTGATCTAAGTGACTGTAAACTACTACCTCCTCGACTTTTAGCTCAATTTGTAAAATTCAGTCAGTTTTTATTTACTTTTTTGATGAATATGATGGTTGAGTGAGGGATTAGGACTTGTCAAGCAGCTCACATTTCATATGAAACAAGGAAATGGTGTGTTTGAGTTAAATAATTGGTGCTGTGGAGTGGATTATTATTTTTACGGTGAGATTTTAGGTGACAGGCTTGTCAGGAAGGTAGTTTTATGGATTCAGAACAGCACAGGGAAATAGGGTGTGCCCCTACACATTTAGGAAGAGTGTAGTCACCCAGATCAGTAGATCTTTGTTTGTGCATGTTAGAAAGCTGCTGTTTTGACCCTGCAGTTGTAAGACAAAGCCGTCTGTGCTTAAAAACTTGACCCGGGTGTCAGACATGTCTGTGAAACTCGGAGGATTATGATCAAAGGTTCAGGCGTTGGTTTTAACCTCAGGTCCTAGAAACACTTGGAGCCTGACCTCTCATCCTCAAACAAGTCAGATCTGCTTCTTACTGTGTCATTATCTGGTTATCCAGACCAGAGGAAGGTAACCAGCTGGAGCGTTCAACAGTCCTGAGAAACTCTGAATATTCTCTTAATGGTATTAACTTTTCTACAGATGTTTATCTGAGGACAAAAGCTGTACAGTTTCAGTGTTGTTACAAGTCTGCACAAATTTTAGTCCGTCTGAGCTTGAGTAAATGAGCCTTTTGCTGACTTCTCGACCCATCTGTGAAACTCAAACAAAGCCTTGCATACCTTTACTTTTTTCTGCTCAATGACGCATTGTTAGAGGCAAACTAGACAAAGAGAGCACTTTCTTTGTTTAACTACAAAAGAGGCAAAAGGGAATTAAAAAAATACATTTTGAGACTGATTGTTCACATTAAGGGAGTCTTCCATTGTTGAATCTCTGCAGGGCGGTGAGGTGTGAGACAGGCACCAGGCAGAAAAACAGGTTCCTGGTGATAAATTGGAGCCCTGGCTTGGATGGTGTCTGCTTTCTGACTGGGGATCGGGCTTTGTCCTGAAATACAAGCTGCTTCTCTGCAGCCACCGCCAACTTTGCTGGAGCTCCAACTTTTCAGCTGAGCAGAATGGGAGAGGTGGAGAGGAGAAAGATTTATGTTACAGGGGGATGCCTCAGGGCAGCACGGAGGAATAAAAAGATTGGAGTAGCTGTTGCTGTCTCTTAAAAGGGATTAGCATTTAAGAGAGCCACTGTCAAGGATATAGCAATCAGGAAGAGTCTTCTCCAATTGTCCTAAAATTCAAAATTTCATCAATGAAGCTCAAGTTGCTGTTTCATATAACGTTTGTATGAAACAACAATCAGACAAAATTTATGGGATGGTTTAGATGCTCGTTGAGTTTATTTATTTAATTTTTTTAGCTGCAGTTGGGTGTTAGGATATCTCTCCAATGAAAATCGTGTTTTTTTCTGTTTTTAACATGTTCTTGAGGCATTTTCGTATGCTACAGGACATATCTAAAGAAATTTAAGCTCAAAATTGCATTTCTGAGTATATCTGCATTCAAATTGCTGTGAATCAGTAGCAGACAAAAAAATGCACCCTAAAACTGACGTCACAAAGCCACTGGGCGGAGCACAAACTTCAACGGCTCCGCCCACAACCCAGAGGCAATTTTTTAATGAGCTACTGCCGCTATGTAGAGACAAGTACTAGAAAACAGCACAGGTTTTGTGATTTTGGCTAAAAACGGCATAATCCTATTTTAAAGACCACTGACAATTATTTAAAACAGCTAAAAAGATGATCGGAGTGGGCCTTTAAAGAACAATATTCCAAAAACACGACGCAGATTAAAGAGCTAGAAACGTTCCTTCCTTCTCTCCAAGTGTCCATATCGTAAGAAAATTTTTTTCTGATCAAAAAGATGGAGTCCTTTCCTTTTAGAAACCAACCAAAGTGTTCTTTTAGAGACTTATTTTGAGCGACATTTACACTGAAATCTATCTTCACAGGATCTCTCAATGGCTGTTTTAAAAGGATTCTTGTGACTCTATGCTGGGATCTGGAATCCAAACCTCATACTGAGGTAGACGGTATTCTAATGTGTAGTAAATGCTTAAGGTAGTAAACTGAGGTGGGGGTTTCACCGCACCAGGAGGTTGGCTACACACAATGTTGGATTTTATTGGATACACATAGGTACACACTGTTACGACCCCCCACACACTCACTTATTCACACAAAGAACAGGAACAGAGCTTCAGACCCTTTTTTCTTGGTAATGCCTGCAGGAGTCGTGTTTTATGTCAGGTGATGAATGCCGTCCATCTAATCCACCTCTCGAGTGTCACTGATTGATGTGAAATGCAGTTGGAGATTGTGTTGGGTCATTAATGTAGTGTAGGTGTTAAAGTACCTTGGTCTCCTAGCTTTACTGCTCCCTGCTGGAACATATATACATACTCACAGGTGCATGCATGTGTGGAATAGCTGTTGTTTGCTCTCGTTGTAGCTTTGCATGTGTTCAAACGTATGACATATAGATGCTGTTAGAGCTGGACCGTGGTGGGTGTGACTCGGTTTTCTTTTAATGCTTTTTAGGGGAATGATCCCTTACCCTGTGAGGAATTCAGACATTGTTTGTCTGGTATTCCTGCTGGCAGGGCTTTGGTTTCCTGCTCTAATTGATGAGAGCTATGAGGTCAGGAGAATACACAGTCTCAACACTCATCCAGCTTTGATCAGCCAGCAAGACCAAGAGGGAGTCATCACGAGTCCTGAGCGCAGCAGTGGGCCATGACTCTCCAGGTGGAGGAATCTCATGAAAGCATTTACAGGAGAAAAACCAAAGAGGCACACAGTGTAAAAAAACTATTATATGAAACCTTAGCTGAGTATCTGACAGAGGGTTGTTTCAGTTATCAAAGAAAATTCTTAGGAATGTTGGTGTTTTTCTGCTCAGACAAGATTCTAAAATCAAAGTTTTGCAGATATACTTGGTCAAAAACCATAAAAGCAGTAAGGGAAAAACACCTCTGTGCTAATAATATCAGGACAAACGTAACTACCCAATAACACACCATTCACCACAAATGTACTGGTGTTATGTGTTTGATGTAAGTTGCCATTCTTGTTATCTAGTCATCACCTTTCCAAATGGCTCTGTGGGGCCTTCTAACCACACTGATGTTATGAGTTAAACAACCCGGGTAAAATGAGGGGTTGACATCGTTGTTGTGTCTCTGAGGTGTGAAGGTAGTCACAGAGCCAAGATGGTGAGTCATGTTTAGTCATGTAAAATACCAAATCACGCTAGCATGACGCTTCTTTACAAATGGTAAATGACCTGTATTTGTATAGCGCCTTCTTAGGGTTCTACAACCCCCCAAGGCACTTCACAACACAATCAGTCATCCACCCATTCACACACACATTCACACAATGGTGGGTATGAGCTACAACGTAGCTACAGCTGCCCTGGACGGAGGCAAGGCTGCCGAACACTGGCGCCACCAGTCCCGTCGAACACCACCAGCAGGCAAGGCAGGTTAAGTGTCTTGCCCAAGGACACGACATCGACAGACTGAGCGGGACATGAACCTGCGACCTTCCGGTTGCAAGGCGGCCACTTAAACCCTCTGCCACCATCGCCCCACAGATTGTCTTGAGACTAGGGATGTAAGAAAATATCGATATGGCAATATATCGTGATATATTTTCCTGCAATATTATACCGATATTCAAAAGCTATGTATTGAATTTTTGGAAGAATTTACATGCAATAAAAGACTTAATATTTAATTGAAATATTTTTGTGTTTGATTCTACAGAGACTGCCTTTTTTGTTTATTATGAAATGACTTCTGATAATGCAGATGTTAATTACTCCATTTATTTTTTACTTAAAGACCAATGGGTTTTGTTTCTGCCATTGAAACACAAATCCCTCTAATATGGTTCAGATACCTCATGTTAAACATGTTACGTATCAGTTTGGACTGTTTGTTGAATTTTCCTACGATAAATTCAGTCTAAGAAAATCGCTAATATCGTCTGGCTGAATATATCGTATCGTCTCCCCTGTATCGTGATACGTATCGTATCGACAGAACTTTACCAATACACATCCCTACTTGAGACCAAATTAAACGGTGCTAAATATACAAAAATATGTTATTGTAATTTGTTGTGAGATGGTCTTCTCCAAATTTACATCATTTCATATTAAATCTTTGCAGTTTTGACCTTTAGGTGTTATAAATCACACTATAATGAATTATTTTTGTCTTATTGTGAGTAAAAGGAGCTGAAAATGTAGGTATTACAGAATTATCACCCAGTATTATAATTTTGTGATCCCCAGCACTGGTGTACCAAACAAAAGTGATGCCTTTTTTTATATAAATTAGTATTTTAATTGACTACTTTTTAGGAAACTCCATAATTTAACTAATTTCTTATCTTGACTGAGAAAACATTGAACCCCAACCTGCATTTTAAGCCAGGTTCTCGCCTTTAGTGTTAAATTATGAACGGTATTTATGAAGGACTTTTTAAAATGACTTTTCACTTTCTTCATGTGATTTGCAGGACCTCCCTATGTCGATGCACCGTGACGACATTTGTGTGATGTTGCAATTATACCATATGCCTCTCATCATGACTGTATATAAAACTTGTCGCAGAAGTGTCGTATCTACCAGTTCAATGTGATTCCAACTGAAAATTTGCATATTTACTCAACTAGTCACTTAGAAATGCATCTTTTTTTACAGTTTTTCTATAATAGAAAGCCATGGCACCATTAATGTGTGGTCTCAGTGTTTATATTAAAGATGTGTTAAACCTGTCGGGGCCGTATGTATTTCCCAGCCCCTCTAAGTAAGCCGTGACACTTATTACCACAGAAGGAAACTGGAGCTGAACCAGAAGATCTCATTTGAAGCATTGTAGTGTCAGTGTTGGGCTTTCAAGGCTGTCCTTTTATTGTGGAGCCGAGGAGCAAGCTTTCACACGTCTTATTCCCAAACAAAAGAAAGCCTGTGATGTACATACAAATGAGCTCATAATAGGTGGTTTTGTCACTCAATTTCTTTGTAGTTTTATTTCACAAACGAGCCCTCTGTGTTCAGGCATATGCGCGTCGTTTTGGGGTTCTTGTGCTCGTTGGTGCATATTTTACACATATGAGCAAACACCGAACTCATCCTTGCTTTCTTTTTTCTACGTCTCTCTGTTATCATTATCCTTCAGCCTAAATCCTGGGAAAAAAACAAAACATTGTTCTTTCTGCGTGCATGACTGCAGGGGATGGTGTGTAAGGCAGGAAGTAATTAGAGGTAATTATTCTGCTTTAATCATGGAGGAGAGGGGGCACTGTGACTCCCGCTTTGTTGCTGTAGTTGGATAACCATCATCTTCATCATATGACAACTGTATGCTGTTCAGTGTTACCAAGAGACAAAAGCACAAGCTGACTTTTTAACCATTTGAGTGTTGAAAAAGAAGAAGTGTAATTGGTTTTTAAAACCCTACAAAGTTCAGCTTACACCTAAAGGTCCTGAAGTTATATTATTAGCGTCCTCATGCCATGAGTCAGCCTCAGGACTGTCAAGCTCATGACTTGTTCACAAGCACCTGGGGTGGAAGTGAGTCCTAATTGCTGGGGGAAGTGGGATGGCCTTTCTGGGAGATTTTTATTGTAGCCCAGGCAATTAAGTTGGCCTCTTTCATCTGAGCATCTCCTTTTAAGAGACATTGTAGTCAGCTGCTCATTGAACAAGGAGTGAGCCGTTAGCAGACATACCACCGCAGTGCCAAAGCAGAGGTGTGTGGTGGGGGTTTTAGGGTGTTTGGGGATTGTTGTTGGGACGCTGCAGATGTAATGTCCCTGATTGGTAGACCGTGTTGCGTCCTCAAGCCTTTCTTAGTGAAGAGAATTGCAGCCATCCATTAGCCTAGTGAACTAGACCAATTCTTGCTTTGCAGAGTTTGGTCTAGGCACGCTTCATTGGAAACCTCGCAGCCCAAACCACTGCTGTGTTTATCCAATCACAACTCGCTATAGTTTTGGTTGGGCCAATCACAGCGCTCTATATCATGGGCCAATCACAGAGCGGGAGTAGCCGATGACGTCAGCGCTGCGGCCGCGAACGCCGCGAACCCAAGCAACATGGCGGCAACTCGGAAAACACGTTCGTTTGAAACGGCTTTGTCATCAACATTGGATTATTTAGACTCCAACGTGCGTAAGTCTGTCTGATATACTTAGCGGCTTCTTATTTTTATCAAACAAAGTAGTGCAATGTCCCAGTACACCTGATATTCGCGTGTTTTTCATACAAAAACGACAGAAATCATTGAAGCTAGACGCTATTAAAGCCTCCCGCTTTTCCGTCGCCGTGATTACGTCATGTTGTTCGTCACTCTGATTGGTCCTAGCGCTATCCAATTGCGTGCTGACATTTTGAAAGACAACCGTAGATCCCGCCTCACGACTGAGAGCCGTCAATGGTTCGTGGCCAGACTATATATACACATATATAGGATGGCTTGCCAGGCTAGCCATCCATTGCTGTCAAGCCCAATCTGCTTTGGGATCCATTTATTCCAACTGTTAGCGTAGCATTTACCTCAGCGCCTTACTTCACTGCCCAGTTTTTTTTAAATCTTCTGCGTGATCCAACATTTTATTTATTGCCTTTTTGGAAAGTTGAATTCTGTTGGAAGGGTTGGATGTATGCCTGCAGGGGCTTGGATCATCATGTCAAACCTGGACCAAAGTCTGTACAGCTCATTGCATGTTTGAAACCGGTAGATGGAGGAGTGTTGTAACACCTTACAGCAGACAATAAAATCACGGTAAGGGAAGAACAGGAGATCTAAGGAGGGTGAGATAAGATGCTTTGACTGTGAAGTTCAGCAGCCAGGCATTTACGATAGTCGTCCTGCATGTCTGCATCTCACTGGCCCGGAAAGGGGACTATTCAGTGGTGAAAGGAAGCCAAGCTGTGTTGCGCCAAGGCATGTGGAGGGAAAGGTGTGATCCAAGAAGCGATCGGAGCAGACACCCAACTCTTGAAGTCTGCACTATGAAAGACAGACAGCCACATATTAATTCAACACTTCATTGAATCATCTCTTCATTCAGTCTTACTAATCCAAACCCCCATTCTTTCTTTTGTTTATTCCTGTCTGTCTCTCTCACCCTTTATCCACGCAGCCTTTTTTATTTAAACCTCGTTCCAACTATACAGACTCCTAAAACTCTTGGACGCCTGGAAAGAAATTTTCTGCTGTGTTGCGTATCTTTCTCTTCCTCCTACTCATCTACATTTAATTAAAACATCAGACGAACAGAGCTCTTCTTTTTTTGGCTCAAAATTTCTATGACCCACTTTTCCTTTAAGTGATCTTCCTGAAGGAAAGTTTTATATTGCGTTAGGGTAGAGACTGAAGACAAAAACATATGAAACCCCTAATTTTTTAGAAGAAAAGATGGAATCTTTACTTTTTATTAAGAGAACAAAAAGCTATATCTTCAGAGTAAAATAAACCACCCCTAGCATCTCTAGGGTTTACAGAAAGTGGTTGGTTTAAAAGAAAATATCTATTGAGCAGCAATTGGATGAAAATGTCTTGTTGAAATCAGCTGAGAATGGGAACTTTGGTTCTAGGTAATAAGTAGGTCAGAGAGGCACTGGTTCCAATCTAGGTCTGTTGCTGACCACTAGCCTGGCAAGCCTCCTATGTGAATATATAGTCTGGCCACGACACGTAGGGAAAGTTCAACCGAGGGGCGGAATCTACAGTAGTCTTTCAAACTGTCACTGTTGGACAACGAACGTGACCCCGGCTTTCCACCGGCGGCGAAAGCGGCATGTAACAAATTAGCTGCGTTTTGCCTGCGAAGTCCCTTCCAACCGGGAGCGCTTCTTACATGAAACCATTCCACACAGCTGATCCCGCAAGGTCACAAAATCACGGGAGAATTGCAACACCATGTGTGATTTTAGAAGTCCACACAATGATGAGCAAAGAGAAAGTCAGCTGCATGTAGCCAAAAAGGTCTGTGGTTTTGTTTACATCGGCTACGGGGGTTTCACAGGAAATGACGTACTGCACGTGCCTTTTATTTTGGAAGTTTCCAGATGTTTCACACTGCCTTCGTGTTTGACTTCCTGTCTGTCCCAATCTAAACTGCGGAGTTTGATGTGTTTCAGAAGCATAGCGCGTAAAAAGTAGACTCGAGACGTAATGATAGCGTCCCGTCACTTCTGGGACGCGTCCAAGACGTTACACATAGCTGCCGGTGGAAAGGACCCTGTCCACTATAACGACCGCGTAGTACGTTTCGCTGCGCTTTCACTTGCGGTGGAAAGCCGGGGTCACGTACTCACTGCTGAGGATGTTAGTCAACGGGGCAGTCCGCCATTCACTTTCAAAGAAGACGCAAATACATCCTTTTTCTAAATAAAGGACTTAAGTACCTCTATCGGCTCTTGACTCAAAGTAAAACACAAGTCTAACTAGTCCAAAGTTGATGCCAAAGCCGTTTCAAACGAGCCGTCGCCATCTTAGCTGTTCCGCTCCGTCGCATCATCCCACCGACCAAACTGATAGAGCGCTGTGATTGGTATGCCACCAGACTGGTCAGGGCTGCGGAGGTTGTGGCTAGACCGACATGCAGAGCAAAATCATTTTGCTTCTGCTGCTGTCTGTCTAGATTTTTAGGCTAGCTGACCACATGTATCCCTCTAAAACTACCATGCACCCATCTTCTGGATATTAAAGGTTGGGTTCAACCTCCTGGAAAATGCTGTTCCAGCAAACCTCAGAACACAGGAAAATGCCTGACACAGTGGATACTGGCAAACGACCATAAAAGCATAACGTTATCTTGCCTATCAAGAAGACATAGAGCCACCATGGCGTTGGTTTGCAGCCCTAACTGTTCCTTTAATTGACATTCAAATGCCGCCCCTACCCTATCCCAGTAAGTTTCGATCAGTTTAACTTCTCCAAGCCGAGAATGTACGATTCATAGTGGTAGGACGATGATTTCCCAGGATTGCACATTTAATTTATTGGTTCCATTGGTATGTGAAGAGCATTTCAAGAAATATGGCAAAAATTGCTCATAAAACAGCCCCTACCTCACCTGTAAAACATTGTAAGTACATGGTGTATTTAAAAGTTAATGTTTAGTGTGTTTGTGATTGTACCTGTGTGGATTTTCAGTGCCAGAATGTCTGAAGCATGTCTATTGAAAGCTCCTGGTGCCAAAAGCAATACTGTTTCTTTCGACTCCTCACGGAGCAGCCTGAGCTTTCCTCCTGCCCTTAATGCTGTTCACTCAAGGAGAGGAGCTTGACGGTCCAGTAGCTCCCTCTTTGAATACCTATCATTGTTCCTCTCATTTGAGGGAACTCTAGAGCCTGTCGTTGGACGTGCTGGCTGGGGATCAGGAACTCTGCAGGGCCAGATATTACCAAGGCATAGCGGGATCCCTGATAACTGACACCCTCCACACAGGCTTCTGAGCGTCTCTCCCATCCCGCTAAAGACAACGGCCACAAAGGCGCCTTTCACTTCTAGGCATGGTGGCGCTAATCCCCAAAGCACAAAGACCTGAGCCACCGATAGCATCTAAATAACTCTAAAGTAAATGTCATTTGCCCGAATTAGCTGCAGAGTATCTCATGTTGTTGGTGGATTGTGGGAGTACAGAAATATTTGTACTTGTTGTGATTTCTCTTGATGTGCCTTTGAGTGGCGGTGCTTAATAAGTCACAAGGTCAGGTCGCCCACTGAGATGGCTGGTCACTGGCTTCTTGGCCTTGGGGTTTAGATCAATGTCGAGCTGCAGCTTTGTCATAAGCACCCCTAACAGTCACCTAGTATCAAAAACTCTTATTGCTGGTTTTCAGTGAAGGCGCTTAGATGGGCTGGGGGTTGGTGCATTCAGCGGGGGTCCCCATTCTGTCATTCAAAAAGCAAAAACAGTGGAAAATTGTTGAACATTTTTGAAAAATGCGCATAAAAATGATCAAAAATAAAAGAAGCAAATGTTATCAATTCAGTATTTTTATATGGTGGCCATTCACAATAAAGGCATCTCAAAGCCATTTATGAAAGGTAGTCTCATTTATAAATGACTCGCATGTGGGTTTTTAGAGCAGCTAATTGTAGTAGAACATTGAACGTTTTGTTGAACTAAAACATTTGGACTCTTTGTTCAAATGGGTCAATTTTTGCATCAACACTTATATCAAAACACCAACATTTAGTTGAAATTTACTGTATTGTTTATTTTGACGGTTTGGGTGGAAAAATGGCTGTTAAAGCTTATCATTCTTATCTTGATTATCTGTAATATTGTATTTAATGGAAATGTGTTAAATGATCGCTAAAGAAGAAAATGTATTGATTGATAAAAAGCAGAACGGGACCCCTCCCTTTCCTATTACAAGCCTTTCCCTGTGAACACATTACCCTTAGTTAACCTTTGACCACTTGTAGACCCGCCTTATCCCAGGAGGATCGCTGTCCACCGGTTGCTGTGGAAACGTGATGGGAAGATGAAGTCAAACGCAGACATGAGTGGAGGATGTACTGCATCCATCTCATGGTGCCACCTTTTTATTTCACCAGTTTCTCATTGCTGTGTACAAATCTAACACAGTACATTTATCCTGTAGCTGCTTCGCCCCACATCCTTTTATAATGCAGGACACATCCCTTCCCTCCTATTACTCCAGCATGTCTGGGTCTCTGTTAGACAAGACCTTGAGCATCACAGGACTACAGATCGATACATCTCACTGGAACAAGGAAACAAACAGGTTGTGTTCTTGAGGAACGACTGATCTTGATCCTGGTGTTTTTTGTTCTCCTGTCTGTTCTGCTGGTGCTAGAAGGGTTTGAGTTTAAATGGGGGCATAGGGGCGGGGTGAAGTGTTACCCACTATAGTATCCTGTCCCTCCAGGGTTCAATTCAATAGAGCCGACACCTGAGAACTGGACCAGAGCTTTGTTGTTAGCCCTATAGCCTGGTTTCTAAGTTGAGGCCAAATGGAAGGCGAGATCAGACTGTTAATGGATGCCTGAGATGGGCTGAACTTTCAGATATCCCTGTTTATTTTCAGCGTAAATCAGCCCAATATTACTTGTCTTTGGTACATAATGCATTACAGTTTTTCCTGCTGGGGAAGATGTTTAAAAGTTCAAGGAAGGCTCGGTTACCACAGCTCACAGCCTCTGAAGTCTAAAAATCATTAAATCACAGCGTCCGGAGGCAGTGGTCATCATCGATGTGAGGAGAGACGGAGCTGCTCTTTGTTATTGATACACGGGTTGGAGGGGAGACAGTTACCGATGACACTCGCATGTGAGTAACCTTTAGACCTCGTAGAAGCTGATTTATTTGTCGTCCTTCTTTTGAAGCTATTTGAAAATAAATTTGACGCAGTGAGAAGTAAAATTCTTCTGATGTGTTGCAGTTGAAAGGTAAAGGGTTGAAGGATGCTCATATTTCTGCTCCTTACCAGGGATAATATATATATTTTTCCTCGCTGTCATTGAGGAAGCAAGTTCACGTAAGGTTATGTATTAGTTGTATTGTCCCGGTAAATAGACCCTCCCCTTTAAGCTGAGTGTGCTGGCAGAAACCGAAAACCCTCCTGCTGTCTGTCTTTCTTTCCTTAATCCTCTTATAAATAGGCCACTGTGTCTATTTTACAGGCAATAAAGCACTGTGTGCTTAGCATGTCGGTGAGGTTTAGGGGATAAACAGGAGGGCAAGGGGTCTCCCCTGGTGGCAAAGGTTTTCTTCTCCTAAGATGCTTAAAAATGCACTTTTGGATGTACTTAAATGTTGTATTTTTCCGCTCCTCTCACTCACTCTGTTTGCAGCATGCAAACTGAGCCAAGATGAAACTACAATAAAGGGAAGAATAGAAATACATACAGGCAGACATTGAATGGAAAAGAAAAATGGATTCCTGCTGCAGTGCTTATGGGGGCTTTTAGAACAGAGATGGCTCCTCTGAGGCAGAGAAAACAGAAGAGTGGGAGATTTGTTGACCTTAACCGCTCCTTCCCATATGAAAGCATTACCCAGAAGCCCTCTGGTTTGGCCCGTGAGACCACCTTTGCTGCTGCGAGGTTTTCTGCTGCCAGCACTCGTGAAACATAAACCTATTATAGTAGTACGGTTTGGAGGGGGTTACGAGGGATGAATAGATGGATTCTTGTTTACCCCTGGATTGATTTGTCTCATCCTGCTCTTCATTCAGTCACGTCGGGGTTTCTGTGCCAGGAGGCATCGCGTGGTTATAGCAGCGTTACTATAAATGAGAAGTGCATTTGAAAAATACCTCTCCATGTTAGAAAGGTTTGTGTTGCCCTGAGGCTATACTCAGACAAGCAGAAAAACAAAAGCTGCTGGCAGACAACAACCTCTCCTGTTTTAGTTGTAAAGTCTGTGTTGATGTTTGACCTCATGCGTAACATTTCTGTTTTCTTTTTCTCTCCTTATGTCTCGTTGGACACGGCTGGTGTTTCCATTTCCATTAAAGGTAAGCCTACATACATCACTGCCACATTTCCTTTTAAGCTCAAATACATTGATTAAATATTCTATTTTAGGTGTAATGGAGGTGAGAAGTTGTGCTTAAAGATTCATGGTGTTTATTTAAAGTAACAATAGATGGTCTTAAGCTAGAGCTTTAACATTGATGTCAGTGATTGTTGGGTTAGAAACTTGACCAGTTTCATGTTTGACACAACTCTGCAACCCTCTGCTGGCCAAAAACAGCATTAGATAGTTTTATGGAGCGGGTAGGTGTCCTAGAGGAGTGCACTTTACCTGCGTTATGGCTGTTAGCTGTAATGCTAGCGGTTAGCATTTTCAGTTAGCCAATCGTCAATAAAAAGCACAAGAAGAAGAAAAAGAAGTTTGCTTTTTCTGTTGGCATCATGGTGGAGCCTGGAAGTAAAAGTAACAGAGTAATGTCTTTGGAGGTGAAGCAAAGAGTGAACATCGGCGCGACCTACGCTAGTTTGAGGGAGCTAAAGGAGGCTACAAAATCACGGACTGATGGTGACCTGGCTTTGTTGCTACTGGACTTGGAAGTAATAATATTTTTTGTCCAACAGTGTGCGGATCTTTTTACTTCGTGGTTGATTTTAGTATTAGTTGGCTCCTGTTAGTGTTAGCTCGTTGTTAGCACTAGCTATAGCGACTGCTGTATTTCCACTGTCAACCAGTAGGGCTGAGGAGCAGGAAACTGCTCTGTGTAGCTTTAAGTTATTCTACATTTTAGAAAAGAGCAAGGTGAGATCTGAGCTCTGCCTTTACTCAGAAATTCCCCAAATGAATGGGCAAAATAAAGAATTTACAAAAAAATGAAGAGAAAACGGTAAAATGTAATTTTAAAAACAAGTACACTGACAGTAATCGCTGCAAATGGGGTTATCCACTGAGCAACGCTACAATATCCTAGTTATTGACTTTTTTAAAAGATGGACAAAGCATCTTTGTCTACTTCTGCAAACGTGAAGCTGAAATATCCTATTAGAGTTAAAAATGAGCGTCTACTTGATAAAAATAATAAAACATGCTGTTTGGTTTATCAAGTCCCAACTATCTTTCAGTATCCTGTCGGCATCAATTTTATGCCCTGTGCTAACATTATGTAACCTATTAAAATAGAATCGTTTTCTTTGTTCAAGATAATGAGTCATGCCGTAATTAAAAGCCGCGCTTGTCGGTTTCGGATCAGGTCTTGATCTCCACATGAATGTGGACAAACCTGCTGTGACCTTTGCTCTGACCTAATAAGGTCAAAACATTGGGAGTCCTATTTCATGTTGATTCTTTAGTGTTATTTCTTCTGTTTCATGAATGATGGCTAAATATAATATTTGATTTTTGCTAATCCAAGAAATAAAAGCTCAAGGCGGAAGGGAACTAAATACAAGTTAAGCTTTTATGTGGAAGTGATTGAATGATAGCCGCGTAGCCGCGGTCTCCCAGGCAGTCAGGAGAACGCAGACAGGAAACGGCATTGTCCAATCATCCTTCTAGACGAGACAGCCTCTGACAGAGAGACTTGGAGGGCTCTAGCTTCACACACAGGTAATTGGCTGTCAGCATGGGAGACACCGCAGCGTGAAGCCAGATTCTTTATTCCACACACGCAAACACACAAACTCCCTTTCCCTTCCTCTTCCTCTTCACCTCCCCTCCTCACCTTTGAGGGAAGTTCTGGAACAACAGCTGCTGCCCCGCACCCAGTCGGTATTCACACCGAGCCAAGCAGGCCAATTAGGGGCCTTAAAGTGTGTAATTGCATGCCAGTGATTGTGTGTGGGTGTGTGTGGAGGTGTCATTTCGTTAAGTCTCGGGGGGTCGCGCCACCTCCTGCAGTGAGGTGTCTCTGCTCGGAGTGTGAGTGACAGTACGCTCAGGAGGGGGGGTCATTGTGCCAGTCAGGCCTGACTGGTTTTCAATGCTGTTTACTTTGGGATAGTGGGAGACCAGTCTGTTATGTGTGTCCTAAAGAATGTTGAAATCATCCTACCGCCATTTTATAAATAATGGAATATTTGTGTATATATACATTAGGAGTTAAAATCAATATTCAGACTATTTAGTCCGATTCTCCACTTAAAACACAAACTCTTTGGCCTCCACTTTACTGTACTTCAGATGCTTTTTTAAAAAAATGTCTTGTTTGAAAAACAAAAACCACCAAGATGAAGAGCAGAAAAGCCTTGATGCACCAAAAGAAAACATTTACACTGACATTGACACATCAAAATGCAAATGAAGATTTGTCTCATAATTCACCCAAAAGTTGTAGCTTGTTCTTTGACATCATGTTTCATTTCTTATTAAGCTTTAAAGCAAAAATCTGGAGTTGTTTTCTCAGAGGGCACCCTCTAGAGACAGATAAATGTATTGTACCGACCTAGAATGTAAACCAACATGTTCCTTGTTGTTGAATAAAGACATCTTGGGTGGTCAAAAGTAGCATGTCAAAAAGTCAAAGCCATGTGTGACCTACTTTTTATGTAAATTAGAAAGTTGAAAAAGGCGAGAGAGAAACTTCTGTTCTGAGAAAACCTTCCTTAATACGTTATAAGGGGGAACCACGCCTCCTCAAACCTGCATGTCTCCAGTGTCTGAGGCCATCGAGACGTTCAATAATATCGCGCGCCCGTTGTGTTTACGTAATGTCGGCAACAGACCACTTCTGTTTACCTCCCGCCATGTTTTCGACTCGTCCTGAGCGTCTGCAAAGGCGGAAAGACGTCACGCTGA
This sequence comes from Aphyosemion australe, assembly GCA_006937985.1. Lineage (NCBI taxonomy): Eukaryota > Metazoa > Chordata > Actinopteri > Cyprinodontiformes > Nothobranchiidae > Aphyosemion > Aphyosemion australe. The sequence continues at coordinate 1,553,512 of SSNS01000097.1, forward strand.
AGTTGCACATGTGCGTGGTGGACGTTATTTTACTCCAACAATCCGAATGGGTGTGTACATGGACGTCAATCGGAATGATGATCGGACAAAACCACCTCTCTCAATCGGAATAATATTTCATTCCGATCGGGCCGTATCGGATCAGAATATTCCGAATGACATGTTTACATGAAGAATTTTTGATCTGATAGGGCATTCATTATGATTACTTGTGCCCATGTAAACGTAGCTGTTATAGATTTCTACAGAATCAAACATAATTCCTGAATGAAGAAAAACTACAGATTGCTGCTTTAATCTTTTGTTTTACTCAATTAAAGTTTAAATATGAAAAACATTATCATAACACAGAACTATGGGACTTTGGGTTAAGCTTAAATATACTAAAATGCCCTCATTTGCTTTTTCCACCTCAATAATTCTTCATCACCAAAGGTGGCTGTTAAAGATCCACTCTGAATGTATCTTTAAACATTTCCTGGAAAAGGCCCTATTTTCTCATTTCATTTCCTGTTTTTTTTTTAGCACTTGTGAGTGTTGACTCTTAGACCTACTCTTTAAAATTCAAGAAGCACTTTAAAGAGCTTCACTTGCTCTACTCTGGGTGCAATCATCTCTCCATTAAGGGAGGAGAGAGCAGTACATTAAAAGCATCATCAGGTCAGACTTGAAGGCTTTCCAACATGTCAGAATATTCTAGTGAAACGTTAGTGTCTGGATAATGTATAGCTATCTAACCAAAGACCCTCTCATATCTAAAATGGTTTGGCTCCTATAGTGTAGTTATGCATTTAGGAAATAAGAAGATTCTTGTCTATCTGATATATTTTCCTTTGTGTGAAACGATCGTTTTTTGGTATTTTTGAGTCATCTTGCAGAATAGATGATGTCATGCATAGGCACCCCACTAAATCACAGCTAAGGGATAAATCTATCTCTAGCAGGGATAAAAATAAATTTTCTTCCACATTGTCTAAAAAGAGGCCTTGAGCGTAAAATGGGAGGAGGCTTGAGCTGGCTGGTCAGGATCACCGCTGGCTCAGCTGGAGTATGTAACTTCATACACAATCATCCTCATCAGAACTCAGCCTTGAGCAGAAACAGAGCCAACTAGATGAGATAATGCTGTTCATCTGATCCCCGGGACATTACCCAGATCATCCCAGAGTTGTTGCACCATCATATAGCCATAATTGGGTTTTTGGAGTTCAGTTGGGAGACTAATAAAAGTTAATGCTGGCTATTTATTCTCTTTTTATCGTTGTTGTCTTGGGTATCTGTTGGCTTTTAGTGACTTATTCTTTTCAGTGAGTATGCTCCTGACATTAGAGTGTTCTGCTAGAGCGAGACGTGCAATTTGGCTCACTGAAATCTTGGGCCGTGTAGTGTGCCACCTCTCTAGAGTTCTCAGTGTGACATGAAACAGTCCATTGCAACGGCTAAAAAAGGCACAGTGTGACCCGGACCTTAACCACACAACAGATCCTGGGTCAGATTGGTACTCCAATTAACTCCCACAGGCCAAAAACATGCATTTTAGGTTTAAACTGTTAATTGCTTTGGAGAAAACCATCTCTTAAATAAATAAACTGATAACTGATCACATTGTAAACAGCAGTGTTACCAGTGTTTCCCTTCCACAGGCTGAAATTCCAGCGCCACACCTACAAAAGTTATTGTGTTCCAAACAGGAGTTCACAAGTAACACCTGTGTGTCGGAGGCAAGTCCATCACACCACCAACAGTGAACACAGCATTCAACTGGTGCCAAAAAGCACCAGTTGTTGGAACTCACTCTTAAGCCTAATTTATACTTCTCCGTTTTTGTCAGTACGGACGGACGGTCTGCCATGATCCGTCGTTGCAAGAGCTCTCCAGCAGGCTTGCAAGGTCGGACGGAGTCGAGCTCTCTTTTCTAAACATCCGTCCAACGAGACGGAGAGCGCAAGCTTGTGATTGGTCAGAACGCCGCTTCTTTAAATACGTCACCAGCTCCGCCATCGCCGCCTCAAAAAATAAAAAGAGAGCCAACGATATCTAGCGGCATACACGGAGCAGCTTGAAGAATACCTCGCGGGTTAAATTCTGAAAATATGAACGATTATTCACCTGTGACTGGAGGACTATAAAGATACGCAGCAAGCATTTTATTCATGGACGGAAATAACAGGAAACCTGGGTTTAGAGGTGACAAGCCCATGAAGAGGTGGAGGAGAATGAGGGACAAGTTTGTCCGTGTTAAAAAGTCTCTTAAATGCAAAAAAGCACAATATAAACGGCAAATATAAACTGTAAATGCACTATTGTGGACCGAATACATGACAGGATACCCCAGAAAAGCGCTACGCCCTCTGTTGTCCTGGCGGGGAACTGCTTTGCAGCGCTCTCCAGGTGATGGAGAAGTTCGAGAGCAAAACGGTTCCGTCAATGCGTGCGTGTCTCTGCCTCGGGGAGCTGACGGAGAAGCAGAAATTAGGCTTTACTCCAACACAATATGTGAGCAGCAACAACCACATGACTCAGTCGTTAGTGTTGGTTTACAATATGCTCAGAGCACAAAGAAATGCTCTCCTACAATTGGATGGGTAGGAAAGACCTGCAATGGCAGCACTTACTACATGTAAGGGGACTGCAGAATTATGCCAGTGCAGCCATAGTGTAGGGTCAGATTGTGTAGCATCAATGCTGATTAAAGCCTAGTTTATACTTCTCTGTGTTGTTGCGGAGACACGCAACGCCAATATTCATCACCGCAAGGGCTCTCCACCAGGCTCTCAAGGGCAGACAGAGTAGAGCCCACTTTTCTAACTATCCGTCGAAAGCTATGGCTACCCCAAGCCTGTGATTGGTCAGGATGCCGCTTCCTTTGACTTTGTCAACAGCACCACCATTCCCCGTCAAAAAAAATAAAACGAGAACTGAACATATCTAGCAACAGACACGGAGCAGATTGGAGAACGTCTCGCGGAAAAAGTCAGACGATATAAATCTTAATACACCCGTGATTAAAGGAGTACAAAGATACGCAGCAGACTTTTTATTCATGTCAGGAAATTATGGGAAATGTGAGTTTAGAGGTAGTGACTGCATAGAGAAGTGGAGGACACATTTGTCAGTGTTAAAAAGTCTCTGAAAAACATAAACACAGTATATATACGCTAGAGACGTGACTGCATTGATGGCAGGATACCCCAGAAAAGTGCTACGCCCTCTGTTGTCCTGGTGGAGAATTGCGTTGCGACACTGACACACCAACGGAGAAGTAGAAAAGGAAAACGTCCCTGTCAAGACGTGTGCATGTGAGTGCAAACATCCTGACAGACAAGTATAAACTACCCATAACTTTTAGCTAACATTTGTTATTAAGATGGAAACATTTATGATTTTTCAAAGTACAGCATTTAAGGACAACATGCATCAAGCATAGATAGATAGATAGATAGATAGATAGATAGATAGATAGTAGAGCTTAATCTCCCTCTTTTCTGTCCCAGTCTCTTTATTATTTCCAGCATTGTTGGATTCAACTTGGACATTTGTAGCACAGATGGATCCCAGTGGTGCTTCTTTTGTGATGCGTTTCTTCTTATGGGATTCATTTACCTCTACAGATGACACATGGACACCATCCTTTCGTACATGCAGGTTTTAAAGTGGGTCATTTTGCTTTTAGGAGTTTCTACAACTAAAACCATGCTAATATATTGTAGCTGAGCATTTGTCTGGTTGTATGCAGCCTTTAAATCCCATTTGATGTTATTATTACTCTCATCTTGTTGTTGGCTAGATCATCATGGCAAACACTCGACGTGGCCACAGCCTGCAGAGGGACCCGCCATTTTATTGTCTTTCCAGAGACCCTAAATCTGCAGAGCATATGTCAGTGAGGTCTAATCTGGTTCTGGTTGATCCAGCGCCGTCTTTCTGGAGCGCCTGCTGTGCAAACACAAAGCATATTTCTGAACACAGAGGTGTGAAAGTTGAGCTTCAGCTGCCGAATTGTTCATCCAAATGGCATAATCACCTCAAGTGTTTTCAGCTCAACCTGAGTGGGAGGGAATATGACAAGTGGTTTTTGTTGCCAAGTAACACATCCACAAAGTATTTGTGGTTTTGTCCAGAATAATGGCTGCTGTGGATAACTGCTGAGTACATGTAAATCCACAACAAAGACGTTTGACAATCTAATTACAGGAATCGCGTTGATTTTTGTGAACTGGAGCCATTACTTTGTGGCTAAGAGATGATGAGCTAAATATATACCAGAAGGGATCTGATTATTCTCATTCTTTGGTTTTACTTACCTTATTTCTGCTTGAATTTTATGAATCAGGTCATCATTTTGTCAGGAAGTAAAGGAGACAATCAACACTCTTTTTCTTCTGCTTGTTTTGTTTCCCTGCTAAGATGCAAATGTAACCACCAACATGGATTTTAATGGTGAACCTGAACCTCACAGGGGGGTCGCCACACCCTACCCTATCCTCTGTTATTCAAATAATCACCGGCACTTGAAATGCCACAAATCCCCTGGGGAAAATATCGAAAGAAAGCTTGATTATCGGATTTGAGTGCAGCACCTTTATACATCACTGTAGTTATTCTGCTCTAAAAAACAAAAGGTTAGTTTGAAAATGGCCATGGATCTAAAAAATTATATATGGTGACGAAATAGTGAGCTTTCCTCACTTCCTCCCCCTCCTTTGTTCCTCTCACGTCGCTTCAAACAGACCACCTGCTGACTTGCAAACATGAAATCACAGCAAGCCTTCTTAATTAAAAGATAATGCAAGCTAATTATCATCATTTGGGTAACAAATGTATAAAAAAGACCAAGGTTAGTGTTGGAGTTATACACTCATTAGCACGTTTAGTCTCGTAATATGATGGGTTTGTTATCAGATTGTGTAACTTCAGATGATGCACATTCACATCAAAAGGATTTTGTCTTTGTAGCAGTTATGCATGATTAAATATCTTACTGATGTAGGTGGCGGCCTGAATGACCTCACTTTCATAAAATGAGTTTCATGTTTGAAAAGACGAGCTCTAATGGAAAATCTAAATGCAGCCAAGACCAAAGTGGACTGATGCCATCTTAAAACGATCTCAAACATTTCACAGATTTTTCACATTACTTTTATAAACCCTGACATTAGAGCTGGGTGATAAAACGATAGCCATATATATATATATATATCTCTACATAATTTTTCCTTAATGGACATATGAAAACGGTGGATATAGACCTTCAAGCCAAGTTTATTTGTAGAAAACTTTAAAAAACTGCCCAAAGTGCTGCACAAAATACATAATAAAACACTTTTTAAATTGTTCCAATCTCCCCAAAATTCACAGCAGTAATACAAAAGTACATATTAAAGCTTTTCAATGTCATTTACTTACTACATGTTTATTTTTAACAGAAATATTTAACAAATGTATGTCCTACTTCACCCCTAAAGACAACTGAAGTGTTACATTTAGCTGCTTAATGCTATATAAGGCCACATTAATGAACATTCTTAAAAATTGATGTGGAAATGAGCAGATTTGAAGTATTTTAGGAATGTAGCGTTACATTTTATTGTTGGCTGTTAGCTCATCAGTGCTGTCGGATGCAAATTTCTATTTCAATGAACTGAGACAGTTCAGAAAGCATCTACAAAGGGTAAGGTCGTTTTAATTTTATATATAATTTCTTAATGACATAAATATTCCTGTATGTATACGTTTGGTTTCTCCTCAGTTTTTAGAGTTGGTGTTTGTTTTTTATTTCATGAGGTTATTTTCTTCATCGGTACCGTATGTATTATAAAGACCACATGGAGGCATTCTGTTTTGCCATGTAGGGGCAGCATATTTCTAACGTCGCTTCTTAGTCGCACCTTTGATGTCCGCCGTCGCAGTTACTCATTTTTACAGCTGGAGACAATCCAGTAACAGCAGTTACAGTAGGTCTCTGTCCTAGATGCTTGTGGCCAATTAAACTGTGAGGAGGACTACACCAAAGCTGGCTCTGCTGAGGCAGCCAAGCTCTGCTGGGAAACCCACCCCACAGAGCTGGCTGGGCCTGGAGACGGCCTAGCTGCCAGGTTTGTTTGATTCCCTCCTGCCTGCATCAACATCTGTGTGTTTGTGTGTGGGAAGAAGGCAGCCAGAGGTAGATCCAGAAAATCCCGGGTGCCACCCATGTTCTAAATGCGTCTCTCTGGATGGAATAAGCAGGACACACACAGAAATGCTGTTTGACTTCCATAAACCTCAATGTCAAAGGTGTTTTTGAGCAGTTCACTGAAAGATATGGAGTCTGTGTGTGTTTACTAGGAGGAAAATGATTTCTCTCACAAGAGGGACCCCTTTAGAAACGGTTCTGTGAAGGTCTTTTGCAGAAGCAGATGTAATGTTAGGGACAGAGATGAAAACGAGAGGTTTAATTATGTCCATATTGTTCCCTGGAGCCTCATAGATTGACAAGAGGATTTTAAATTTAAGAATGGCCTTGCAGTGGTCATTAACTAATTTATGTTCTTGTCCTTTGTCATTCGTCTCATTATCCTGTGAGATTGAAACTGCCTTGACATTGGTTTTTAATCATGAATGAAATTGAGTTAGCACAGGGGTTAGTTCATTTTGCACCCCGTCTCTTCCTCAAAGTGACATCGTAACGACTGCTTGAAACTCAAATCCCAGAGTTATCCGGCAGAAAGACGGAAACGGACATCCAGGCTCTCGCTTTTTCCTTTCATGGGCGAGCTCACTCCCCTCCATGTTGGAGTGTTTGCCAGGCGGTTGTAAAGTGCCATCACATTCCTGGCTGGCGCTAATGTCTGGACATAGCTGAAGTGCAGGCATTAGCCAGAGCTGCCTGCAGAGAAGAGAATGGCACTGGGAGGCATCGATTCAGAGCCTGTCTGCTGCCAGAGCCGGCTAAGGAAGCATCTCTTATTACAACTGAAGCTAAACCCGTTCTTGTCGCTTTGGAGAGTCGCTGCAGTTGTCAATTTATTTAGGATTCCTGAAGCGAGTTTGCACCGTTGGTATTTTTCCATGAGCCATTCTCAGAGGTCACATTTTAAAAGACTTGAGGTTTAGAAAGCGGACCGGTTTTATCTCATGTGTTTTATCACTTTGCAGAGACCGTTTCTAACCCTGCAGCCAGCTTTACTTTCCATTTTAAATGCAGTCTCTTTAATCTGCAACTTTTTTCTGACTTGTGTGTTTTGGCTGGCTGCAAGCTGCACCGATCTTTTCCTTTTCGCCGTTAATCTTCCATCTTTGGCACATAATGCTGGAAAAAATATTAAGTGTTACTTCAGATGTGTGATGTTACTGTTTTCAATGTAGTTTAACACAGAGGTTAGTGTTTAATCCCACTAATGCACTCCTAGAGCGGTTATGGCACTTAACGGTTTGCTTAAAGCTTTCATGTTGCCTGTGTGTTGTGGCGTCTTAGTTTTACGTCTAAAAAAAAAAAAGAGCCAAACACGTTCCAGAAAGAGGCGCGTTTCTATCTTGCTGATCTGTTTTTCAGTTTGCCTTCAAAATTGCTTTCATTACTGGATTAGTGCCCAGTTTTTCAGGACCAAAGAGATGGGAGCGACCAACCCTGCCTTACCTGAGTAAAGCCTAATCCGTCTTAATCTAATAATTGCTCTCATATTTTCTCCGTCTCGAAAACGGCACAGCTGCAGGCGACGGCCCTGGCTCCACATTGCTGTGCACCATGGGTAGTAATGCCTACAGTCCCTTTCATTGTCAGACTCGGATCTTTGGACGCTGCAAAGGTTTTTCATCCTCGTCATTCGGGCATCTCAGACAAATTGTATAACCTCTTATCTGCTCTGATTTCTTTCATCTATTCGCCCTTCTTTCCTCCCCTCCCTCTCTGTCAGACCACGTCCTGTCCTCAGGAGCTCGTCAGCCATACAGAAACATTAGGCTGCCTGTGTTTCAACAGTCCGCCTTTTATGAGTGGGTGTTGAAAATTTGTGGGAGCGGGGTGCGCTCAGATGTCTATTTTAGACATTGCATGACAGTTATGAAACCTGGTGTGGAGGGACGGGCAAGGAGGTCGATAAACGATGGGACTCGTATCTTCCCTCATGTATTGGAACTTCATCTTTCTAAAGCTAGATTCTCTCTGCAACTATTAGCTACTAGTTGGTGAAACTGAATTGTGAAAAAAGGCACATTTTCAGATGGAATCACACCAAATTGGTATTTGACATGGAAACAGAGCACAGGATGTAGTTGCAAACAAATTTCAACAACAGTTGTGTGACTGTTGTGCAAATTTTCTTGTAGTTTTAGTCACAAAGGGTGGAATTCACAAACGGAATGTTTATTGCAATTGCATTTTGTGCTCTCTAATCCTCAAACCCCCTGCAACTGGTATAGTTTACCCACATTTAAATTAGAATTTATGCAGCGTATAGAGAAAATCCCACCCATGTTTACATAAATTCCTGCTGTGGCAAAAAGAGTCTAAATGTCAAAGAACAGGCTTTTGGAGGAGTGAGAGCTGGTTGTATTTGTGTCTCAGAGAGAAAAAATAGAAGATCAAGCGTGTCTGCTGGAAAAGGAGGTCAGGTGTGTCAGGAAAAAATCTAGTTTTCTCATCATGTCATAAATTAGATCAATTTTTTAGATTAATTAATTATAACCTGTTAATTAATCTAATTAATCTCTTTTTAAATCTCATCTACTAATGGCTGAGAAAAGCTCTCATTTTGATGTATTCATTCAAAATAAAATGCTGAAAAAGCATTAAGCACTCACTCTCTCACTTCTGACATGTGGTACGGCATGATAGTTAAATATAAATATAATTACATAATATAAATTAAAAAAATTATATATAATAAAAAATCCCTACAGGTAGGCTAGAAAAGTCCCAGTAAAGTTATAGATTAAAAATGAGATTAACGCAATTTAAAAAATATTGCAACATACATACATATTGCACATACATGTAGTTATCGTCCATTTATCGTTATCGAGGTGAACTCAATATATCGTGAAATTAGGGCTGGACGATATGGCCTAAAATCAATATCACAATATATATGGGGTTGTCACAAGTATTACGTTGAGTTACGTTGTCATGTGACTCGAGGTGGTACAATTTGTTAAAGGGACATGAATATCGCCAACCTACACACATCTTTTAGTTTTTTATTACCAAATTTATTGACATTGGAAAAACGATTAAAGTCAGAAATTTTGATAACGATAAATTTTCGATTTATTGCCCAGCCCTATGTGAAATTGATTTTAGGTCATATTGCCCAGCCCTAATAGAGAATAGAAAAGTTCCAGATGATTTCAAGGTAGATGAGAAACAGGTATGCCACTGAACTGAGGGAATGAACAAGAATCGTAAACGTTTCACGATATTTTCGACTCTCCCTCACAAAAGCAGTTCGCGATTTATTGTCAACAGTCTTAGCCGAGTGAGATACTGGCCTAAAACAAGCTGCTGAGGTGAAATATTTTCTGTCCTGGTTCAGATCTTTGTGAGTTGCATTGAGGTGGTAAAGTGTAAAGTTGTGTGGCCAATTAAAACACACTCAACAGCGTTTGGGAGGGACATATCCAGCTCTTTGATGTTGTTGACCACCTCCCAGCGTGTTCAGAGATTTAAAGCTGATCTCTGCTTCATGTCATCCTCCCACCTCTACACCGAGCCCTACAAGGCTGTTTTCCCTTTTTTTCCCCATCATGGAGAGCATATGGAGCACTTCGTTACAGAGGCGTGCTGGCAAGCAGGGGCTCGTTGGGGAGGGATTAGAGGGCGTTTCATAACTGCATAGTCGAGATGGCGTGCTGCTGTCAAAGTATTCAGAGGATAATTAATTTGTGTCATCCAAATGATTATGGAGATAAATGTATCTTTTAGTAGTGAAAATTGAGATTATGTTAGGAACTCCATCATGGTGTCATAGATGGCTGCTGTGATTGAGAGCTGAAGCGAGAACATGCTTTACCTGGAGAGCCGGTTGCCATGCCAGTGTTGCCTGGTAATAAGCTGGGTCTCCTGATGCAGAGCTCGCTCCCTGCTGTTGGAGTTAAGATGGCGTGAAACCTGGGTGAACCGTTCTCCGTGAGCTCTGTTATAATGAGCTCAGCGGTTTTTCTTTGCATAGTGAAATCTCTCCACAGAGAAATTACCTGGTAAAATGAGAGCTGGAATTGAATTCAGGTAGCGCGTGTAGATCCCAGCATCACTGGTGAAAAGGCAGCCAGGCTATCTGACTTTGAACAAAGTTTTCAATTAGAAGCAGTGGAATGAACACAGATATGCTGTACTGATGTGTGTCTCACTCAGAATAAATTCTACCTGGGCTGTGCTCTGTGGCCAAATTCTCATATCCTGATAAGTAATTTCGTATCCCAATAGCAAGACATATCATGATAAAAACTCAATGAATAATTAATTACATCTCCACTTGAAAAGTGCTATTTCTGTGTTGTACAGTTGGGATAATCAAAAATTTGGAGTGCTTATACAAATGGGATTATTTTTATCCTTTTATTTAGACAGTCGCCTAAATCTCCATCACTTTATTTTTCAGAGAACATCTTGTTCCTGAAATACAGCCACAAATTATTTAACGAACACATCTTTTTTTTTTGCTGATGTGGAGCTGAAAGTGTGTTGAACTGTAGCCAAGTTATCTGAAGTGTCACTAATTTTTTTTGTAGTTGTTGCACTCGATTGAGTGCCTGAAAACATGTTGTCCCAAACCACATTCTATTAAAAAAAACACGTGTATTTATAGCCTGGCAAGCCATCCCATATATGTGATGTATAGTCTGGCCACGACCCGTAGAGAGAACTGTCGTGGTGCGGGATCTATGGTCGTCTTTCAGACTGTCTCCGCATGCTATTGGACAACGAACGTGACTCACCACTACAGATGTCAGTCAATGGGGCAGTCCATCATACACTGTCGAAAAAGACACAAATACATCCTTTTTCTAAATAAATGACTTAAGTACCTGTATCTGCTCTTGACTCAAAGAAAAGTCCAGGTCTAAATAGTCTAAAGTTGACGTCAAAGCCATTTCAAGCGAGCCAACGCCATCCTTTTTTTTTTGCTCAGTCACAGTAACATCCCGCCCACAAATTTAGCACTGTGATTGGCCCACTAAACCAATGGAGTGCTGTGATTGGCCCACCAAACCAATGGAGCGCTGTGATTGGCCCACCAAACCAATGGAGCGCTGTGATTGGCCCACCAAACCAATGGAGCGCTGTAATTGGCCCACCAAACCAATAGAGTGCTGTAATTGGCCCACCAAACCAATAGAGTGCTGTGATTGGCCCACCAAACCAATGGAGCGCTGTGATTGGCCCACCAAACCAATAGAGCGATGTGATTGGCAAGACACAAGACTGGTCTGGCCTTCTGAGGCTCCTATGGAACGTTAAATGTGTAATTTACCTGCAGCAGACCTCTTCTCCTCAGCTCATCATAATGTGTAATAACAGCCTCTGAATCATCATAAACATTATTGTAACATGTGAACAACACAATTTAAGAAAAACCCTGATTTCTTAGATTATGTTCACATATTAAAGTTTGGTATAAATGTTTTAATTTCATCATCTGATCAGATTAAGTCAGATCACACAACCCTATACGTGAGGTTTTATTTTCCACATTCCCCTCTTTATTCAACCATCACCCAACTGACTGACGGGGCTCAAATAGGCTCGCCTACAGAAAACCCCCCAAATGTCTAATGATCACTAAAAATAACTTCAGCCACAGGGAAAGTATGACGGATGCTTTTTTAAAACCGTAGAGTATATTGAATCTGGAAACACGGCCTCTGCCCAGTTGCTTTAAGATTCAGGAGATTTTTTATTTTTTTTTCAGTCAGCAGTGAAACAAGTCTGACTAAACCGTCAGTGCACCTTGTCTGACTCGGTCCTGTTTAACGTCTCTGCTGTCATGTTAAATATGACAGCCTGACCTCTTTGTTTTGGGTCACAGTTCTACTTCATGCACTGCTGATCTGCATTTGTGTTTGGAGAGAAAACACCACGCACCACGTAAAATAAACAGAGAAAATACCAGGGCACGGACGACTCATTAGACTGTATTTTTTTCCTCCCATTTTTCATTTCTGGTTGCATCAATGTGCATTTTTTTTTCTTGCAGCCACTTGAAAACGTATTTGTCAACCGTTACCCATCTTAATGCATCAGAATGCATTTCACTTTTTCCACACGCCGTTTGTTTTTGTGTTTATTGGACCGTAAATGCTCCTGAAAAGATATTCCTGCTAGTATTAAAGGAGAACACCCTGTCATAGGAACACACACACACACACACAGTTCTAGTAATCTGTCAGCGGGCCATGAAAGCTCTTTCAGCAGGCTTCAATGCTTGCCTTGACTTTGCCCTCTACTCCCACCCTCACTTTATCTCTCTGACGTCTCGGTGTGCACACCTGAGGATGCAGCTACACGGTTTCTCCTCTGAGCTTTTACCTCTAAAAACACACATGCTTGCACTGTGACAGGTGGCTGTCAGCAGCTGCTAATATGCCAATTGTTTGCTCAGTCACCTTTTCATCGTGGTATTATTAATAGTTCTTTAACAATAACAGGATCTGGCATAGCCCTACAAATAATTTCTATGAATGGCACTAGCAAACCAAAACAAAGATATATAGTTTTTGTTTTCAAATAACAGATTTAGTTTAATTTAGTCATGTTACAGAATGAAAATAAAACCTCTTTAAAGGTTATTTATAAAAGGTTTATAATGGTACCATCTTGTTCTTCTAAAAGGTCATACTTTTGAGAGTTGGCCGTCTGACACTTTGGCCTTTTCAGGTCCATGCACGGGATGGCAGAATGTGCAGCTGAAGAGCCAATTCAGAGGTGAAGCAGGTGTTCTTCCATTGTGTCCAGTTTCCTTTACATCACAAGATTTGTTTTTCTTATAAGGAGCCTAAGGACCATGACATACTTGCTGTTTAGCGACGCATAGGTGTGTTTAAAATGGCTGCCATGCATTGCTTGCTTTTGATTTGAAGCGTTGTTTGTGTGCGTCCCCTGAACTTAACGCAATGCGCCTGAATGCTGTAATATACAAGCAACCAGTAGGTGGAGTTGACAAAACGAGCAAGACACACTCACCATGGTGACTCCATCTCTGGTTTAGAGCTTTTTCACACCATCCACGATACCGCTGCTGTCTTTTTTTCTGTCGTAATCTCAAAATGAACCAGTTACTGATGTCTTTTATTGACGCCATATTTGTTTTGGTTGCCCCGGTTCTCTATCTGGTCTGAGTACTCTCGTTTGCCCCCTAGTGGAACACTCTGATACTACATGCAGTGCAGGGCTGTGTAGCAGTAAGTATATGACAAAAGACGCAGCCTGCTGCCTGTGCCAACGCGAGGTTAAACAGCAGGTATATCATGACCCTAAGTTTTCCTGTTGGCTCGTGGGTCCCTGAACGAAAAACAATGAATGTAATGGCACTTACACACTAGCACCGGGTCGGCTCCGATCGGTCGGCCTCAGTCGGCCCCGGCCCCGCCAGGTTGTTTACACACGTCTTCCAGGACACCCTTTGGAATGCGGACGTGATAGGTGGTCTCAGAAATGCATGCGAAAAATTGGCGCGAATATATCAGTGATGTGGGCGGGTCAAAGGAGTGCGGAGAAGTCTGTCCAGTGTCTGCGCTCATCACAGCAGACGGGAACAGAGAAACGGCTGGGTGGGTCAAAGGAGCGCGGAGAAGTCTGCGGTCTCTTCCTTATTAAACAAAAAGCTGCGTGGCGTCAGTGTGTGTGTGTGTGTGCGCGCGCTGCGCTCATCACAGCTGACGGAAACAGATAAAACAGCTTCAGTCAGAGGCTTGTTAACTCCTCCGCATTCAGAGTGATAATGAAGCGCGCATGCGGGAAACCCCCGCTGGCGGATTCTATCCGCTAATCGGAGGTTCCCCCTAAAGGTAGGCGTGAATTTGAGCCGACCAATGAGTCGGCAGTGGGTGTGTTGGCCCGGTTTTCGGCGCGAGTCAGACCACCTTCAGATGAGGGCCGAAAACACGTACGGTTCAGCCACAAAAATCCCCGGGCCACCCGGATGTGAAAGGACCTTACCCAATCCCGCCCGGTCCGAGCCGGTGCTGGTGTGTAAGCGCCATAAGTGAACGAGGCTATAAGTTATTGTCTGGTCCGCTTTGCCTTGTGCCCTGAATCACACATATGTTGTACTAAATTAAAAATAATTGTGTATTTTGACTGTCACGTAATTTGAAACTTATTAGCTTGTAAACATTGGTATTTCAAAAGATTACAAATCAGAAGTCTCAGATATGACGTCACTGCAGAGTCGTCCCCCCCCCACACACACACACACTCTAGCTGCTACTTACCACATGACCAGATTTATAGTGGTTTTCTCCACGTTTAATACACAATCTTTTGTTCTGGAAGAAGCATTCGAAGCTCGCTAAACTCAGCCATTTTTCTTCTCTTCTTCGTGTCTGGTTCGATAACGTACATTTGGTGAGACGAGCAGTCAGAGTCCTCTACTTGTTTTCACACAAAACCTAAGCCTGTCGAAAATAAGTGCTTTCTTGGCATCAAAATGTGTCTTTAAAATTTTCGGACATCATGTGTTAAACCCATGGGGATCAGAAAATAACCTTTAAGCCTGGGACACACAGGAGACGGACGCGCTGCGCCACGGAAGCGCCGCAGTTAAATGGTCACACAGGGAGCGCCGCGCCGCTGAACCAAAGACTGTAGCGCTGAACGCTTCTTGGAAAGTCACGTGATAGTCACAACATCTTGAGAACAGGAACAGCCGCTCCGCGGCGCGCCGTAGCGCTTGAGATAGAACTGGCGCCTATCTTCAGCGCCTCTGCGCGGACCGGCGCTTCTGGGACGCGACGCTGCGCTCCCCGTGTAGCCACTCTCATGGCTTCTAATGGCTTCTATTTAAAATGACGGCGCGGGCGTGACGCGGCGCGTCTGTCTCCTGTGTGTCCCAGGCTGCTCATGTCCCATATATCCCATAAAGCTATAAACCTTCAATATACAGAACAGATGAATAGTCATGACATCATTGACATAAAGGGCCCAATTGGTTCAGTTGTGTAAAGGTACTTTTGCTAATTAGTCGATTAAAAGAAAACAAATTAGCGTGTGCTGCTAATTATATCAAACAGATGTTCTGACAAAGTCGGAGAATATCGCTGATCTGTTTTAGCGCCTGAACCAGTGCCACCTGCCAACCCACCTGAGTTAGCTTCCTCCAGAGATGATAAAAAAATGAGGATGTTCAGAAATTAAATGTATTTTCTTTCTGAGCATAGATGATGGCTGTTAGTTTTTGTTTTGACTTTTCTGAAAGCTGCTTAAATTTGCGCTGAGGTTATAATTAATAGTTTAAAAAAATCTTTTTATAATTCTTTTTTATTTATATTTAAACAAGCTGAGATTTGGAGCGTGTATATTTCAACGCCTAGTTTATTAATATCAACAGAAGAATATGTCCGTTTTCATCCTGTAGTGCTTGAAGGTTTTAGTTTAGAATAAACCTTTCGTTTATCAAAAACATTTCTATAAGAGATGTAAGAAAAGATCGATATGGCAATATATGGTGATATTTTTTCCTGCGATATATCAATATTCAAAAGCTGTGTATCGAATTTTTGGAAGATGCAAACATTTGTGTATTTTCTTTTCTTTTGGTGCAATTCAAATGCCGACCACTAGTTGGCAGCAGCATTGCCGCCTTCACTCTGACGGAAGACGAAGCTCTCACTCTACAACCATAATAGACTGTATATGGCCGACTCACGTTAGCTCACCGATGGCTGAAGAGGAGAAGGTTCATCCAGCTCCTTCAACTTTCAAAGCTGATGTATGGAGTTATTTTGGATTCAAGACAAAGGAAGGCAGTAAAGACTGACAAGAGCCATGCAGTCTGTAACATGTTACGTATCAGTTTGGACTGTTTATTGAATTTTCCTACAATAAATTCAGTCTAAAAAAATCGCTAATATCATCTGGCTGAATATATCGCAATCTATCGTGATATATCGCATCGTCTCCCCTGTATCGTGGTACGTATCGTATCACCAGAACTTTACCAATACACATCCCTAATTTATATAATGTTTTCTGACTTGTTCAGTTTTTGAAAATAAGTCTTTAAAGAAGAAAAACTTTCTGATATTTCATGTTGTGAACAGCTGGAGTAGCACACGTGTTTGGGTACTTGATTAGATTATTCGAGGAGAACTCAATGACTAAAATACTGAAAGGCTACAGCTGTAATAAGTTGCTCTTATGTTCATCATTAAACGACATCAATGTGCTGGCTCCATAGAAGCTGCTGGAATGACTTGGAGTTGTTTACGTCAGTGCTTCCTCTCCTCTGATCTTCCATCTTTGAAAAATTGATGACCGTTTCCTGTGTTGGCCCTTATCCGACCCCCTGATTGACATCCACCTTAACATGTAGTGTTGTTTTCCTTTCAAGTCTCGTAAACTCTCTTTCAGATCTCATGAGAGTTTTTTATTAGACGATCAGACCGTAGCCTCTTTAATTGTGCCTTGTTGTTTGATGCTCTTTTGAAGTCTGAGCCGGTTGTTATCAGAAGTTGAAGTTCCGAGGCTTTGTGCTGTCTGGTGTATTCCAGCTCTTTTATTTAACCGGGTTATCAGGATGTAGATTCTGACAGAAAAGACAGTTATGAAAATGGAGCCGTCGTGGACGTACATCATGTCTTCATTAAAGGAGGAGAATATGACAGTTGACGCCAACCAACCGAAGAAACTCTGGTGTTTTCTTAGATAGGCAGCACTTTTTTGTGTATGAATATGTGTCACTGAGGCATTGAGATAAATATTTTAAAGCAGCCAAGTGAAACGCTCCGATCACTGTCGCACGCATCGTCAGCAGACCTCACTTCTGCGACTCCGTGGCTCCTCGTTCTGACAGCCCGTCACTTCGAGGGATTTTAAAGCAGCTGCCCTGCGTTGACACGGTCTGCTGAGAAGCTTTCAAACCACACAGTTAGGAGCTATTTCAGCTCCCACAGTGGGTGTCCCTGGTGCCGAGTATTTGTGAGTGTCGCTGTTTGTGTCTGAGCATGTGCGGGTGTCCTCCACTTTGACCTCCAGCTGACTCTGGCCCGTGTGTCTTCCTGCTTGTCGTCGCCATGCAGAGGCATGTTTGTTTCAGAGATAACAATGCCGTGTGGGTGTGTGTGTGTGTGATGGCCTGCTGATTACGGGATTCAAACCAATAACATATTCGTCTACAGACACGAATCAAAAAAATATTGTTTTATTTTTAACTTACAAGTTTAAGCAGCATTTTAGTCGTCTGCATGACCAAAAACCCGGTATTTTTATTCTGTCCCGTGCCGGTTCAGTTCAGCGCTCTGGAGGTGAGATCCAGCTCGTGTAGGCAGACAGAGTTGAGAGAACAGAGGCGTGGGTTGCTGATGAGCTCATTACGGTGAGTTGTGGCTGTCAGGCCGACTTAAACGTGACTTCCACCTGACATCCCTGACAGCCGCGCCGGGCCTAATGGGGTCGGCTGTGCAGCAGGCTGAAAAAGAGGATCTCTACGGTTTTCCCACTCAGCAGTTTCCATCTTTAACCCTCTTTCTGTCTTTTCCGATGCGTTTCCAGATATTCTGATTGAAATTCAAGAGAATTTGAGCTGCCTCCAAAAACACACAGCGCTACTGTTTCTCATTTGTGTGCATAAATGAATCCGTTGCTCAATAACAGATTTAACCAACAGTGCTCTTTGTTTTCTGTTTCTGTGAAACAATGAATGTTTTATAAGAGAGAGTTCCTGAACAGGTGAGAAGTTGGAAAAGGCACAGCAGCAGATTCAGGCCATTGTAGTTTCTTAAAAATGCTCTGAGGAGGGGTACAAATCCAAGAAAATGATCAAAAATGTTAAATTTGTATAGGGAAAAGCAGAAATTCTTAAATTTACATAAAGAACTAGATATTTAAAGTTGGATTGGTCATGTTATGGGGAGAAAACCTGAATAAAGTTATTAAAATGGTAAGAAGACCTGGAGGAACATCGCCTGGGTTCAGACTCTCCACTGGACCCGTTGCAGAGACTAAAACCATCCCTATACTCCTGGGGTAGGCAATCCTGGTCCTCAAGTGCTGCCATCCAGCATGTTTTCATTGCAACACTCCTGATTCAGTGGTTGAATCACCTGTTAGCAGGTCAACAAGCTCTGCAGAAGCCTCTTAAGCACCTCCTGATTAAAATCAGGTGTGTTGGAATTGGGAAACGGCTAAAACATGTAGGATAGTGGCACTCGAGGACCAGGATTGCCTACCCCTGCACTCAGTCCTGACACGGTTCGATTGTACGTGTCTTGTTACGGTTGGGATGTACGTGTCTTGTTACGGTTGGGTTGTACGTGTCTTGTTACGGTTGGGTTGTACGTGTCTTGTTACGGTTCGGTTGTACGTGTCTTGTTACGGTTCGGTTGTACGTGTCTTGTTACGGTTCGGTTGTACGTGTCTTGTTACGGTTCGGTTGTACGTGTCTTTTTACGGTTCGGTTGTACGTGTTTTGTTACGGTTTGGTTGTACGTGTCTTGTTACGGTTCGGTTGTACGTGTCTTGTTACGGTTCGGTTGTACGTGTCTTGTTACGGTTCGGTTGTACGTGTCTTTTTACGGTTTGGTTGTATGTGTTTTGTTACGGTTTGGTTGTACGTGTCTTGTTACGGTTCGGTTGTACATGTCTCACCTCTTGTTACGGTTTTCTTTCTCAAAGTTAAAGCAGAATTCAGGGCTGTTACACAGCTCTGCTTTGTTTCACACTTTGGATCCATGTAGTCAAAGGACGTGAGTGAGATGATCCCAGATTTGATGACAATGACGTTAATCTCAGATTCACCTCTCCCCCATAATTCCCCCAATGTGCTGTCACACTAATACGCTTATTTTAACTCGTCTAGAAGCTTTCTCTCTTATTTAAAAAGGAAAATGCTTTCCCTCCTCTTGGAGAGTGTTTGTTTGTCCTTTATCTCTAACTCTCCCTTTCAACCCCTCTCACTTTGAGGGGGAATTTGGATAGCGCTCGCTTGGCTTATCTCTCTGAAACACCGCCCTCTGCAGATCTAGGCATTTTCTTTTTCCTTCGACCCTCACGAGACTCTAAAAAAAGAGTGACCCAGTTTAGACGGGTAGAAGTCTGAGTGATCCTGTGACGTTGTAGAAGAGATCTGGGTGTTTTGTTGTGCATCTGTGGGACATAGAGCTTAGTTCTGTTCCAGTCTGGACTACGCGGTAAAGTTGGCAGCCGTCTTTATATGTGATACTCAGCCCCTCCACCAGCCAGCATTCTCCTTCATGTCCGTCATTGCCTGATATATGAAACACCTTATCTACCTGCCCGGTCTAGGCTCAGGCTCTACCCGGAAGCACACACAATGTCAACAATAATCTCGAATGAAACCATCAGCCGCATGCCACAGATAGCGCCCGTCTGAGCCAACGCTCGTGGCTCGAGAGGACTCTGAGTGATGGGAGTGGGTGGGTGAGTGTTTCCTCAGCACAGCTGTAGTTTGGGCACGGTGCCAACGTGCCGTCTACCAAGCTTGCTTGATAGATTGTTTAGGTGGATGTTGGAGATGATTTTGCTCATGTTTCCAACCCATCTGCTGCCTTTTATCCCAGTTTTACACAGATGGGAGAAACCCGCCGCCTCATGGGGGAGTCGCTACGATCCATACGGTGACAGAGTTGTAACGGTACTTGGAGCAATAAATCACACAGAGAGGACAGCTCGGATGTCCCGAGGATGATTTATAGCTCTTTATTTTCCACGTAGACCCACAAACGTTTATGAAAGGAGGATATTTTTAAAATATATTTGTCCATCAGATGTCTTTACGTAAAATAAAATGTTTATTTGAGATGGGCTTTAACTTCCATAATTTTTTTACACTAGAAGAGGTTTGTGGGTTGTAGGAAGTAGAGACGGGTTCTGAAAAGAACAGTTTTTCTGTCTTGAGGACTGGAGAGACAGACAGCTCTGATTGGTGTTGATGTTAGAACATTCTCATCTCTGAAGAATATCTTGACCATGTCTGTCTGAGACGGGTTTAGTCTCGTCAGAACACGTCTGTGAGAGCACAAGCGCTAGGCTACACATGAATCGACCATTTTATCCAGTTAAAGGCAAATTCTTTTAGTTTCATTTAGTTTGTCATCTGTCTGTTTTTGTTGTTTTTCAGATGAATATTTTGTGTTTTGGGTATTTTCTATCGGTGAACTATGAGTAGTGCAGGACAGTGGTGTACAACCCTGGTTCTCAAGAGCTACATTTGTCCTAGCGGGCCACAAAAATGTGATTTTTGTGATTAGAAAGATTGTAATGTGATCAGCTACTATAGTCGTTACCGGGGTGATCAAACCTCCTGCAGCTGAGACAAAAGGGATGTGAATGAGCATCGTCTAAAAAGCAGAGGTGGGCTGTGAAAAGTCAGATTAGGGGCTTTCCAATTCCAAATTCAAAAATTATCTCCAAACTCCACTCCTATGAGCTGATCAGAACCCACACACAGAAACGCACTCCGTCATGCAGGTGTGTGCCTGATCGAGTGTAGCCGCAGATCATTCCTTAGGCTAACGAGCCATAGCATCAGGTGTGAAAACCGTCTGCTACAAGGAACAGACAAAAATCTGCATGCAGATCTTTTTTTAAAAAGGAGTGGTTCCTGCAGAAGTTGGATCAAAAAGGAAGTTAATTTTTTTATTAATATGAGAGCAGCTTTTGATGAGAAAAGGGTTTCTAGCAATAATCTTTGGTCCTTTGATCTGATTTAGATGAAAGAAACGTCTCGCATCGCCACAAGAGCAGAACTTGCCTGGATGGATAAGAAAAGATTTGCACTAAAAACTAGTAAAAACTAGAAAACGGCGTTGGCTGAATTAGATGAATTTAGAAAAAGAGATGAATAGAATAAAAATGCTACAAACAATAAAACGTTATAATATACATAATAAATATTTATATTCTCCTTCTCTACCATTGTTTTCTGTATTCTGATCTCTAATCAGACATGTTTTTATTCTGTATTTGCACGGTTTCTTTTCTCCAGATAGAACTGAAACAGTCATTTTCTCCAGTTAGATGTGAGTTAATGGAGCGTACACCGAAGCTGGTTCATAAACTGAGGAGTATAAATAGAAGCTGTGTGTGTGAGGATGAAGTTTGTTTACAACAGTTCTGTTTAAGATACATGATCTGTATAATTGTTGGAGAACCCACTCGAGCCACGTTGTTCCTAACAGGAAAACCTTGTTTCTCCCCGTCGGGTCTGATCGTTTTACTACATAATAATTTACCACAAGTCATTATTGTCTAAACTTCGCATTCTTCCACCAGCCTGAGTGGTTGCTGTGGCACATGTTTAATGAACGGAAAAAGCTATAAAACGTTAACAGCAGTGAAGTTCCTAATCCTCTTGTCATTTACTTTTCCTTCTATTTTCCACTGTTTTCCAGTTCTGTCCATCCAGGCCGCTGCCATCCAGTTCACCAAGGAGCCCAAGTCCCAGGATGCCTTGCACGGCCGCAGCGCGATGCTGCGCTGCGAGGTCAGCGATCCGGTCAACATCACGTACCGGTGGTACGTCGACGACGCGCCGCTGGAGAACGACGACCGGCGCTTCCAGGAGGGCAGCAACCTGAAGTTCACCGCTGTGGATCGGCAGCTGGACGCGGGGAGCTTCGAGTGCGCCGCGGAAGACCACGCCACGGGAGATACGCTCCGCTCCACCAAGGCGTCCTTTAATATCAAATGTGAGTGTTTAATGGTGACAACAAGGGTGGAAATCCAGTTTCTGGTTGAAAAAAGCTGAACAAAAGTCACGGATAAGATGACGGGAAGTGTGAGTCGGAGGAATGTTTCCACCTTGTTCTTTGTCTTTTAGAAACCAGATATGTGTTTTTCACCAGACGTGTGTCTTGTTGTGTTCTGTTCCCATATTCTTCCACTAAAGGCTCTTGTCGGAGCGTAATTTGCCTTCTAGCCATATAATTATTTAGGTTTAGTTGAAGAATACCCACGTTGCTCAGGTTTTTAAGCTGTTTGTCTCGTTAAAGGGGGGGTACTTCAGTTTTCTGAATGTTGTTTAGCCTCATGACCGAGCATCAGTGGGCCTCCTTGTTTCAGAGGGATGCTGTGGGATTTCGACCAAGCTCTGTGTGGGATAAATACCAACATTGTTTGTTCATTGTTTGGGGCCCTCAGGTACCAGTTGTTACTGAAAAGCCTTTGTGTGTCTCAAACATTGAGTTTGCAGCAATCGGAGCCAGAAAACAAAGCAGGATGAAGAAAAATGGCTCCATCTGGAACAATTTCTCCTCTCTGGCTTCAGGAGGTTTTTCCTTGCAGTGATGATACTTGTTCAGAGGCTGATTACACGAACAGATGAGTCTCCAGACCTCCTTGTTGCACCCTGAGAGGAGCAGATGGAGGCAGAGGAAAGAGGGGTCTGTGATGTTGAGCAACGTCTTTGAATACTAGAGAGACGCATCAGTTTCAGGATTTGTCTTATCCAGAGGAAGTTGCCATGTTAGGATGCATGATTTAGTGTATCAATAAAGCTCGACTGACTTACTCCCACAGATTAGAGAGAAGAAGAAAACAAGTTGGACAAGAAGCACCCGTTCTTCTTCAGTCTTCCTGAATAAACTGTGTTTATCTGCCAAGACGTTTACATTCCCACGCAGTTGAATGAAGGATTTCATATTAATACTGTAAAGCTGGTCCTTTTTTTTCAAGCTGAACCATTTAGTTGTATAGGGGCTTGTTTATGTAGGAGCAGCGGAACCTAAATGCAAAGCGTCTTTAAAAAATATCTTTTGTTATGTCAGAAGCCTACTTATTTCTTCAACTGGAGGTTGAAAAATCATTTAAACAATGTTTGAACTTGAAAAATTAATACTTATAATTTTACGTTAATTTCAACATAAACATTTTGGGCACCCAACGATTTATAGAATGAGTGTCCGTATGTGATTAATGGTGCACTTTTTAAGTCTTTATCTGCATCATAAACCAAAAACATTATTAAAATCTATTTTGTAAAAGTAAAGTACAAAAAACACCAAAACAATTTAAAATGGTTTTTAATGGCCTTCAATAAAAGGATCTTTAGGTGTTTTAGTTAATTGTGAAATGCAGAAAATTAGCCCCCCCTAGTGGCTGGCTGCTGTATCAGTTTTAAGCTCCACCCCCTCTTTAGAAGCAAATGGGATTTAAAAATAAAAGTCCTGCACACATAGATTTTTATCTTAGACAAAAAATAATTCGACAGAAAAAAATCTTTAATAAAATAAACTTTTTATTTTAAACAGATTAAAACACACAATTGTAAGAATATATTTTTACTTTTTTTTACAACAAAACGCAAAGAGCCTGAATGTTTCTGATAAGGTTTTTGTGCCACATATTTGTGGTGGCAGCACACGTGTGTGTGTTGTCTGTGTGTGTGTGTGTGTGTGTGTGTGTGTGTGTGTGTGTGTGTGTGTGTGTGTGTGTGTGTGTGTGTGTGTGTGTGTGTGTGTGTGTGCTGTCTGGCCATCTCTGCATCACATGTGGATCCAACCGTGTTGTGACAGACTTTCCCGTATTTACACAACATGCATTTAACGGACGATGGAGCCACGTGCACCAGGAAAGACCCTCGGCGTTATTCCTGCATGCGTATTCACTCATGTGAGTGCTGGTTTGCGTGCATTGCAGTGAATGTAGGTTGTAAGGAGGGGTGGTGATGTGGGGGGTATCCCATATGTACTGTACATGGACTTTATTGTAATGCACTGTTACCCCTCCCCCATTAGAGTGAGGGGGTAATTTATCTTGCTTTCACTGGTGGGTGGCCTAATCCGTCCAGTAAAAATATTCAAGAGAAATGATCCCACTCTGTTTTTACTAATAGAGGCTTCAGCCCCCTCCTCCTCAGCCCTTTTGTCCTGTCCGGTCGCTGGGTCTGCACAGCGAGGCTGAACCCAGCAGAGGCCTCCGGCTCAGGCATCACTGTTCTCGAAGCTTTGCCCGAGTTCCTGAGATGTTTGCCAACAAATGTTTTGGATGAAGGAACATGGCCTGGGGAAATATTCAGTATTAATCCAAGCAATCAGGCACATTTTCCACCCTGTAAGTCAGAGGACTGCTTTGCACATTAATAAACATGTGCGCACCATCTTAGCTTAGTCACATAGCATGTGTCCTTAACCTACATCTTCAGTCAGATCTTTTTTTCACACAGGCCACGAGTACAGCTCTACTTTTACTCCTCTTGTTTCTCTAACTGTTAAAGGGGGGGTGGATGTTGTTTTTGCCATATTGCTTGAAATACTCTTCACATTCCGATGGCGAAATTAAATGTTTTGTCAAAACGTTTAAACGTACAATTCTGGAAAAGCCTCATCCAGTCATTGTGATCGTCACGCTCTTAATGATTGGACCCTGATCCACCCATTAAACTTCCCCCTGACCATCCCCCCTCCTCTGCACGTACCCCTCTATTTGCACGAATTGTGCATTCTCAGATTGGAGTAGCTAAACAGGAAGTGAAGCCAGAGCCGAGCTAGCTCTTGCAACAGACAGGATGTTGACTTCTATTTGTTAGCAAACTTCATTTAAAACAGTTTAGAGAGTCTGGTTCTGTTTATGTTAGGAAACATTTATGTGACGACCCTGATGTCTGTGAATGCAGCCTGTCCTCTGTCGGTTGGCAGAGCCGTATCTGTTTGCTCGGCAGAGCTTGTGTCCATAAGGAGCCGGCAGAAGGGAGATGATGAGTGGGAGCAGGTTTGGGTTCTTCTGGAAGCTTTGACCTGTTGTTTGTGGGGTTTTCCTAGATTGTTGGTGAAGCTGAGCTGCTGTGATTTTGAAGTTAAGACTAAATCAAAGTTAAATCTGCCTCGGTTACATAGGTGCAGTACGTTAGGAACCCTCAGGAACAAGCATTGTGTGTTCCTGTATTCCGATGGCGTGGCTTGGAGGGTGGGAACCTTAGATTTGTGTATTTTCAAAAAGTAGCTTGCTTGAACGTCTTTTTCAGGAACACCGATCCTACCTTTAATTTTTTTGTTTCTAGCGTCTTCATGGTCACAGTTGCTGCGTCTCCCAGAATTCCATCATCTCAGCCACAGCTGATAAAATCTGATACCTCCTTTATATTGGGCTAGGCCACAGAGGGTGCTCAGATGTTTACAGTATTAAACCACCCAGCTACATGTTTTGGAAGCTCTCAAATCCATATGCTTCTGTCAGTCAAACCCTGACCGCTGCACGCCACAAGATGACACACTACACCCGAGTCGCCATTTCTCCATGGCAACAAACCAGCTCGTTGAGTGAAAGATGCGCTCACATTCAGCCGTACAGCGAGACCTGAACTGTCCGAGCTCCTGCCTCAACGATATCCTCACAATTCATCCGTTAGGTTGACGGAGCTTCCTGTTCAGCCTCCAGCATAATAATTATACGCCCCTAATTACGGCGTTAGCTGCCAGGCCCGCTCCGGCGCTTAGTCATGCATTCTGAGAGGGATTACAGTTAGGTAGGCCTCTAATATGTTATGAAACAGTACCTTCTCTTTGCAAAGTTGACAGCTGGAGAAACCTGAACTGTGAATGGAGTTGGAGAGGTTAGAGAGTGAGGCTTTTAAAATAATCCAGGTCAAATTAGAAATGAAACGTTAGCTAGAAGGGATTTTACTTTAGATTACCCAAAGTGCTTTATTCACGTTAATGGTTTAGTGTGAAGATTCGTTTTAAAAATGGCTACCCAAACTATTCTCTTGAGGTCATTTAACACATCATGAGCACTCATTCACACCGGCAATAACAGAACATGTAATTACAGAATGATTTTAGTTTAATCTGCTTTAATCAGCTACTGAAGAACAGTTTTACATAAATTTGTTGTTTTATGAAAATATTCAAACTACAGTTTGCATTTCAACTCATTTAGGAAAACTGTGGTTTCCTTGTTTATAGTGACTTTTCCTTCATCGGAGTTCCTGTTGTGTGTGTGTGTGTGGGGGGGGGGGGGGTCTTATGACAATCCACCAGTTAATTATTGGTTCAGACGGAGGCAGGAGCTTTTTCCCTAAGGGAACGGTAGAGTTTCATACACCAGACGGCTCGGGTGAGAAAGCTAAATAAAATCAAACCTACATATAATCCATAATAATAATTGTTGCATTTATTTCACAAATAGACCAAACTAATCTTTGTTTGACACATTTTCACCATTTCTTTGTTTTAACTAGTCCACAACTTCCTGTTTAAGTCTAAATGTAGAAAACATAATTTAAAAGTAATTAGTTACATTACTGTTAAGTAACTTCCAAAAGAATAATTTAGTTAGTTTATGAAAATATACTTTGGTTCTTTCTGGGTGACTCATTGTTTCCGTTCTGGTCCATTTTCCTTTCATTGCTCTAATAACAGGATTGCCTGAGTGTTTGGCCCCAGGTTCCCATAGCGGAGTTGTCCTTCATCTCCTCCTCCTCCTCCTCCTAAAGTAACTGAAGCTCTTGACCTTGAATAAGCAACAACCAGTTGTCATCCTTGAACATCTAACGTACTGCAGCCGTGTTCTCAGGCTCAGCATCATTATCTGAGCATCTGTCCTCACCACCC
The DNA here is from genome assembly GCA_006937985.1 of Aphyosemion australe. Classification (NCBI taxonomy): domain Eukaryota; kingdom Metazoa; phylum Chordata; class Actinopteri; order Cyprinodontiformes; family Nothobranchiidae; genus Aphyosemion; species Aphyosemion australe. Next base: position 1,580,215 of record SSNS01000097.1, read on the forward strand.
CAACTGTACACAAACCACTTGTCTCTAACAGGCACAAAAACACACTCATTCAGCTGCAGAGCTACCACACACACACACACACACTCCGAGTCGGTGCTATAACAAGGAGCTAATGAGCAGTGCCGGGCTCAGATGGGGATACGAGTAAGGGGGCTATGGAGGCCTTGTTACTGTAGAGACACTTTCCCATCATCCCTCTGGGTGTTGAGCACCAGCAGGTTCTCCCAGTAATTCTCTGTGACAGGTCTCCCTCTAGCGCCCCATCTGACCTCAGAAGGACGCTGCGCCTTCCCTTCCTCTCCACTTCTGTCTCAGGTTGGCTCATGCCATGCATATTTCATAAACGAGCCGCACAGCAGGCGTACTATCAAGCCACAGGCCAGAGGAAGCTCAGCGTTAGTGGAATGTGCTGCATAGATGCATGCTCTGTGTGTGTGTGTGTGTGTGTGTGTGTGTGTGTGTGTGTGTGTGTGTGTGTGTGTGTGTGTGTGTGCAGCACACAAACCCAGACAGACACATGCTTTGACTGGTTCAGCTCAAACAGACACACTCTTAGCGTAGTAACCACAGCGTATATAGTTACTACTTATCATGCAGCCACAGCTCATATATCATCACATTAACACAATCAGTCCTTGTTTCAATTCTTACTTAAAACTCTGGAAGACCACAACATTTCAATTTCTTTTGAAATTATTGGAAAAAAAATGTTACCGAATACATTAAATAAGTATTTAATATTTTTTAGTAAAGATTCTGTAAATCTTTGTCGATGCGAGATATAAAAAGGTAGTCATAGGAACTTAGTCACTCACTCAGATGATGTTTGCTGTATTTAGTGTTAAAATGCTGCCTGCAAATCTGCATATTTATATTCATCATTTAAAAATATTTTAATTTATCTCAGTTTGTTTTTAGGCGTCACATTGGTAAAAAACCTGAAGTGTCTCTCTGCATCGAGATCTGCAGTCGAGGGCCACAGAACAAACATAAATGTAAACGCAGCTGCGGCGCTGAACTTATTCTTGTTTCTGATTCAACTTTGAAGAAACTTTATTAAAGCATCTCTGCTTTTCTAAACTTCCTAACTTACGGTGGCTTTGTGGAAGCGCCTGCATTGATGTGCTGTTGCTTCCTTTATCTCAGCTGAATGGGCTGCTTCGACAGTGATGCATCCCTTTCAACAGAGCGACTCAATGAAGCATCAATTAAATGTCCATAAAAAGCTCCATTAAGGCCCATCTCGCTGCGAGTGCAGCGGTAAGCCGATCCGGAGATGTGGTAGCTCGCTCTCGTAGTCCTAACGCTGTCACGGTGATGTTCCTGACTTTCCCCGTCCCCGCTGCACCCATTAGCCATGGAATGTGTCCTGTGCTGACGGACGACAGGACGACCACTTAAGTCGATTTTTGTTCCTGTCTTTCTCCACAGCTTCTCCTTCCTCCTCCGCCTCATATTTGTTTCTATTTCTGCTTCTGCAGGGTTAGAAAGTGGAAATGTGACTTTGAAGGAGCCAGTTTCTAAAGAGGAGATAAAGAGCTCTTCGCCCGTCACTTTGCGCTGCCACATTGACGGACATCCCCGGTGAGTTCCCCTCCCGCGTTAACGCAGGTCGTATCAGTGTTGTTCTCCTTTTTGATTTCACTCTCACCTGTTCTCTCCAATCCTTTCTAGACCGACTTGCCAGTGGTTCAAAGATGGAGTAAAGCTGACGGAAAGCAGCCATCAGATCAACAACAAGGAGAGGACGCTCACGATCAAGAGCGCCAGTCCAGATGATAACGGCCTTTATTACTGCTGCGCCAAAAACGCAGCCGGAAACGTGTGCAGCAACAGCAACTTCACCCTCAACATCATAGGTGTGTTCTCAAAAACCAGAGTCCTTCCACTTTTATGGAGAAATAGTATTTCTGATTATTATATAAATCCTTCTGAGTAACAAAAACTTTCTGTCACAAGGATTCTGATTGGTTAGAAACTTGGTCTTCAATAAAATTTGCTCAAGAGGCAGAATTTTCCTGAGGAGGGGGAGGGCAGCCTTTGGTTAGCCACATTTGAGTTAATTATTGTCGGTCTGCTCTGCTTGTTTCCATGTCTGCAGAGATAAACAGATGCCATATTAAACTAATTTATACTTTTGTTCATAACTGGAGTTTGATGTTGTGACTTTGCATAAATTTAATAAAATTACAGTTCAATAGGGATGCAGCTGGTAGCACTGTTGCAAAGGTTTGCAGGTTCAAAACCTGGTTGAAGGCCTTTCTGCATGGAGTTGGCTTGTTCTCCCCATACATGCATGCGTTTTCTACAGATTCCTCCCAAAAACCAAAAACATGCATTATGTCTATCGGGTAGTTGAACCTCAGATCGTCCTAGCCATGGAACACTGGACCAGCTCTATACCCTTAGGGGGTCCTGGAGGGTGCGTGGGTGTTCGCCCAACCAATCTACATGTGTCTTGTGTTTTTGGAGAAGAGAGAGCTGAGCCAGAATGATTTACCCGCGGATCTACGTTCCTACCCTCACCTATGGTCACGAGCTTTGGGTAGTGACCGAAAGAATGAGATCACGATCCAAGTGACTGAACCTTAAAGATAGGGTGAGAAGCTCGGTCATCTGGGAGGGGCTCGGAGTAGACCCGCTGCTCCTCCACATCGAGAGGAGCCAGTTGAGGTGGCTCGGGCATCTGGTTAGGATGCCTCCTAGACGCTTCCCTAGTGAGGTTTTCTGGGCACGTCCAACCGGGAGGAGACCCAAAAGAAGACCCAGGACACGCTGGAGGGATTCTGTTTCTCGGCTGGCCAGGGAACGCCTTGGGATTCCCCCAGAGGAGCTGGCTCAAGTGGCTGAAGAGAGGGAAGTCTGGGCCTCTCTGCTTAGGCTGCTGCCCCACGACCCGACCCTGGATAAGCAGAGGAAACTAAAACTAAAACTCCTCTAGACCTCCTCCATGCTATACAGTTATCATTTTCTAATAATTAATCGTTTTTTTTACTGACTACTATTACAGTTCATGAAATCTACAAAAGTGTGTTTTTATTTGGAAAACAAAGACCTTTCCAAGTGATCCTTTTGATTGTCATTGTAGCTTGAGCTCGGTTTTCCTGCTTTAAGAATTCCCGTTGAGCTAATGAGCTTCATCACAATCAAGCGCTTGATTCCATGCTGTGAGCGAGCCCTCTGATTGGCTGATGCAGTGTCATCATTAACCGTTTCTGAGCTGAGCTACAGATTAAAATCCTTGCTGGGTGAAAACACCTCTGACCTGAACGTTTTATTCTACCTCTCATTGTTTCTCTGCTCTTTGTGTAGATTTTCCTGTTGTCTCTCCACACCCTCACAGCTGGAAATGACAGTAAAGAGGAAGCTGGTATAAAAACCATTAGTGGAGAGAGAGAGCAGAAAGTGATGGAGTTTCTATAATGTAATTATCAAAGAGTGAGCTAACACCTTCCTTCTCTGCCACCCACGCAGACAAAAACATGATTATAAACATCTGCAAAGCATCCCATATCCTCATCACCCCCAGCAGCAGGGCTTTCTGTGGATCTCTAACAGCAGATTTTATAGACGAGGATTGTTTGTTTCCTGCAGGCTTTGGGGAATTTATTTTACCGTACATCATAGCACCAGTGCGGTATTACAGCAGTACTTTTGCGCTGCAGAAACCTGAATGTCATGAAGTGAGCAGCTTATAATGGACATGAATGAGTTTCTTGTTGCTGTTTTGCTGCTTCCTGCTTTTCTGTTGGTGTCCGTGTTTTCACCCATACATTCATTTTCTGCCTCTTCTGTTTTGATTCACACCTTTAAATCTGGATTATTATCACATTTTAATGTTTCCCTGAGATTTTTGTCCCTGTTCCTGGTTGTACTGTAGCAAATCTCCTTTATGCAGGTCAGAGCAGCTCAGTGTTAGCTTAGCAGCCCAGAAAGGTTGTTTGAAATAAGTCGCTACGCTGAAAATATTTAGAGTTTGGAACGAATAGAAGTTCCCTCCTGTGTCATTGAAGCGCACAAAAATATATTCCACCCTCTTACGTTTGTGTCGTTCCACTTGAGTTTTGGATGAAATTTCTGGAAACGGCTGATTGTTTTCACACAGCTGATCTCTTGCGTGATCCTCTGACCCAAGAGATATAAAGAGGAGATGATCCAGATAAGCTGCAGGGTCTGTTCACTGACCTCATTAAGTCTCCACGGGGGGGCGGGCACTGTGGTGTTGACACACACAGCCACCAAAAGGCTGCTTACTCACTGCAGATTTAAATAAAACACCGGTGTGAAGCGTAACCACGCAGGTGGACCTCGGTGTCATGGTTGCAGATGTAACCAGGTCGATGTTTGTGTGTTTTACAGATAAAAGCGTCCCACGGCCGGTGGTCGTTCCTGAGGACCGGATTGTGATTAGGAACGCTGTGGCTGTCTTCCACTGCCAGTTCACAGCAGAGCCTGAGCCCACGTTGGAGTGGTACCACGAGGACGAGCTGCTGGCCAACAAGTCTCGGTAAGTCGAGACGAGGATCGCTTGTTTTCCGCCGCTCCCACCCCTGCTGGCTGCTAAAGCCGGGGGAAAACTCCAACATTCTAACCCCTTTGGATTACCATGACCTGGATGACTGAGAACCTTCACCAGCATGTCGAAAATAGTTGACACAGCAGTTCCTGGGTCAGTCAACAAATGCAGCTTTGACAATCGTGTTGATTGAAATCACAATTTATTTTTTCCCTACTCAATGCTTTTATTGTGAAGGGCTTTTAAAGGAATTCGTGTCTCAGTTTGTTGCATGTGACACCGTGAGGGTAAAGAGGAGGGTAGGTGGACAGATTAAACCTCTTAGCTTTGAATTTTAGCAGGTTTTAAGTTGATGTACCAACGCTCACAACAGCTAAACCAGTGAGATAACTAAACATGATGACTTTTCACAACGTTGGGCAGGCAGATACAGAGGTCTGTTAGTCATTGTCTACTTGTTACTGAGGTGGTGATGACTTTGCAAAAGGATTTCAGAGAATACAGAAGAATGAAATTTCCCTGCAAACAGGCCTCTTTGTGTTTGAGGAATTCTCGGACAGCCTGGTGTTTCTGTGTGTTTTGGTTTATTGATCTGGGCTGATTGCTGTGCCAGTGGAATGTGTTTGTTATTCACCTGCGCTGATCAGATAACCTTTCCTGGATTACATTTAAATCTTTCATGTAGATCATTTTTCATGCGTGAAATCAGGAAAAAACAATAAACCAGCTCAAGCTGGAGGCCGTTTCTGCAGACGCGTTGTGTCCCGTGGGTCAGAGGCAAACATCCAAAGCCAGACCGATTGTTTCTGGACCCAGCTGTAGGGTAAATAATCTTTGAAGACCTTTCTTTGGTGACTCTAGACTGGAACACTCTCCAGCTCCCACAGCTCATTTTGCTTCCTGCTCCTGAAACAAAGATGACGGAAATATCTGCCTTCCTGAGGGGATCCAGTCGTCCTTAGATTAATCCTGCTTAAGGAAAACTCTAGTGAAAAGCATCCATCAGTGGTTTCACTTATTTTATTAGAAATTCACTGTTTCATAAACTCCACAGTGATGTCTCATAAATCTGTGATGAGCTGCTGCCTGTGCTTGGAGGGACTTGCAGCTCCTTATCTTATCTTGTGAAGTTGGCTTAAGGTCGCTCTTTAATTACTTCTCATCCTGTCAATCACGGCCAGCCAGTGGCTGGGGTCCGGCTCACAGCAGGAGGCCTGAGGCAACTCAGAGCGTTTACATCAGAAAACCAAACCATTGCCATAAAAAGACTAATGTTGGTTTTTTTAATGCATTTAAACACGTTAGTCTTGCTGAAGGTGAACTGGTTCTAATCAGGCTGAACAACCAAATAGTTCCCGAGCGCAGCCGCTGCTGCAGCTCACCGCTCCCCACTGGGATGTAATTTCACCAGCGTGTGATGATGACTAATGGGACTTTGACGGTAAATGGCCTGTGTTTGTATAGCACCTTCTTGGGGTTCTACAACCCCCCAAGGCGCTTCACAACACAATCAGTCATCCACACATTCACACGCTGGTGATGGTAGCTACAGCTGCCCTGGGGCGCACTGACAGAGGCGAGACCTGCTGTACACTGGCACCAAGCTTTCTAACGTACATGTAAACTAGGATAAAGGCTCCCAGTTTATTACTTTAGATCGACCTGGATGTGCATGTAAACACACTGAGTGCAGGAGATGTTTTGGTGTTTGTGGAGGTGGATTAGTAATCGGTCCACTCCAGGACGTAGAAATGTGAACCTGCAGGTGAGTTTAGTGTGTTCATGGATCTGGATCTTTGCAGAGTGGTCCTGCTCTCCAACGGGACGCTGCTGATCACTCAGGTCAAGCCCAGGAACACGGGGAACTACAAATGTGTCGGCCGTGGTCTCCGAGGCTCCCAGGTCACGCAGAAGGTCTCTCTCCTCATAGCTGGTACGCACACACACACACACACACGCTGTGATTGTGAAATCTGAGATTGTACAAAACTTTCTAGCGACACGTTTCTCTGCTCTTTATTTTTTGAGTTCTCTGAGGTGGTAATCAGATTACTTTACAGACATCCAGTCCTGCTGGTTCTACTTCCTCCAGACTTCATCAGACTAAAGCCCTCGTTCCTGAATGAACCTCCATCAGCATCTAATTATTTTCCTCTCCTCTCCTATATCATTTATTCTCCTCCATCTCTTTCATCTCCTCGTTCTACTCTTTATCACATCAATTCTTTTCCTTTTCTATTGTCTTTTGTTCTCGTTCGATCTTGTTTAATTTTGTCTCATCCTTTTTCATTCACTCTTCCTATTTTTCATCCTTTGTCTCCTAATTTTGCATATCGCTACCTTTTTCTTTCTTTACTTGTAGTCTTATTTTTCTCTTGTTTTTTTCTTTCTCATTTTTCTTCTCCTCCTTTTACATCTTCTCCCCTTTTTGTTTCATTAATTCCCTAAATGTTTTCCTCTTCTGTCTTTTTCTTCTTCCTCTTTTCTCCAAATACTCCCACTTTTTTCTTATTTTTCTTCCCCTCCTTATTCTACTACTGCTTTCTACCTTCATTGTCTACTTTTCTTCTCATCCTTTCTTTTACCACATCCATTTTCTTCATTTATCATTACTCTCTTTTTTTCTTCCTTTCCAGTTCTCTATCTCTATTTTTTCCTCTTTATTCTAATCCTATTTCTTTCTTCTCATCCTTTTCCCCTCTTCCTCCTCTCTCTCTCTCTTGCATTTTTCTTCATCCTCACATTGTTCCTATTAAAACATTCTAAAATGAAACCAAATTGTTGGAACAGCATCAAACCTAAAGCTATAAAACATTTAGCAGAGACCTGCGTTGATCAACTCTCTCTCCCTCTCTCTCTGATTTTTAACGTCTGCTTCAGGTTAAACCAGCGTGGAGCTGCAGTATCTTCTCATCTTACTAATCATCCAGCAGTCTGAGGCGCCCGAGCAAATATTCTCAACAAGCTTAGGGCTGGAATTTCTAATCATTTCAACGTTCCGACTACTTTATTTCTTTTCCCTTTCCCCCTGGAGCGTTTGGGATTAACGAGGTTCCAGTGCATCTGCAGTTTTAACCGTTTAAATACCTTAATTCACTTAATCTGATCGTAATCCCAGCAGGCATTATGGGGGATTGTGTCACGGTAGGATTCTGTTGTTTAGGAACAAGTTTCAACAGTCTAGCGGAGCCCCACCTCACGTGTTTTCCTGTCTTCCCATCGCGTCGCTTCTCTTTGATCTGCTGGGAAACGTGCGTTTTTGTGAAATCTGAGTCACTGTCCGGCTGTCAGAGCGCTGTTGGCCAATAAAGTTTTAATGACTCCCATTTGGGATGTTGGTATTAAAGGTTCTGTTAGCCGCGACACAGATCGTGTTTCTGTTTTTGGGTTTGACCCACCTCACTCCGGTCTGAGCTAATCCCCCTAAGTACCCTAAATGTTCACCGTTGGTCTTCTGTTCCCTTTCCTCTCTAATTACCACGACCTGTTCCTCAAACAAGTCTGTTAACAAAGCTCTGAGGTGTAATCAAGGCTCCTCAGAGCCAAACGCAGAACACTTGAGTGACTTTTTAGCAAATCGATGAATAAATGTGTTTAAAGTGCTGCTTCCAATCGTTTTCTTCCACAGAGATAGAAGACATGATACCCAAGAAGTCCAAGGTGTTCACAGCCGACACCCTGCAGCGAGTGACCTGCGGACCCCCTCGTGGAAGACCCGAGCCTGATGTGTGGTGGGAGATGAACGGTCAGAGGGTTCCCACGGAGGGCAGGGTTCACCAGGATGGTCTGGATCTGGTCTTCAGTCCCATAGAGGAGAGAGACTCGGGCACCTACACCTGTGTGGCCTCTAATCTGGGTGGACAGAGGGAACAGGAGGTCACGGTCACTGTTGCCAGTAAGTCAAACACTCCTAACTACCATACGTACAGTGTGATGATTCAATACCCCAGAAAACACGACGCCTCTAGAATCACCACACTAAATCCATAAAGTCAGAAAATGAAATAAATACGGCTATTATGGGATGCTTTTCATTAAACTGTGTGTGTGTGTGTGTGTGTGTGTGTGTGTGTCCAGCTGCTCCTGTGTGGTTGACCAAACCTCAGGACAGCAACCTAGAAGAAGGAAGACCAGGTTACCTCCACTGCCACGCTCAGGCCAACCCTCCACCTGAGGTCACCTGGCTACGTAACAACATGAGGATCACACCTGAGGTCTGTTACCAGCCATTCTTCCTGTTGAATCACATCACACACACATCAAAGTGAACTTCTTCGTCCGTTTTCTCCACCAGGACTCTCGTTTCAAGTTGTTCCCCAACGGCACCCTGAGGATCAACAACGTGGAGGTGTACGACGCTCACATGTACGGCTGTGAAACCAGGACGGAGGGCGGCCGGCTGTCTGGCACGGCTCGAGTCGCTGTGCTCGGTAAGCTGGGGGTGGGGCGGTTCTCAGCTTCAGTCCAGCCTGGAAGATGATGTGAAATGACAGAAATCTGGGTTATAAATACTTTTTTCTTTGGCTCCGTGTTTGTGCTCCTATTATGGGATTGTGTTGTTGATGTGGGCAACAAATGACACTCGCTAGCTCTTTCCCTTCGCCACCTCCTCCACACACACACACCTTGTTGCCAAGGCAACAGACTGACAACTTTTAATGCTGAGAAAGCCAAAACCATCAAAGATATCCCACACATAGAGTTTAATGTAATATCGGGACATATTTGTTATTTTTATTCATGTATGAAAGTTTCAAAGTCTCTAAATGTGAAGAAACACAAACAGGAAGTCAGTTATTACTTTGAAAGCTGCGCCTCAGCTAGAAAGAGGAAGTACTGCAGATTTACATGAACAACAAATCCAACGTGAGGCCGGAGTTTGCATAAATGTGATCCTCTCTTCTTAAAAAGGCATAAAGGAGCTCCCTCTGAGTCCCTTCTGGAGGAGATTCAAACATCTCGTTAGATGTCGCCATTTTACCGTTCTGAGCTTTCTCGTTGTTTTACGAGATATTAAAACTCATAACGAGAAGTCTATCTGTTATTATCCAATATTTCGGGAGTTCGCAGCTGTACTGTTGCCACCTTTCTGCGTGACTTTGGATCCACCTTGCGTTGTTTCATCTGCGACACGAGCTGCACAGAAGAGGCTTCGCCCAGCAGCCTAGCCCCGCCCCTCATGTGTTAACATCATGAGTGTTTTTATTTGTGTTTCAGAGAAGCTGAAATTCACACCGACCCCGCAGCCTTCCCAGTGCCTGGAGCTGGATGAGGAGATCACCATCCAGTGTTCGGCTAAAGGCCGAGAGAGCCCGACAATCCGCTGGACCAAAGCAGGTCTGGTTTCGTTTTTGCTCCCAGTCAGATTTAAAAAGGCTGTTTAATAACATCTCACAACAACTTGGAACGTCTCCATCTTCCCCTTCAGACGGAGGAGAGCTGCCGCCTCACGTGGACCAAAGGAACGGTCAGCTTCATTTCACTAAAGTCACCCGCAGCGACGCCGGCAACTACACCTGCATCGCTTCCAACAGCCTGCAGGGGGAGATCCGAGCCCTGGTGACCCTCACCGTGGCCGGTAAACCGTGATCCTTCTGGAGGTTCCTGGATCTCTAAAAGAAGGATCTCATATTCATGAGCTTTGCGTGCGTTTTCCACCCAGTTTACATTCGCTTCAAAGTGGAGCCCGAGAATACGACGGTGTACCAGGGACACACGGCCATCCTGCACTGCCAGGCCACCGGCGACCCCGAGCCTCACATCCACTGGATGATCAAAGACAAGGCGCTGGACATCAGTAAGAACCGGAGGTAAGATTTTCAACCCTTTTTTTCCACTCTTGCAGATTTGATGGCATCGGTTAATAAGCATTCAACAGAATTTGTGTTCGTCCCCCTGCGGCTTCAGCAGGAGAAACCACCGTTTTCAGCCTCCGTCTTTTGTGTTTGTGGAAACTTCACCTCCCGCTGTCGTGTTTTCCCTCCCGTTTGTCCTCCAGGTTCCAGAAGATGCCCAACGGCTCCTTGATCATCACAGATGTCACTACAGAAGACACGGGCCGCTACACGTGTGTGGCTGGAAACAGCTGCAGCATCAAAGACCGTGGGGCTCAGCTGTATGTCGTGGGTGAGTTTAACACACGCACACACTCAAGCAGACAGACGGGTCTCCTTTATCAGGACACAAAGGTGCACACACACAGGAGCAGAGAAAAGGCATTAATTAAACCTCCACCCTGCTGTCCATCATCTCCAGCGACAGGTTAATAACCGGGGCCACATCTCTGACGCCGGGGCTGTCACCGCGGTGATGGGATTGGGCAGATGTTGGATCTCATAAAGCTTCCCACATTGAGGCTCCTTAAAGCTTAAAATTACAGTCCCACTCTCCTCCCAGGGTTCTCCTGAAGCAGACGGATGCTGTTTCAGCTCCGTTCAGAGGAGACGGCGATCGAATCGTACGTGTTTGTTGTAGCTTGTCTGGGTTTGCGTGACAACTCTGCAGGCCGGTAACGCCGTGATGGGAACGCTTTGATGTGTGAAGCTGAGATTTGCTTTTGTGCAACACACGATCGTAGTTGGATGATTCAAACTTTTTCTTTAAACAACAAAATGCAATTAAAGAAAAAAACGTCTTGAGTCTAAACCGTAATCGCTGCCTGTGCCCTGTAGACAAACCAGTGCAGTTTCAGAACGGAGATGACGACAGGGCTCCTTACAAGATGATCCAGACCATCGGCCTGTCGGTCGGGGCAGCTGTCGCTTACATCATCGTGGTGCTGGGTCTCATGTTCTACTGCAAGAAGAGACGCAACGCCAAAAGGCTGCAGAAGGGTCCGGAGGGCGAGGAGCCTGAGATGGAGTGTCTTAATGGTAGGAATCCACCTGGGACTGTTCACGGTGTCTGCTGCCACCTTGTGTTGATTATGAGTATTGCACAAACCCACAATAACACAACAGATCTCAGAAATGTGTCAACTTTAAAAGTTTGATTGTGTTTTTCTTCTCAGGAGGCGCCGTTCAGCAGAATGGCCACACCACAGCCGAGATCCAGGAGGAGGTGGCGCTCACCAACATGAACAGCATCTCTACAGCCGAGAAACGCCACAGCCACACAAACGATAAGCTCCACTTTCCTCGTGCGAACCTCCAAACCATCACGACGTTAGGTAGCGTTAAGCGGCTCTACCCGACAGTGGATTGTCCCGATGAAACCGAAGTCACACGTCTTTTCTGACACGTTTGCTCAGGTAAAGGCGAGTTCGGTGAGGTGCTGCTGTCCAAAGCAAAGGGCATCGACGAGAGCGACGCGGAGACGGTGGTGCTGGTGAAGAGTCTGCAGTCCAGAGATGAACAGCTGCAGCTCGACTTCCGCCGCGAAGCTGAGATGTTCGCCAAGCTTAGTCACCCCAACGTGGTGCGCCTGTTGGGCCTCTGCAGGGAGGCGGAACCGCACTACATGATCCTGGAGTACTACGACCTGGTCAGACAGTAACCCTCACTAATGAATCCACAGGGTTTGTGTTCATGTTTAAACACGCCGCTTTACTTCAAACAGGGAGATCTGAAGCAGTTCCTGAGGATTTCCAAAAATAAAGACGACAAAGTCAAGTCTCAGCCAATCAGCACCAAGACCAAAGTAAGTCCTGAGTGGTGACGGGTTACATTTGGCCCCGCCCCCTCAGCTGCAGAGTCATGAACATGATGAAAATGACCCAAACATCAAGGAGTCGTCTCAGTGATGCTCCTACGTCACATCCTGATCCCAGTCTCTCCCCCTCCAGGTGTCCATCTGTGCCCAGGTGGCTCGCGGCATGGAGCATCTGTCCAATCACCGATTCGTCCACAAAGACCTCGCTGCCAGGAACTGTCTGATCAGCAGCCAGAGGAGGGTCAAAGTGTCGTCCCTCAGCCTCAGCAAGGACGTCTACAACAGGTTTCTGATTTTTTTTAAATCACGTTAAATCACAGAATCACTTAAACACGTTTAATGAGATGATCTGTTTCTGTGTTAGTGAGTACTACCACTACAGACAGGCGTGGATCCCTCTGCGCTGGCTCCCAATGGAGTCTGTGTTCGAGGACGACTTCTCCACCAAGTCCGACGTGTGGGCCTTCGGAGTGTTGATGTGGGAGGTGTTCAGCCACGGAGAAATGCCGTACGGCAAGCTCGGTGACGACGAGGTGCTGGAAGGTGAGCCGGCAGCGCTAGTTTTAGTCCAGGTTTTTATTCAGCGTGCGTGTGCGTGTGTGTGTGTGTGTGTGTGTGTGTGTGTGTGTGTGTGTGTGTGTGTGTGTGTGTGTTTTAGTCATCTAGTCGTCAGAGGAATCCCACTAATGTGGGAAATGCTCCTCTGTGTTTGCAGGTCTGAAGATGGGGAAGCTGAAGCTCCCCGTTCCTGATGGATGTCCTTCTAAACTCTACAAGCTGATGGCGCGCTGCTGGGCGCCCAGTCTCAAAGAGCGGCCATCTTTCTCTGACATCGTCCACGCTCTGGGAGAGCTGCCCTCTGACAGCAAAGTCTGAGGGCAGAGGGGACCTTTACAGACCCTGCCCCCCCAGAAGTAAAGACCTAAATGCTGGATTACTACATTTCAGGGAAGAGAGTTGAAGACAAAACATTTTTATATGCATTTCAGTCCTGAGAGTGGAAACACTCGCGTGGCTCCGCAGCATGGATGAGCTTCGTTCTGATGCCACTGTGACTTCCTGTTTGCAGCATCTCTGTCTCAGAGAGGCTTTGTTTCACCCTCAGTGCCTGCACCTCTTCACACACACACACACACCCTCTCACCTGGCATCTACAAAGCTGATCAACAGACAAATCTGCTCCAATCCCATAAAAATTAAGAGTCTGGTAAATTAGACCTGATTTGCTTTAATCTGCTTCATGTTAATCCTCCATCCTAACTTCTGCGGTGATTTTTAGCCGCCTCCCCGCGAGAGGGTTTGCATGAAGGTTTGTCGTCCCGTTCGTGACGAGGAGAAACAAGCGAATCCATGTTATGGTTACACTTCAGGAACAAAAGAACACGTTTTCTAGCCAAGGAAAATGGCCTTTTTTCATAAATGTCATGTTTTTATTATCTTTGAGGTGCTTAAGTGTCACCACGGATGGGTGAGAAAACCCGTTACCATGATAGTTACAGGAATAACCAATCCTATTTAGCCTCCACAGAGGTCCGGTTACATTTTCTATTTAGGTTTTTTTGTTACGGCGTGGACCATCATGTGCACCAGATCAACATGTAAATAATGTAGAAGCCATGCACTAACTTCACTTAAAAGAACATCCCTTTTGTTTTGTTAGAAGGACACGCAGGTGCCTGTTTATTTATGATGAAGGTCCTGTTTATGTTTTTGTTCTGTTTATAATTGGTACTTTGGTGAAGTTGTGTTACGTTGGTGTTCAGTCGGGTACATAACTGAATAAACTAACACTAAATATAAAAAAGAGTGACTCCAGGTCACCCAATAAGTGCCTAGTCAATGAAGGATTATAATAACAATCTCCCTTTTTTTACGTTATCTAATCAACGGCCTTTGTTTATGAGCTGGGTTTTATATGTTTTTATTGTTTTGGTGTATAATGTTTTGGTTTTTTATATGAATCCTAGGCGCTCACACCTAGACTTTGTTTTCTTTAATCTGTCTTCAGCAAATGTTCACAGTAATCACGGATATATTCAAAAGTATACATGCTGCTGTCAATAAACGTTCACAGTGTTTTTACTCATCACTGAATCGTCTGAGTTTCCTATGTGGTTTAGGTTTGGCGTAGAAATTCAAATAAATGAAAAAAGTCAGAATGTCTCTCCTTTAAAGGACATTTTACTTAAGTTACAATAGTTTTATGGTCGATACAAAACATGTTTATGAAGTTCTTTGCACTAAATCCCTTTCAAAGCAGTTTTATTTTCAATGCCTTCCAGAATGAGCCGTTTCAGGGCTCTGTCACTTTAAAGGAGTAGTTCACTTGTTTAGTAGGAATGAATGCCTTGTAAGTCGTACTCTGGAGGGAAAAAAACTCTGGTGCAATTGTTTGAGGAACTAGAAATGAGCCAGATCAGAGGTGAGCCTCGGACGGCAGGATGTGGAGTCTTATTTCCTGATATTTGGACTTCTTGCCTCTGATTGGCTAACTGCCTTTAAGAAAACAAGCTGGAGCTGGCCACACCTACTCCAATCCCTGCTTAGGCTGCTATAAACTGAGAAGCTTCAATATCCGGGAGGGGCACAGAGTAGAGCTGCAGCTCTCTTATGGCACTTACACACTAGCACCGGGTCGGCTCCGATCGGTCGGCCTCAGTCGGCCCCGGCCCCGCCAGGTTGTTTACACACGTCTTCCAGGACACCCTTTGGAATGCGGACGTGATAGGCGGTCTCAGAAATGCGCGCAAAAATTTGGCGCGAATATATCAGTGATGTGGGCGGGTCAAAGAAGTGCGGAGAAGTCTGCCCGGTGTCTGAGCTCATCACAGCAGACGGGAACAGAGAAACGGCTGGGTGGGTCACCGCGAAGTCCGCGGTCTCTTCCTTATTAAACAAAAAGCTGCGTGGCAGCAGTGTGTGTGTGTGTGCGCGCGCGCGCGCGCGCGCTGCGCTCATCACAGCAGACAGGAACAGAGAAACGGCTGGGTGGGTCAAAGGAGCGCGGATAATTCTGCGGTCTCTTCCTTATTAAACAAAAAGCTGCGTGGCGTCAGAGTGTGTGTGTGTGTGTGTGTGTGTGTGTGTGCGCGCGCGCTGCGCTCATCACAGCAGACAGGAACAGAGAAACGGCTGGGTGGGTCAAAGGAAGTCCGCGGTCTCTTCCTTATTAAACAAAAAGCTGCGTGGCAGTGTGTGTGTGTGTGTGTGCGCGCGCGCTGCGCTCATCACAGCAGACAGGAACAGAGAAACGGCTGGGTGGGTCAAAGGAGCGCGGATAATTCTGCGGTCTCTTCCTTATTAAACAAAAAGCTGCGTGGCGTCAGTGTGTGTGTGTGTGTGTGCGCGCGCGCGCTGCGCTCATCACAGCTGACGGAAACAGATAAAACAGCTTCAGTCAGAGGCTTGTTAACTCCTCCGCATTCAGAGTGATAATGAAGCGCGCATGCGGGAAGCCCCCGCTGGCGGATTCTATCCGCTAATCGGAGGTTCCCCCTAAAGGTAGGCGTGAATTTGAGCCGACCAATGAGTCGGCAGTGGGTGTGTTGGCCCGGTTTCGACAAAAAGCAGACCACCTTCAGATGAGGGCCGAAAACACGTATGGTTCAGCCCCAAAAATCCCCGGGCCACCCGGATGTGAAAGGAACATACCCAATCCCGCCCGGTCCGAGCCGGTGCTAGTGTGTAAGTGCCATTACACGAGGTGGTTCTAGTTCCCATTTGTGATGTCACAATCGGGGAGTTTTTTCACATTTGGAGTCTTTATAGAGGAAGCAGAGACCCACATGGAGGCGCAAAAAGATGCAAAAGGTGAGTTTTTCATAATATGTCCCCGTTAAAACGATTGTTCTGAGCTTTAAAATGTAGCTTTTTATATGGAGAAAGCTACATTTCTTGGAGACACTTTTTAACTGACTTCATTATTTGAGTCTAGTCTCCATTTCCCCAAACGGAGACCCTTCAAAGAGCTGTCTGTAAAAGATAGTTTTAAACTCTCACTTCCTCAAAACCTTTTCTTCAGAATATATGAACTGTTTTCCAGTTGCAACACGTGTTTTTTTTTGTACCACATGATTTTTTGTACACCTAAATGTGGTGAAAATGACCTTGTTTCCACTCATCAGCAGTGTAGAGCTGCAGCTTCCTGTTGCACCTGTTCAACACATGAAGGATCTGGTTTGCATGTCATTTCTGCAACTTAATAGTCATAAAATGTCGAAAAGATGGACAAATCATTGGGAATATTGTTGAAAAGAAAGTAATAGTTGGTCTTATGCAACATTTATGATCAGCCACTTTCCCCCTCAGTCCACCGCAGTAAAAATGTTACAGGACCTTTTGAAAAAAAGAAACATTTTGATAAATGTCTAAGAGGATTATGGACAAATTATTTTTGTCTCAAATTTTTCAGAAAAACATAATTTTTAAAAGAAAGTCTGACTTTTATCTCCGGTTAAAAAGTCAGAAATCTTTTTCTTTCATGAAAATAAGAGATTTGTTGTCATTTTTTTAAAAACTGCCATTTTTATTAGGTTTTTAAAAAAAAAATTTTAAATCTAAGGATGTTGTTTTCTATGGGATGTTGTTTGCAGAAAGTGATGTAAAAATAGATGAGAATATATTACTGGAAATTTTAGTTTAATTCTGTTTTGGAAAACTCTATACAATTATTCCATAAAAAGGAAATTCTGCTTTTCCAGATTTATGAAGACACAGTGGAAGGTCCAAAGAGCCACAGGTTCTGCTGTAGTAATACTTACACTAGTTTGCCACTAGGGGGTGATCTACATCCTCTAAATCCAATTAAATCAAATTAAGGCAAAAATAAAAAATGCTATTGCTCCAACTTAACATTTACTTTGTGATTTAAACTTTGGATTTGTGATATTTCACTAGATCCGACCATTGAGGAGTGTTAAACATTTTGTTCACAACCAACTTTACACCCGTTAACGAGGCTTTGTTTTGCTTTTTATTGAAAACATGAGGGTTGGATTAATGGTCGATTTGGAGAGTTTAATAAAAACATGTCATTGTTTTGTTTTTAGTATTTTCCTCCACTGGTGGTAATAACAAAAAACTCTTAACTAAAGGTTCATCTGGCATCGTTCCACGAGATGTTTGGTTGAAATGAAAACATTATACCTGGCATTTGTTACAACCTGTCTGTTGCAGGAGGTGGGCGGAGTTCACAGCCATGTTTACAACACTGACAAGAACAAATTAACTTTTTTAATACGTTTTTTTTCCTCTCAAGAAACATTTTAAATGTTTCAACTGGAGCAGTAATTGTAAAAGCTTCTTTTCTGATTTTCTTGTTCACAAGATAAACTTGTACCCGCTAAAGAAATGCAGTTTCTGGGACAAAAACATTTTATTTACAATTTCCAAACATGTTTATTAAGAATAATTATTTTGGCAAAAGGAAACATTCCTTGTGCTGTTTTAGATTAAATCAATTAAATGCATAGTGTCTAAATCACTACAAATACCTTAATACAGCTATTAAGGATTAAAGAGGTTTTGTGACATGAAGGTATATTCATGAGGGAGAAGATGGTCAAATATTCTAAAGAAAACATTTAAGAACATTTGAAATGATTCTAGGAAAGCATGGCTACCTGGAATCAATACATAAAAAATAGAGGAGTGGCTTTGCGCAGTACCAGTGGTACAAAATCTCAAAAGTGCACCCGAAACAGGAGTTTTGCATTTGTAAGGAAAAAAAAGAAACTCTGGCGCAAACCCAATTTGCGGTGTGACTTTGTGCAACCTGTAGGGATAAAGTTGTGTGTTATTGTTGTGATGGTGCCTCTGCATGCCCACGGTGACGTAGCCATTAGCGCAACCATTTTGGTATTTATTCTAATGAGTGTGTCCGGTCGACCAATCACGGCGCTAGTCAGATAATCCTCAGCCAATCAACGAGCGAAGCTGTGACTCACCAAATAAGGAGAGACAGCACCAAATAAGGAAACGTTGTATCTCTTTATAAGGAGGAAAGTAGTTCCCCGGCTAGCATATCACTCCGCCGTCAGATAAACTCGTTTAAAATTAAACGTTAAGCGGTGTTTCTGACCGACAAAACGTTAAGTATTTAAACAAACTGGCGCAACGTGTGATGTGTAAGTAGATATCGGTTGATGTTAGCGTTACATTTGTCTTATATTGTGGACTATTCTGCGCTGCGTAGACATATTCAGGACGCTGTTCGCGCTTTCCTTTTTGAGAAAGTGCTCGGAGTTTTGGTAATAGAGGAGGAGGGTGAACCAAACTGAGCTGGGCTGACGGGTCCTGGGGGCAGCATCACCTAGAAAGTTTGTATCAGTCATTTCCCGGACTCTCCGGACCGACCGCTGGCCAGGCTTGTTTACATTTTGTGGGCCCAGGCGTGTGTCGGTTCCTCGCGGTACACCACGCTCCAGCTTTCCGGGCTGCCTGGCGGTAACCTACTCGGGCCACTAAATAGAATGTTACCCAGCCAGGTCGGTTCGGCACCATCTGGAAACGGGTCAGCATTAGGCAGGGGCACCACGGGACACGGTTCGGAGGTTGTCAGCGGCATTCGCCCCGTCTTATTCCGAGTAGGGCAACCTTTAGCTGGGGTGAGTGAGAGCGGCGGGACTGCGGGGCGCCAGGGGGACGTTGCTGTCGGGATGTTGGGGGCAAACGGTCCGGGAGGTTCGAGAGGCGCAAGACCGGGAAACGGAACCGGAGTGAACCCTCTGCAGACCGCCGTCCAGGGAGGAAACATGGTGGGGTTAAACACGGGTGTCGTGTTGCCCCATGGAGCGCGGTTCAACCCGGACCGGGAGAGCCACGGCGCTCCCCTGTGCAGCGGCTCGGATAACGACTCGGACTCCGGGGATGACGACGACCCAGTGGGTTCACTCGGGGACGGCAGGAGAGGGGTGAAGCGGGAGAGGGGGGAGATGGAGGCTGCCGCGGCGGGGCAGGAGATGGTGGTGGCTCCCGGAGGTTACGGCATGGTGGCCGGAGGAGTCGCCGGGGCAAAGCCGGGGAAGAAGACACGTGGGCGGGTAAAGATCAAGATGGAGTTTATTGATAATAAGTTGAGACGGTACACGACTTTCAGCAAGAGGAAGACGGGCATCATGAAGAAGGTGAGTCAGGCGACACCTGCTGCAGCACCTGTGCTGTAATAATAACGCTGATTTAAAAAAGGGAAATGGGTTCTAATAAGCTTGAAGTTTCGTGGATAGAATATTTTATTTTTATGCAAGAAAATACTTCCTGAGACAGAACAGTTGTGACTCAGTGGATGTGAGGAAGTCTGAGCATTCACGACAGGCAGTGAGCTGGAAATAGACTTGAGCAAATGACAGTTCTATTTATGACCACCCCCACCCCCCAACACACACACACACACACACACACAGAACCGGACACACTCATTCATGCACTCACTCACTCCTCCACTCGGGTCTGTATTCCTGCTAGAAGTCCCTGCAGAAGCAGGCTGTTCCCTCCTTTGCAGCCATGTGGCAGTGAGCTGCAGTGTGCCAACAGCTGACTAAACCCCAGGGAGAGATCAGGGATGGTCAGAGAGCACTCACACACAGGCTGCAGGACTGTCTGTCCATGCATGATGGCATTAGGACATCCTGCCTTGATGTCTTGGTTTCAGTTTTGTTTGAGTGACAACCCAACAGGTGAGTCTGGAGATGACAGGTCTACCTGCTGCTCAGGTTGTATGTGAAGTACTCCCCCCCTCTGTTGTGTTTTTCTAACAAAAAACAAAGTTCAATATCAGACTAAGATAACCCGAGTGAGTAAATACAAAATGCAGTTTTCACAACCAACCTTGATCAATGTGTGGAAAAGTACAACTACTAGTTCAACAAATGAGTCAAGTCTCTTACATCCACTCTTCTTAATAGGTTTAATTCAGCCACATTGGAGGGTTTTCGGTTGCCGAAGCTAAATTAATTTGCTCTGCATGTCACTTAAATAGGATGGCTTGCCAGGCTAGGGTTTTCCAGCATGAATGGCCTGTTTGAGGTCAAAGGTCAGATGTTCTGCTAGAGAGCAGAATTCATGGTTCCACCAGTTATAGCAGGTGGTCCAGGTCCTGATGCAGCAGATCCAGACCATCACACTACCACCCCAGTGTCTGACTGTTGCTATGACGATGTTTCAGTGTCAGTTTGATTCCAGGACGCACACCTTTGACAAAGTTCCACAGAACATGTCTTGGGTCATTGAGAAGTTTTTTTAAATGTGGGACGGGTCTTTGTGGTTTTGGTCAGTGGAGGTTTTGACCGTGGAATTCTACAATGATGCCATTTTGCCATCATTTCTTTCTTGTTGAATCATGACCTTTGACCTTAACCTTGACCAAGGCCCAATCCCAAATTCTTGCACTTCCACCCTTGTGCCCTTCAATTGCGCGTCCCTGGCCAGGGGTGCGAGTGCATAGGGTGTCCCCATTCTCAAGTGCGGAAGGTGACCACGCCTCTTTTACACCCTTGATGCACATGTCACCCAAGCTCACATCGGTGCGGACTTCGGGCAAGGGTATTGCCCGCAATCCTTTGCTGCGTGGGAATTTTGAGAAGAAGGCGGAGCAATGGCTCAAGTGCCTTTTCTGAAAATCTGTATTTTCAAATGAAAGAAGTTCATTTTAAGATGATTCATGATATTTATTCATGCTCTGACTGTTTTAGACTAAGATTTAATGTGGACAGCAATGACTTTAAATTTTGTCAAATAATTGTTTGTGTGAAAGTCGTTAATAAAGGTTTTTAAAAAGTAGCAAAAATGGCGACCGGCATTCCGGCATGCCGGCATGCGTCACGGGCGATGACGCAATGCTCGCTGTCCCAATTGACACACTTGTGTACTATGCACTCGAAGCCTTACTGCGCACCTCCTTTAAGTGCACTTCACAGAAGGGCGTAGGGCGCAGTGCGAGTATTGGGATTGGGCCCAACTGAGGCTTGGTTGTGTGTGGTTTTTTTTTTTAAATGTTATTTATAGTTTGTGGCCTTTTTAGATCATTTAGCCTTCGTCATGTTTGTCAGACAGGTGATTTCTTAATTCTACAGGTCTTAGAAACCAGGTGTGGGTGTGCCTGCTGGGGCTGAACTCACTTTATAAATATATCCAACATTTTTTCATGATTTTTACGTTTTCACACAGAATCAGGGTTAGGGTTACAGATTTCTGTACCATTTAAAAAAAACAAAAACAGAATTTTGTATTGACTCGGGTTATCTGTGATGTTATTTGTTTGCTGATCTGGACAAAGAGCAAAAACTGAAATACTTTTTCATATCCCTGTAGATACTTTCTCTGTTTACATTTAAATCTGTATTTATTGGTAAAACTAGACTATTTAATTTGGCAACAACTCATGTAAAGTTGGTTATTATAAAATTAGCTGTGAGTCACAAACATAGAACTTACATTAGACTTTAAATGATGACTAACATTGTCTCAAGTTGTGCTTTATTGTATTTTTTGCTTTTTGAAGAGTGTGCTCTCTCCACTCTGCTGTATTTCTTTTTGTGTGCGTCTCCCAGACTGTTGTCGTGGAAACTGAGGTGTCTTTATGTAGGTTCTTGGCAGCGTGAACACCATTTGACACAATGTTGGGGTGGAAATTTTGAAAATGTTGCCCACACTCCGTGCCAGCCTTTACAGAAATTGACAAGTGGGTGGAGTGGGAAGATTCATAGTAGTTTGGTCTCAAACTGGGATGAACCCAGTCTCATTTTTGAAGCATGTAACAAGCAAAGAAGGCCTGTATGTTCTCCATACACACATCTACACGTAACGACATAGGAGACGGAGTCCATCTCTTTAGTTCACAGCTAATACATGTTGTTTTTGTCCGTGTGTGTGTGCACGTTTCATTTTAAATCCAGAGAAGGGCTCGTTTCCATTTTTCTTGAGCTGTGACTTCACTTGCAGAGCTGTTTTTAGCACCATTCAAGCTCTTTTCACAGCAGGATCAGCAGGAGAAAAGACTAATGATGTTAAGAGCTCCGTTTCTTTTAACGTATATCTAATAGGGATGTGTATTAGTAAAATCCTGGTGATACGATACGTATCACGATACAGGGGAGACGATACGATATATCACGATATATTGCGATACATTCAGCCAGACGATATTAGCAATTTTTTTTAGACTGAATTTATTGTAGGAAAATTCAATAAACAGTCCAAACTGATACGTAACATGTTTAAAATGAGGTTTCTGAACTAGTGCTGAGTATTGTGGCCAATTTCCTAAATCGATTTCGATTCATAAGGCTCTGAATTGATTAATCACGATTCGATTCAGTTCAATTTGATTCGGATCATATAGTTCGGATTCGCATATGATTCAGATCACCTAATGTCTTATGCTGCGTTCACACCGGGCTTGACGTATGCGTCGCCAGCGTCAAGTTTCAATGTTAAGTCTATGGTAAGGCGCGTCAGAGCTGCTTCAAAGTCCCTGCGTCGCTTTGTGAGCGCTGGGCGCGTCAAAGCTTGATACTTTTCACGCTTTTCAAGCTTTGACGCAAGCATCAAAGCGTTCAACGCAAGCGTCAAAGCTTGCAACGCAAACGTCAAAGCAAGTTCAGCTAGCTGAACTTTCTGCGTCGCTTTACAAGCGTCAACCAATCAGAGTGCGAGTTGATACGTCACAGCAGAGCGAGGGAAGAAGGCGAATTCATTCAGCTATGGAGGACAAACTGATCGTAGCTGTTTGTAACCAGCGTGAACTGTATGACCCGACCTGCTACGCCTACCGAGGTCGGAATAAAAAGGACCTTGCTTGGAAGAAGGTTGCTGGAGAACTTGGCGTGTCGGGTGAGTGTTTTTTCAACGTTAACGATCCGCCATTGTTACAAATATCCGGCAACAGAGAGCCGCGCACGCGCTCTTTCCTCCCTTCCCCTCCCCGTGGGGCTGACGCAACTGTCGAAGCAAGCTGCGCCAACGCAAGCTGCGTCAAAGTCAAAAATATATAGGCGTCAAAACGCCACGAAGTATGCGTTGTTTGACGCATACGTCAAGCCCGGTGTGAACGCAGCATTAGGCCTAATCAAAAGTTATATGAAATTGATCCAAAATCAATTAAATCGAATTTTTTTTACCCTGCCCTAATCTGAACCATAACAGAGGGATTTACATTTCAATGGTGGAAACAAAACCCACTGCACACTGCTGCCAACTAGCGGTCGGCGTTTGAATTGCACCAAAAGAAAAGAAAATACACAAATGTTTGCATGTAAATTCTTCAAAAATTCAATACACAGTGTTTGAATATTGATATATCGCAGGAAAAAATATCACGATATATTGCCATATCCACCCGCTTGTAAATCCATTAATATTTAATAGAGTTAAGAGTGTTTTTGTTGTTCACTCACCTTCCATCTGCTACCATTGAGAACGGAACGTAAGCTGTCCGAGGTAAGATGGCCGCCGTGGCGTGTAGGGATGCTGTCGACTCCTAGTCTAGTGAACTAGACCAATTCTTGCTTTGCAGAGTTTGGTCTAGGCACGCTTCATTGGAACCCTCGCAGCCCAAACCACTGCTGTGTCTATCCAATCACAACTCGCTATAGTTTTGGTTGGGCCAATCACAGCGCTCTATATCATGGGCCAATCACAGAGCGGGAGTAGCCGATGACGTCAGCGCTGCGGCCGCGAACGCCGCGAACCCAAGCAACATGGCGGCAACTCGGAAAACACGTTCGTTTGAAACGGCTTTGTCATCAACATTGGATTATTTAGACTCTAACGTGCGTAAGTCTGTCTGATATACTTAGCGGCTTCTTATTTTTATCAAACTAAGTAGTGCAATGTCCCAGTACACCTGATATTCACATGTTTTTATACAAAAACGACAGAAATCATTGAAGCTAGACGCTATTAAAGCCTCCCGCTTTTCCGTCGCCGTGATTACGTCATGTTGTTCGTCACTCTGATTGGTCCTAGCGCTATCCAATTGCGTGCTGACATTTTGAAAGACAACCGTAGATCCCGCCTCACGACTGAGAGCCGTCAATGGTTCGTGGCCAGACTATATATACACATATATAGGATGGCTTGCCAGGCTAGTCGACTCCCAGTTAAGGCATCTAGTGATATATATGATATCTATCTATGGTCAGAGGGGCCGATGGTAGCTTACCATCATGAGCAGTATGTGAGTGTGTGAATAATGGAAAGTGCTTTGGGTGCCTTGAAAAGCGCTATATAAATCCAATCCATTATTATTATTATTATTATTAATAAAACAAAAAGCTTATGATGCACACTTCCTTACTTTAGAGTTCTGCCTTTTAGGTTCCTTGTCATTGCATTAAAAGTTAGTATTAATAAAACAGATGTTAAACGTTTTAATAGATTCAGACTTGTTTGGCTTTTTTGTGATGCATCAAAAAACAAAATTATATCCCGTCGTAACCGTCGGTACCTATCGGCCATCGGCTGACCTTGTCTCCTACATATATCATAGGTATCGGCAATACAAAAACCAATATCGGTCGACCTCTAGTTTAGACTAGCTGTTAGCTCAATTTCTCTAAACTGAGGCTGCTCAGTAAGCGATCTACAACTTGTTTTACACAGAAATCAGTTTCAAAATGGCTAAAAAAATCCATTTTACGTTCAATCTGACAGCTGGCCAGTGCAGGTGAGACTAAAAATAAAGACTCGACCCTACCCTACTGTAGTTCTAAAACATGTCACCTCATTTGAACTTTCCAGTCTGGTCCAAATTAGTCTTTGGAAATGTTAAATTGACAGAGGTGGTTGCACAAAACTACTTTGACAGCTATTTTTCAAATATTTCATAATGACGTTTTTAGTCAAAAAATGCTAAAGTATTGGCAGATTTTGTGTGTGTGTGTGTGTACTAGCAGCTCTTTTCTCACAAGGTCAAAGTTGGGGAAAAGACGATCCCAGAACAATTATTACTTGTAAATGAAGCAAACAGGATGAACTGGCACCTGTGGGGGGGGGGGGGCAGTAAAAACCAGTTGCATCCAAAGACGATTGCTCCACACCTGCAGCTGTGAATGCTTGTAAATGTCAGCAGAGCAGACGAACGTATTAAAGCCTCGTGGAGGCCTAGTTTATGCTGCTGCATGGCACACTCGGGTTGATAAAGTAGTCCTCTTTGGATGTTTGCCAAGCATGAGGCGGTGTTGCTGGAGACCCCCCAGGTAGCTGGTGCATGGCGTGTCGTCTTATTACGCATCAACCTTTAAAGTAACATAGATGTTTCAGAAGGTAAGCGTGTGCTGGAGATGACATAAGCAAATTCGTGGTTTTATTGCTGCCCATTAAATTTGAATGTGATTAATCTGTCTGACAGAAGACTGCTCCAGCTTATAGCGGCTCATCTGTCAACTTGCTTTGTCTCTTCTTGTTCGTGCCAAGGTAACGGTGATGGCACCGGGCCTTCACAAGCACCAGAATCATCCTCCGCAAAACTGATGACTCACTTAGAGAAAATAAAAAGCTTTCTCAGGAGTTCACTAGGAGTGCAGCGTCGGGGTGTTTTGGATGGAGTTGAATTTCGGCGGGTTTTGGATTCACTGTGTTTTTATGTGGTGTAATGAATGACGGGCCAGCTACCTCGTGTCCTCCATCATCTGTGGCTTTACACCCCCCTACTCTCCACCTCCTTTGCCTTTACAGACCAGACCTTTGCTGTCTCTCAACTCTGTCACACACTCTCTATTCTGGGAATCTTATCTCCTTTTTCAGTGTTATTTGTGGAATATGTCACAGTTCACCGCAGGAGTACGTATAGATTCTAGTGTTGGATTCTTTCCCCTCACAAGTGCGTGAAGTCAGCTTTTCTTCATCTACGGATGTGGATAAGACCTAGCCTGGCAAGCCATCCTATATATGTGAAACTCTGCAAAGCAAGAATTTGGTCTAGTTCACTAGGCTAGGATAAGACCCACAATCATCCCTGAAATAATGTGAACCTGACCAAAGTAATAGGAAATTACGAAAAATCATCTTTTTGTCTCAGGTTTGAAGGAAATTTGGAGCAATTTTGTATTTTGTTTTGATCCATCTCTTCAGTGTTTTTTCTTGCATCAACATCCAGGGAGGTTGTCTAAAGTCCTGTGGATCTAAAACCACTGACTGACATGTCCAACTAAAGTCAGAGGGACATTAATCTGCTTGGCAAGAGTCTTCAACCCTTTCCCTTTAACGTGCTTGTCAAATTGTCTTTCTAATCTCCTGAGTAGGGCTGGGCAATAAATTAAAAATTTATCGTTATCGAAATCTCTGACTCTAACCAATATCATTTTTCTCATGTCAAAAAATTTGGTAATGAAAAGATGTGTGTAGGTTGGCGAAGTTGATGTCCCTTTAAGAAGCTGTACCACCTCAAGTCACATGACAACGTGACTCAACGTAATCCACGTGACAGCCCCATCTAGTGGACAACTTTTGTTTTTGCGCATACATGTAGTTATCATCCAATTATCGTTATCGAGGTGAACTCCTCAATATACCGTGATATTGATTTTAGACCATATTGTCCGGCCCTACTCCTGAGACAACTCACTTCTCAGCTTTGTCTGGTTCATGTCCATGTAGTACACGCACGGATACCAAACAGCACTGTGACTACTTTTTAGCCTTTAAACAGACCGAACACACCTGTGGTGCCGATTAAAGGATCAGCCTGTTAAAATGTCCTTATGGTCTTTTCTAGGGGTGCCATCAGTTTTGTTAAAGTCAGTTTTATAGTTTATCATTTTTCTGGTAAACCATAATTTAAAAAAATTAGGGGTGGGACTTGATTTAAAAAATGTATCTAATTAATTAGAGGTTTTGTAATTAATTAATCTTGATTAATCGCATTTTAATCGTTCAAGAAAATTTGCCCCGAAAGCAATTTTTTAAAATGAAAAATAATGAGACCGAATCAAACAGTAGTCATTGACATTATTATTGTAAACACAAGCTCTTTTAATTTCTAAAAAAATGCTTTTAAATTGTATTTTAATTCAAAATGGGAGAAAAATATATTTATATATATACGTATATCACTGGCAAAAATAGGACAAAGTACAATACTATTTTA
The DNA here is from genome assembly GCA_006937985.1 of Aphyosemion australe. Classification (NCBI taxonomy): domain Eukaryota; kingdom Metazoa; phylum Chordata; class Actinopteri; order Cyprinodontiformes; family Nothobranchiidae; genus Aphyosemion; species Aphyosemion australe. The sequence continues at coordinate 1,607,463 of SSNS01000097.1, forward strand.
AATACGTTTTGATAATGGTATTGACTTTAAAATAATAATAATGATGGGTTGATAGAATGTGTGCATTTTGATTTGATTTAGCATCATTAGAGACAGAGATGAAGGCAAAAACACATGAAGAGGGATTTCTGATCACTCATTTGATTGTATTGTTTTAGTTGTGTTTGGAGCACATAAGAATGGTTTACATGGTCTTGTAGCCAAGGTTCTGAGCTTTCTTTAGAGGTGCAGCTTGACTAGATTGATATTTAGGGCATGGATTTTGCTGCTACACTTCAACATCCCCCAATTGGGGGACCCTCGGGCTTAAAGGGTTAAATGCGTAAATTTTTTTTAACGCGTTATTCTTTTCTAATTAATCATAATTAACACATTAAATTCCCACCCCTAAAAAAATGTCTGTACTAAGTTTTAGTTCATTTTCAATGATTACTTTTGTGACTTTCAAGTTATTTCAGTGTCAGTTTCTTTATAAATTACATTTAAAAAAACAAACAAAAGTTGAGCTGAGTTAAATTACATTTATTTGTTAATCTCTCCCCAGGCCTATGAACTCTCCACCCTGACGGGAACCCAGGTTTTGCTACTTGTGGCCAGCGAAACGGGTCACGTGTACACTTTCGCCACCCGAAAACTCCAGCCCATGATTACGAGTGAAACGGGCAAAGCCCTGATCCAAACGTGCCTCAACTCGCCTGACTCGCCGCCCCGCTCCGACCCCTCCATGGACCAGCGCATGAGCGCCATGGGCTTCGAGGAGACGGATCTCACCTACCAGGTGTCCGAGTCAGAAGCCATGGGTGACTCCAAGGTGAGAACAGGAAGTGGGACATGTCTTTGGAAAGGCTGCAGCTGCAGAACGTTAATCATTTTTGCCCAATGTCTTTTCTATTCCAATCAAGCAATTCTAATAGAGGCCAATGTTGCAGAGTGAGTTTGAGGGAAGAAAGATGGAACACCGTAGAGAGTTGCTAATGAATAGAGTAGGAACTCTCTCCAGAAAAGGCCAGCAGACAAGGGAGCAAATAAATCAAACCCACAAACGACTGTGGAAATAAAAATCCCTCTTGTAAACAGATTTGTAGCATGTTTCTGGTTTGGGCTTGTTGTTGGGTTTTCACCACTTTCTAGCCCATCAAAGGCCCGGAGACCAAAGGAGAAACGGATAAGATGTGGAGGATTTAGTGAAACGAGCAGTCTACACTTTACCTCCCTGACCTTTCACCCATGAAAACCTCCCAACACTCCTGAGCATAAATCAGTGCAGGTCTGGCCTGTGTTAGGGTGAGACCCATACAACCCGCCGTATGTGTTTATTTTAGATTTTGGGATGGAGCTGTTCTTTGTTCAGGGATAACAATGTAAGATTCTTGAACACAACCTACGCTGCATTGAATGTGGGGATTTTACGCTTTTGGATGAAATAAAAATGCTAGAACGCTTCTAACTTTTATTGAGTTTGTTTTGGCATAAAGTTGCACCTTTAGCTCTCACCAAACTCTGACAGTTTGACGTAGAGACACTCCATCATGCTCATCGTTGTGCGCTCACCTTCAGAAAAACCCAACTCCCCTCCACTGTTGACACAGCTTTGAGCGTGCTCCTTTGAAGACGGGACACTTGCAAGGCCCATTTGGCCCCGTTCTGTTTTTACAGGGGCTAACTAACGCGTCCCATACTCCGTCAGGGATGGGAGATCAACCTTTGCATGTTAATCCACTCTCCAGCCCGCTCCGCTCATTGATAAAAATTAGATTCTGCCGCTGTTGCCATATATGGTATGGTTTCCCTGCCTGCACTCTTGGCTGAGGCCCCTCGCATTCCTTATAAGCTGCAGCTGTCTTTGGAGTCCTGTGATTTCACCCCCCTCACTTCCAACCCCACCCCCAACCGCTTTAGTGATATGAAGAGGGGGTATGGATTTAGATATGAGCAAGTGGAATGGAAACATTCGACCAATACTACCCATCCAGCATCATGTGGACCCGTTTGGGGCGGCTGTTGGTGATGTTGTGGCTCTTGGGTGTGGGAGACCTGCAGTAGTCTGACTAATGAAAGGAAAGTGATCAGTGTCAGAGTCTGAGTTGTTAGGATGAGGATCAGGGTTCCTGTGTGAGTGTTGGGAGGCCATGCATCATGAGGGAAGCATGTCATGCATACAGTCCAGCCTAGCCTAAACAATCCAGAGGCTGGGGGGGGAGTGGAGAACTCTTGGAGAGACGAGAACGATGCTCGAGTTCAGTGGAGTAGGTTTGGGGGAATAAAACCTTGATATGGTAGAAAGTGTGCCGTTCAAGTGTCAAAAGATACTTGAACCAACAGCTTATTGGGTTTCAGTGGATTTTAGCATGACAGGGATCATGCGTCTGGCTGTTTGCTGGCAGTAAATACAAAACAGAATAATCTTCTCATGATTATGGCTGTCGGAATAGAAATGGGAGAAAAAGTGGCCGTTTTTATAAAATACTGTTAGTGAAGAATTCCCATTAAGCCAATCATATACGTTTATGGTTATGCTAGTTAAGGACCCCTGAGCTAAACTGTATACATGCCAGTTTTACATATAGATGGTAGCTAGCTACATCTGATTTACAGAGAAAACTATTGGATGTAGGTCAGTGGCGGCCGGTGACTTTTTTTTTTGGGTGGGGCGCTAACCACATATCACCACTAGGGGACGCAAAATTACCATTGATTCTTAAGCATCAGCGTCACACAACTGACGGTCACAGTAGCGCTTCCGGCAACAAAGTTATTCAATATATTTCGAATATATTAAGCATGTTTTTGACAAAAACATTCACCCATATATTACACAAACTGCACACACGCTTAAGGGGAGTAGGCTAAATCTAATCAATAGAATCCACTTTCTACAAACAGAACACCCATAAGCTGTAAATAAACGTGAGGCCATAAAATAGACGCTACACGTATCCAGAAAAACACACAGTGACACAACGCAAGATATTCACAGAAGCAGCCGGCGTTTAGATTAAAGCCCAGACTCACAAACAAGAAGTTCCACTTAGTTCAAACCGTATGGAGCGGTGCTAGCCGCTAACGAGGCAGCATGCTATTTCCTGAAGCCAAAAGCTAAAATGAGGCTTACCTGCAGGTTATGGCCATAATCCGTGTGGTGTAGTAAAAATAATCCACTCGGTTCTTGAAATTCTACATCCCAACGTAAAAGCTTAGCTGATCAGACTGTTTGCTGGCATTGTTTTGCCAAAGACTATATAAGAGTTTGCCCGCCCGCATTCATCATTTTCCTGTTTACGTGGATTCTCTCCCTGTGATTGGTTAACACAAAACCCAGCCAGCTGAAAAAAACTCAACAACAAGCAATTCGATTGGCTGAGGTTTCACACATTGGAACCTACTAGTAGCGTTTGCTACGTCAGGTTTTGAAGCAATTAACTTTATTTGTCACTGATGATTTCACAATTATAGCAAAGATGGCTAAAAGGTTGGACACCAAAAAATATTCAGTGGAAGTAGTGTGTTGCTGCTGTGACAAATTGGCACAGATGGAGCCACACTGTGCCAGCCTGTGGAAAGTTTTCCCCTCAGGGCGGGGTGAACAACCTGACCAATCGGCGATCTCCTCCCCCTGGTCTGAGCAGAATTCACCCGGTGAGGCGGCGACGATCGCTAAAAGATGCGACCAACCGCTCTCCTATTCTTTCTCGTTGTGGACGGTTTGGGGACCCACTGCACATGCGCCAGTTAGCCCATATTAAGTCAATGGTAAAGATTGCTGCGCCCGCGAGAGGACACGTGACAAGTACGTCGACGATTTGGCCGTGTTAAAAGTAAAAAAAAACATTATTAAACACAGATTACACACAGCACTTAGTCCATATGGTGTGTATAGATCGTTTAGTTCACTTTTTATGTTTTTTAAAATATATTTTGTGATTCCTATCTTCTTCTCCTTCCTGTGAGTGGTGGGGCGGCGCCCTAGCGCCCCCTATGGACGAGCCGCCACTGATGTAGGTACAGTTCTCCTTCAGTATGTCGTGGTTTGACTTGTTTCTTGTGTTCCTGTACATTTCCTTTTCATGAACCTGCCTCTTGCTCGGGAGCACATTTCTCCTTGATGCTCAAAAATCCACCAACAAACCGCTGTTCAATGTTCTGAACATGACTGCATCAGAGAAAGTTATATGTATCTAAAAATTTGTAGGCGTTAAATTTGTCCTTATAGACCAAGTTTTTCCATAAAGAATACAAGGTTAATGTAACTTGGACCATATCACCCTATTTACTAAGAGTTAGCCTATTGGTCTAAGAAGACCAAATAAAATACTATCTGGATGACTCAGTTTGCATATAAACACTATTTGGAACTAATGATCACTTTCTGCCACCACTTGGGCTCCGCCCACATGAATGTAATGTTCTAAACATGGGATTTAAGTAGTTATTTTCTTGCATTGACAAATGATGGATGTCTGGCACATTTGGTTAAAGTTTGAGTTAGCGTTCGGAGTGTGTAGCCAATTCGTATTTCTAAACATTAGCGGCCATCTTGAATTAAGCTGACTTGAAAAGTTGATGACTGTGTCCAAATTCAGGTGTGGCATCCCTGTAAGGACCCGTCCTACCCATCCCATGTAGGTTGGGTCCTTCTTCGACCACTAATTAGTGCCTGTTAGTCTTCATAATGTTAAACTTTGTTGCCACACATACTTGAAAAGTATTTGACTGCATTACTTTCAAAGCTACTATTAGGTAACTGTAAAGATTTGTTCAATTTTACAAGGTAAGCAAAAATAAATGTTGCCTTTTCATCAAAAGATTGCCTCTGTTTACAGTTTTAGAATCACTTTATTTTACCTTGTAAATTAGCATTTTCTTGAACATAACCAGTTTTCTTTTAAGTAAAATAACAATTTCCCATAGCTTTTGCTAACTTGCAGAAGAAAGTAGTGAATCCTGGAACTGACACTCTTTGTTAATATTGATTTTGAATAGAGAATCGATTCTGAATCGAATCGGCACCCCGAGAATCAGAATCGAATCAAATTGTGAGTTGTTGTAAGATTCACATCCCTAACAAATACCCAAATGAAAAAAGCCTAACAACACAACCGCTTTAACATTAATACACTAAAATTTAAAACTGTAATCCTCTCCCGCTGGTTATCCTGGGATAACCTTTTCCAGTATGGATGCACCAGTCAATCCGAGGATTTTAGAGTATCCTAAATATGGACAGCCTTGTCGCTTCGCTGTGACGTCATCGGCCTTAAACCCGGACTCAGAAGGATCCATCCCCTGAAGTTAGACAGGTGTAGATAAACCTGGTTACTTCCTGGGCGTTTCATTAAAACCCATCCAATGATTCTTCCACAAACGTGCACAACGTTACCGCCTCCATTGGGCGTTAATAATAAATGGCCATTTGAGTTATATCACTTTTGTGGAGAGCAAACCTAGAATTATTCCCTCGTTGTTGCGCCTGAAAGCGAGAAGTTATATTTCCCAGCTGTTCTTAATATTGCGAGTGTTTCTGTGGCGAGCGTGTTTATTAGTTTTCAGCTTCGGTTAGTTTGTCTTCCACCTAATCTACTGTCAGACGTCCTACGCTGGCCCACGTACATCATGGAGGAGAAGCTAGCTCCTCCAGAAGCTAGCTTTCTGTGAGAACTGAAGAGCAGTTTTAATTCTGACAGGATTAATGCATCAGCAGCCGAGCAGTTTGGTTTATTCTCTCTAACGTTGAACATAGCAGCAGCTTCAGGGAAGTTTTCATTCAAATAAGGCAGAAAGACAGCGAGCAGGTGTTTGAAAACATCGATGCAGAGCAGAGCCGGTGTGTTTGTGCTTCAGGGCGGTTTGGACCTTTTTATTCAGTTTAGAAAGTAGAAAATGTTTGTTGCTTAGTCAGCACATCCAAAAAGGGAGTTATGGGAACTATAATGTCAGACGGTTAGAAACAAACCCCTCAGAGGGGGGACGTTACGTCTCAGCATCCCCCAACAGAGTTAAGGATTGTTTACGCCTAATTTCTAAAACTAAACTTAGATTTTTAGTTGTTATTTTTGGAGGAAGGCGAGTAAATCCCACCACTCATACATGCTAACAGGATCTGTCCTCCCACTCTCTCTCCCTCCATCATCCCCTCTGCTCTGGCTGTCGGTGCTGCTGAAGTTTATTTGTTGTTGTGCTCATTACTGCCGCTCACTTTGCCTTCGCTGAGGCGGAGCAGGAGCTTCCAGACGGAGGACTCTGTCCTGGGAAACGCGCAGTGGAGCTCGGCGTTCCCGGCCCTTAACCAGCGGCTGCCGTTGGTTGGTTAGTTCCATAATCATGGATTTATGTGCAGCATGGTGGATGAGTTCGACGGGGAGGAGAGCAACATTATGTCACCCCCCCACCCCCCTCCTTCCACCCCCTTATTTTACAGCAAGCAACTGGACAGGTCAGACGCCATTGGCTGCACCTCCTCCACTTGGGCTGCCTTGCCTTTTTTAGCAGTCCCAAATGGAGCTGCGAATTCCATGTTGCTGGCAGGGTGACAGACTGGGAGATGGGAGCCAGCAAATGGGAGATTAGACGAGGGCCAGCCACCAGTAAACCGCACAATGGCCTCTCCAACCGGCACTGGACTAGCCTGCCAGTTGTCACCTTCAATTTGGCAGATTAATCCTCGAGAAAAAGGAGTCATTTGTGTCCTGATCTGTTTAAATATTCTCATTTCCTTTTTTTAAACCTTGTTTTTGTTTTTTGGCTGAATCTTGGGGTGCATCAGAGGTCTTGTACAGAACTTTTAGGAAATAAGCAAATGGGAACCAGATTAAGGAGAGAGCTCTTAAAGAGTGCTCCAGTAAGCTTACTGGTGTGTTTACTGATGGTAGTGGGTTGCAGTAGTGACTGTGCTTACTAGAGATGTGTAATGGTAAAATTCTGGTGATGCAGGGGGGAAGATACGATATATCACGATACATTCAGCCAGACGATATTAGCGATTTTTTTTAGACTGAATATATTGTAGGAAAATTCAATAAACAGGCCAAACTGATACGTAACATGTTTACCATGAAGTTAATGAACCATAACAGAGGGATTTACATTTCAATGGTGGAAACAAAACCCATTGCACACTGCTGCCAACTAGCAGTCAGCGTTTGAATTGCACCAAAAGAAAAGAAAATACACAAATGTTTGCATGTAAATTCTTCCAAAAATTCATTACATGGCTTTTGAATATTGATATATCGCAGGAAAAACATCACGATATATTGCCATATCGATATTTTCTTACATCCCTAGTGCTAACCATTAAATACATTTGACTTTATTTGCTTTTTTGTTTTTTTATGCTCAAGAGTTTAGAGTTGAGACAGATTTTAAAATCATAATAAAACAAAATTAGCTCAAAATAAATGAATAATTTCAGTTTCCTGTTTACCGTTTCCTCTAAAGTTTGGACAAACCTACAACGTTCCCCAATTTGAGTGCCTTAAAGAACATTTCAGCCATTTGAGGTGTTCATGTGTGAAAGTATGAATAATAATTATCCTACTCATTTCAAACGTGTTCCTGAACAGCCTCTGTTCAGAGAAATGGTTTTTCTGACAGGATTGATAAGCTAATGGCTAGTTTGAGATACTGTATCTTTTAAATGAACCAAATCTTTTCAGTTTCATGAAAATATCCAGTAATATTCAAAAAGCAGGTTCACTGAGAAATAATTTTTTATTGATTATGTTTGAAAACGATCAGTCACTGAGTTTTTCATGCAGGCTGAACATGAAAATAGTCTCCTCCACCTATCTCCTGCATTAGCTTCTGATAGAAAATAGATGGTGAAACTCTAGGATTAGAAAATCCTGACAGATCTACGTCACACTGTCACTTAACATTCATGGACTCACCCATCTTGACTCACGACGGGGAAGGCTGTTGTTGGTTTAGCGTCCAGGAAACAGCAGAGAGCGTCTAAGCTAGTAGAAGCTAAACGTTAGCATTAGCAACTCCACCACACAGCAGAACTCCTCCAGGCTTGTGTTATTTGTAGGGATGCTCCGATCACGTGATCGGAAATCGGGCCCGATCATGTGACTTTCAAAGGACTCGGAATCGGTTGAAAAAGATCGGATTTAACCTTATAAAACAACAAATATGACATTTTAAATTCATTCTGATATCTTAACATGTTCCTCCATATCAATATTATTTGTTTCTTGGCCAAAAACAAAACCATTACGTCACACAATGTACGGCAGGTGGGGATTCAGACACCATACAGCTGTTAGCTAGCAGGCTAACGCAGAGCTAACTTGTCTCCACAGGAGAGCTAAAATATCTGTAGGTTGGTGGTATTTTAAACCGGACAGCAAAGGCAGTGTAACAGCCACTTGTAATGTGTGCATACTGGGCATTCAACATGCTGGAAAAGACAGCTGCATGATAAGCAGCCTTCAAAACGAAATACTTTCTCCTTCGGCTTTTTTCCCTTCAGGCGTCGCCACAGCGAACCATCGGTCTGGGTTAAGTCCCAGTTCACAGCGGCAACTCTAACAAAATCACGGAGCCAGCCAACAGTGAAAATTACGTTAATAAACAGAGAAATTGCCGACAACAAAACGTCGGAGTTTCTCATTCTGCAGCACCTGAGCTGAACACGCTGGTAGCTTCGTGGTGCTGCGGGGAAAGCCTGCTGTGGAACCGTGTATCTTTGGAACCCAAAGTGTGCCACAAACGCGCAACATTACGTGCGACTCTCACACGAAAAGTACACGTTTTTAACGAGCAATCAACGCGTCAACAACACATACTTTATGCGTGAAAAATTTGCGTAATTTCAACCAGCAAACAACACGAAAACAATGTGTTGTTAACACACGTGCCTCCCGGTCACGGAAACGCGCGTCACTCCACAGCCGCATAATGAGGACATAAACAATTTTGAAATATGAGCATCTCAGCTACTTTTAAATTTATTCATAATATTAACACGTTTTTTATTAATTTACTTCTTAAACAAGTGATGTTTTTGGCGAATAAACTAAAGAAATGACATAAATACAGAAAAAAAAGACATACCTAAATAATAATAAAAAAATTAAAGGAAAACTTGGACGTGTTTTCCCTTCATTTCTTCTTTTTTAATGCTTTGCTGAAGTATCGGATCGGGACTCAAGATCAAATGACTCGGACTCGGATCGGGAGCAAAAAATGTGATCAGAACATCCCTAGTTATTTGTGGAGATCAAACATCAACGTTGCAGAGCAAACAGAGTCAGCGGTAGAGTTGTGTTGCTGTTAGCCAATCAGAGGAGAGATGTCAGAATATCAGGAAGTAAGACTCCAGATCCTGTCGTCTGAAGCTACTTTCTCCTCCAGCTGACTTCTACATCCTGAAACAGGCGCACCTGAGCTTTTTCCCCCCAGAGAGTGACTTACAAGGCATTCATTCCTACTAGACCACTGCAGATGTATTAACAATAGGAGTAAAGTTGACCTTAACCATATGATGATAATCTTATGTATTTATTTTGTAAAAGTATAATTTTTTATTGAACCTGAATTAATTTTGAAAGTCTTTCTTAGTTGTTTGACATCCTTAAAAATGTTTGAGTTTTTAATAAAATGCTTTAAACTTTACCTGAAGTTAGGCAGATTAACATTTGAGACAAGGAAGTGAAGTTTTGACCATATATGGACGCTGTTGGAAAAACGCCAGTCGAAACAAAGATGAACATCCTGGTATTTTCCTACCAGAATGACTAAATGTTGAATTTGTTAATGTTTTGATTGTAATTGATGCTATTTATTTATTTAAATAGACTTGTTTCCACTCATATTAGTTTATTTCTTTATTTTACGTTTTCGTAAAGCAATATTTGTGTTTGTAAGATTCTAGACTGCACACAGTGATAGATCTATACCCAAAACTGCAATTTGATATCGTTGTTGCAATAAATACCAGAAAATAATTGTGATTAAAAATAGAAGCTGATATCATCGGTCTTACACCGCCTGTTGTTCTTGTATTACTTGGTTATTTACATGGATTTATCTTATTTACTAGCATAATTATGCAAAATGTAGAGTTTCTGGAGCAGAAGGGGGCTCGGACCTGCAAGAATTTAATATTTTTAACGAAACGGCTATAATAAAAATGTAAAAGTGGTTAAAATAACATTCACATGAAGCACTGAGGTCTAGGAGCTGTTTGGAGATGGCCATTCAAGAAGCCATCTACAGCTAGTTGGGTAAAAATCATAACTTACTCAAAAACACTTCAGAATGGCCAAAACATTCCAGTTAAGTACTTTAATACGCAAATTGTTCAGTTTGTGTGTCTTAAAGGAGAAAAGTTGGACAGAAGAGGAGATGACACGTGGCCAGGAGTTGATTTAGTAACATAAGAGCAGCAGAAGATGGAGACGGAGCAGAGGTTTTAGATGATTCACACAGACTGACAGAAGCATTACTCTACAGCGGTCTATGTTTACTATGCACTGTGAAATCAAAGCCAGCCTGTTGATAGACTCACCAGGTGACCATAGTGGCGGTGGGGGTGGTGGTGGTCAAACAAAGCAGTAGGTCAGTGGAGGCTCTTTATCTGGGTCACAGACAGACTTGAGTTGGCACCAAGGTTAAAAGCAGGCTGATCAGATGTGCTGCCCCTCCTGAAGCCAAACCCCGTGTCCTCCTTTAGCCTCAGCGGCGACACGGCTACAAAGAAAGCAGATGCTCATTTCTCCCCTGAGAGGCGTTGAGCGGAAAACTGGGACACGATGACCTTGTCCTGTCACTGAGACACTTCTTTTCCTCTGAATAACCGAAGAAAATTGAGCATCTCAGTTGGTTACAGATACAGAATCATGTGGTGCATTTGGTCAGATCTGCAAAGTGTCGGGTGTCTTTATCTGCAGCCTAATCTGACCCAGAAAGGGTTAATTCCCCCTCTGAGGTGCTCAGGTTTCCCTCCAGCTGTCTGTGCCTTCAGCTGCACCCTCTCCTGTCCTCCGGACTCACACAGGTCTGGCCCTACCTATCTGTTGTCCTCTCTGCAGGGACACTTACTGCCGTTAGCTTTGGAGAACGTTAAGGCGGGAGTCTCCAGTCAGCATGAAGACGCGAGACAGCTGCGTCATGCTCTGTTAGCGATCATCAGTCTGTGTGCAGCTGATGGGTCAGCAGTTAAAGGCTGTAAAACTGAATTTATGCAGTTTTCCTGTTTGGGTGACACGGGGGGAAAACTGTGAGCTAGCTGTTTGACACGCTAGCTGCTGTTTAACTAGAGCGGAGAAGGACCTTGGACTAACAGTCTGGACCTGTGCTGCAGACCAACAACTGCTCAGGTATTCCTGATGTCATCATAAAGCACCTGTACCTCGTACTGTAACTCTGATGACACCCCCCCCCCCTCCTCTGACTTATAAAACACGAATCCTTAACGTCACCTTCTGAGTTTTGGGATTCGCAGCGAGGTAGAAGCTGCTGAGTGAGTTACAGTAGCTCCATTTACATGTTATGATAGTTTGTGGTTTGAACGTCTTATCAGTGAGTCCAGGCTGGATCCGCCACCTCTCACCCACGTAATCAGTCACATATAAAAACCAACACTGCTTTTGCCAGGACAAGTCGGATCCACCTGTTTTAAAGGTTGTTAGACTTCCTGAGCCCCGTGACATAAACTAAACCCGTTTTGTCCTAATCCACCTGATCGTTAACGCCGGCCGCTGTAGAGATTTTTGATCCTCAAGGACACCGTCCTTCCTAAATAACATCGTCCAGCTGTAGAGCTGAGACTGTAGTTTCTTTTCATGACATTCTAGAAACGATGTATAAAACTTAAGCCTCGATTCCACCGCCGGTTCTGGTGCCGTGCGGAGCGGGTGACCGTCGGCGGTGTGGACCGGTATGGGTCTGAAATTTTCAGGAGAGCGTTTCTATCGCAGTTTGGGCTCTCGTGTCAGCAGGCGGGGTTAAACGAACCGTCATGCGCAATTTCATAAAGTTGTGCAACTACTCAGTATTTTTGTGCTGCAATAAACGGTCTGCAGAGCTAAAGACAAAAACAAAATGCTTACCACAGGCGCTACGTGGCGGTGCGGTAGCTGAGTCCAGGCCTGCCTCGGTGCCTCGGTGTGCCAGTCTGTGGCTATAAATAGCACCCAGCGGCGCGTTGTAGCACCTCCGTGTATTTCTCACATTTTCAGTCCAAAAAAAAGAAAATCCACTCCAGCTTTTTCTGTCCTTAACTTTTCTATATTGGGCTTTATTCACTGAACATTCATGGACTCACCCATCTTGACTGACGACGGGGAAGGCTGTTGTTGGTTTAGCGTCCAGGAAACGGCAGAGAACGTCTGGGCTAGTAGAAGCTAACCGTTAGCATTAGCAACTCCACCACACAGCAGCAGAACTCCTCCAGGATTGTTATTGGTGGAGATAAAACATCAACGTTGCAGAGCAAACAGAGTCAGTGGTAGAGTCGTGTTGCTGTTAGCCAATCAGAGGAGAGATGTCCACATATCAGGAAATAAGACTCCAGCTCCTGCTGTGTTCTGCCACTTTCTTCTCCAGCAGACTTCTACATCCTCAAACAAGTGCACCAGAGCTTTTTTCCCCAGAGAACGTCTTACAAAGCATTTATTCCTAATAGAGACCACTGCAAATGTCTCGTAATTTCCAGAACAGAGCCCTCTCAGACAAAAATGGTGTTTTTAAGGGTCCAATTAATGTCCTCCAATAAAAAGTTAGCCGACAAGTCTTGCGTCCACAATCCAACATAACATGCTGCTGAAAACCTTTAAAAATTCCTTCAGATGTGTCTTTTTCTGACAAAGTTTTCATCATAACCATCCTCATATTAGCTTCAAACGTTTGATGGACATCTTGCCTAATCAACTTCTGCTGAGGCAATAATCTTCTAGGTCCAGTGCCTCCCCCTATTCTCTCATATGTAGCTCAAACCGGTGATGTTGAGTGATGCATCAAACAGCCAATAACATTCAGAAAATGACAAAACCTAACATGAGGAGATGGGTTTTGTGATAAAAACCCATCTCATGTTTCCTCAAACTCAGTAAGAACTATTGTGATTGGTTGGTCGCTCCACATCAGCTACCCTCAACGTTAGACAAGAACACGTAGAGTTCTTTTGTTGACTTGTCGATGCTCAAATGTAACTTTGGATTCCCCTGAATCCACATAGAAACTCCCAAACGGCTCCTGACCTGGTCCGTCCTGCTATTGTAGCTCATTAGTATCGTATAAGAAGTGTTGGTGTCAGTGCGTAGACCCTGCTATGGAAGGTTTGGTTGTGCTTTATCGTCTCAGCCTGACGCCTACTCCGCTGTCATCATGCAGCCCACTCACCAACACATCCTGCTCGGCTGTTCAATGGATGTGCACATTAGCGTATGGTGTGATGTTACATCCCCCCTTCTTTTGATCATCTCATCTGCCTTATTCCTTTGCCTTTTTACTGTGGTCAGCTAGTTGTCATGGTAACTCAGCAAAATAAGTGACAAGGTGATGTATTTGTTGCTCCTGTGAGCAGTCGGATCAAGCAGCAGCTGGGTTTTAATTGCAGGACGAGTGAATGAAGCGGAGTATTTGGGAGACGATGCTCTGCTCCAGTGATGAGGTCTGCCCTGTAGGGCATTAACATTTAACTCTGGAGCGTTTTGAGTCACGGTGCTTGTGTTTGGTTTCATGTAAACACAGCAAATGGCTCCTTTCAGACATTCAGATTTGTTCAAAGAAATGCTGCTTGGTGAGTCTTTTTGATATGGGAGCAATTAAAGAGGTCCCAGCTGGTTTTTCTAAACTGTTTAGGTCGTATGGTTTGTAACTATTAAACCTGCTCTGGTTACCGTCAGCAGGACGTTGATCCTTGACCTCCCGCGAGCATTCAAAGCTCTTCTCCCACCCACTCTGATATCAGTTGTTCAAAGAGGCTCTGATTTGATTATGGTTTTAGGAGATGTTGTGAAAATGATGCTTTTGGAGAGGCTGCGTTGCAAGATCAAGTTGTCTGAAACCGCTGTTTTAAGAAATGTATGGTTGTTTCCATCCGGTCTGTTTTAGACGTGACACAATCGCAGCCTGATCACTTCCTGTGTGATGATGATGGTCTGCGATCATGACAGAACTTTATGTTCACCAGCTTTCTTCTGTTAACACGATTATTTAAACTCTGTTCTTGTTAAACGCCAGATGTGGACTTATGCTAGCATCATTACCATCTGTTAGCATGTTAGCATTATTAGAAAATGGTGACTTGCACTGAGTAAAAATCACGTAAAGAATTGTGAAATTATATCTTTGCCATGTCGTCGTCCCCTAGCAGGTCTTTTGTGAATTTCTGGAGTGAGAGCAAAATATCTCACAAACTTCTTAATTAAACTCTCGGTGGAATCCATTGGTGTAAAGCTACCAAATTCAAAATGGCTGTCATGATCAGAGGAATTCTCCACCCACATGCCACACACAGATCTAAGCTGAGTCTTGTGTCTCTGATCTGATCCACCACCTTCACCACGTCCGAAACTGACCTCAGAACTCTGCGCTGCCCTCTAGTGGACGTATCGACCTACAACCATGCCGACCAACGTAAAGCTTGCTACGTGGGCAATTTGACAACATTTGAATCAGACTTGAAGTGAACATAAATCAGCCTTTAAAGGCACACTTGGCATTTTGACTTGTTTTTAACACCCCCTAGTGTCCATTTAGTGGAACCAAAAGTGAAACTTATCTCCTGGCTGTGCGTTGGTCTTTTTAACACCTTAATCTAACAGCTGAAACGTCTCCTCAGCCTTCATTAGTGTCTACAGGAGCGGTTCATCACTAAATCAAACACATCAGCTGTGTTCATGATCTAAAACATGCAGGAATAATGCTGGAAGCAGACTGCAGCACCAGGCATGTCAGCTCCACTTTACTAAGTCCAACAGGAACCGGACCGCCACTCTGTTGCCACTCAAGTTGCAAGTGTGGTATTCTGGCCACAGAGGGCGGTGGGGGTCTGAGTGACATCTCATTAACCCTGTAAAGGGTCATTTTAGCACAAACTGGCTCAAGAACATGATTTAAAACATGAAAAAGTTGCATAGTATGGCTTTAAACTGTCATCGAACCTCCTAAATTGGGATTTGCTGGTCTGATCCGTGTTTGGTTTCTCCCCCAGGACACCCTGAAACCGACGTTCACAGTAGCCAGCCTACCGGGTACCACGAGCAGCGCCCAGCCCACAGTACCCACCACCTCCACCACCATGCAGGCAAGCAGCGGAGCCTCGTTTCCCATCACCAACTACCTGGCCCCCGTCTCGGCCAGCAGCAACATCAGCGCAAACGGAACCGTCCTGAAGACCGCCGGCGCCTCCACGGGTGTAATGCAGCTGCCCGGCGGCTTCACCTTCATGCCCGGTACGTTTGCTCTGCTTTCCTCTACAGTTTTCCTCATCGAGTCACTTTGTCTATTTTAATGTCACTGTGCTCTGGAGCTTATTAGGTGATTAGAATTTAAATGGCATCACAGCGTGACCTCAGCCTTCACCGTCTGCATCACGCCGCAGCTCCTCATAAACAGCCACCAACACTCTGGGGTTTTACAAAGGCCGCGGTATCCAGGGGAGCCACGTCTGTTGGCAACTGGCCCGGCCTTTGATTGTCACTTTCCAAACACAAATAATTAGATGAGAGGCGACACGATAGAGCCGCAAAGGGGGCTGATGAACAAGACCCATAATTACTCATGAATATGCAACGAGGGGTTGAAGGCTTGGGCTGAAAGTATAATTCAGGCGTATTTTGTTGTGTCGAATCCTTTGTTTCCTGAGCTAGACTCGTTCATTAAGGGGAACCCCACGTTGTACCTCAACAACTCAGAACAGACTTGGTAAAGATGGATGTTTCAGCTAGTTTAAAATAAATAAAGGATTCATGTTTTAACTTAAAGAACGTCCTCTGTTTGCTAACGGCTAGTCCAAGCACATCCAAGACCAACGTGTGTTGCTGCCATGGGTCGTGCTCCCGTTAAATGGCTCCAGTCTGAAAAACTTCACAGCGGTTAACCCTTTGTCTCACCATCTGTGATTCATTATTTTAAAAATATTAGCGATTTCTCTTAAACTAGACTCCTGCAGCGGCTGGTGAGATTTACTGATATAAAAAGAAAAGGATTAAACGTAAAATGTTTTCTAAGATCAGAGCAACACGCATTAGCCTGAGCTACATTCTGATTGGCTGTTAGCTAGGGATGCTACGATCTGATCACGTGATTTTCAAATAATCGGGATCGGGTGAAAAAGATCAAATTTAACCTTATAAAACAACAAATATGACTTTTTAAATTCATCCTGAGAGCTTAACAAGTTCCTCTACATCAATATTCTTTGTTTCTTGGATGAAAACATCATTACTTCCCACAATTTACAGCAGGCGGGGATTCAGGCACCATAACGTGCAGCTGTTAGCTAGCAGGCTAACGTAGAGCTGACTTGTCTCCACAGGAGAGCTGAGATGTCTGTGTTTTGGTGGCATTTTAAACCGGACAACATGCTGGAAAAGACGGCTGCATGATGAGCAATAAAAAAATGAAAGGAAACGTGTTTTCCCTTGTTTCTAATTTTAATGCTTTGCTGAAGGATCGGATCGGTATCGGCAGATACTCAAAATCAAATGACTCGGACTCGGATCAAGAGCAAAAAATGTGATGGGAACATTCCTACTGTTAGCTCAGGAAGCTCCTCTACAGCATGAAAGATAATATAACATTTTACCTTTAGAAGTGTCCAAAGTCAGTCAGTTTTGTGTCATAAACTTGGTGATTGTTTGTATTTTAGAGAGATGCTGGGTTTATTTAGGGGGGTACGAAGGGCAGGATGTCACTAGCGGAGGGTTCTGTTGGTCTGAGCGGGTTTGAGGAAAGATCCTCGTGTCGTATTTTCTGTCACAGCTGAGAGGACGGACACATGGTGCCCTCTAATGGGTTATGTATGTCACTCTGACAGCCTCTGCTGTTTCTCTTTTGGCTCCTTCAGCAGCCTTTCCCTCCGCCCTGTTGCTCGCTCGCTCGCTCTCCTTCTCCCTCTCTCTCTCTGCTCCACCACCTGTCTGGCTCATAGCAGCAGCACCAGGTGGAACAACACAACCCCCCGCCACAATAAAAGCACCACAGTTGACAGCTTGAAAAGTGCGGCCCACCCCACTGCAGCAACTGCTCACGGAGACCAAATGTGAGGGTGTGACTCGTGAAATCCCGAAAGGAGCCGATGTCGGCGGATTTTAAACCGAACATTGTCAGCGGAGCTCAGAGGTTTCCTGTGGTTCACGACGCTTTGAAGGACACCGGCGTGTGGGGGGGCTGCTCAAAATCACAACAAGGACATGAGTTGAGTCACAATCCTTTCAGGCTGTTCTGCTAATCCATGATGTCACCCGGCGCAATGTGCCAATAAAGTTATGAACTCAGATAATGAAAGTAAATATTCTCATGAAATATGGATAAAAAGTCAGTTTTATTATATAACTGGAATGAAAATCCTTCTACGCCTTAATTAAAGGAACATTTCAGAATTTTTTTACGTTATTCAGTCACATTTAAATGATTCAGATCAGCAACATCAGACAAAATTACCCAAATAAATACACCGTGTAGTTTTCAAATGATTTATTCATTTATTATTAGAACGATTTCCAAACCAGCCTGGTCTCGAGATCTTTAATATAACGTGTGTCAACATGAAGTAAACGATCTCAAAAAGCAACACGTCGCGCATCATTGGGAAGAATTCAACAACAAAAGGACCCAGAACATCTAGAGCCCTCGCTTTTTACGGGGCGGGCGTCGGAGCGAGCCCCCGCACCGTGAGAACAAACATCACGTGTCTAAAGCAGATCTTCATCCGTGTATGTCACACGTCACGTGATCGGGAAGCGGAAAATCAATGAATTAGGAGTTTGTTTTGCTGTGAAAAAAGCGATGCGCCGAACCGGAAATGCTTCTGCAGCTCACGCTTCGACAACAGGTTGTGAAACAACGGATAACGCTAGAAATACGGCGATTCTTCCTGATGTAAGAAGTGAGTCTACTCTTTCTTTTGGTAGTTTTGGCGTTTACATGATCATAGAGCACAATGTTCTGTGACTCTTCAAAAAAACAGTAAAAACGCTCAATGCTGGCAGTCAGGGGCTTTCTGATCAGAAAACGGCTGGCAGTGAATGAGTTAAAGGTCAGAGGTCATGATTCAGCAATAAGAGAGACGAGGCATCATGGGAGAAGTCCAACGCCAAAACAAAAACGACTCCCTTCAGGACCTGGACCACCTGCTGTTACTGGAACCATGAATGTCCTGAAGGAGAACGTCTGACCTTTGACCTTAAACAGGCCGTTCATGCTGGTAAACCCTCAGACGTGGCTGAATTATTTAAAACAAGCTTCCAGATGTTTCCATAAAGGTCGTTAAAACCAACAAACCAGGATGAATCTCTAAGGGGTCAGATACTTGATGATCAGATCACTTCTCCTGCAGCTTTAGCCTACATTACTGGTGTGTTTCCTGTTGTTTTAAACTAGTTTTACTGGGATGTTGTTGCTGACAAACGAAGCTTTAGTTCCTCGGATGCTGACATCAGGACTCGTCTCTGTTCCTGTACAGATCTTTTTTGGCGCGCTGCGCTCCAACATTTCAGAGTTTTATTAGCAGAAGAAACTCTGGCAAAAAAAATATAAATATATTAATGACAGCCTGAAGCTCGGCTCCTTATTTGGAAGCGAGCGGTGCCGGGCGGTCCTGTTACTTATCCGGCTTTGACCTGAAAACCTGCTGAAACCTGGATTTGTGTCTAGAGCAGAAGATGATCTCTTTATGTCCATGTTTGTGTTTTAAAACTCTTCCACGTTTCGTTTAAACGCCGTGTGTGTTTGTGTGTGCGTGCCCCCCCCTGCAGCAGGCACTCCTCTCCCCCCCGGCACCCCCACCATTCCTCTGAGCCAGCTGCAGCAGCACTCCCTGGCCCTCCAGGGGCAGCATGGTCAGACCCTGGCCGCCGCCCCGCAGCCACAGCAGGGACAGCAGGCTGTCTTCCGCTTCCCTGCTGCTGTCTCCCTCACAGGTGATCTGCTCCGCATGCTGCCACCACTCCACCTGCTTTCACTAACCACCATCACACCTCCACTGTGCCTCTGATCTGACTCTACATCACTAATACCATCTGCATGAGAGCCTTTTCCAAGATCTTTCTGCTGCTCATATTCTCCTGCTGTTTCCTGATTGAGACGTATTTGATGTGCAGTGGCTTTATACCCCCCCACCCCCCACCCATTGGCCTTATGTATCTTCAGGAACAGGAGGTCCACAGCAGCTCCAGGCGATCCAGGTCCATCCCAACGCACAGTCCACCCCCAACAGCGACAGCAGCCCAGAGATCTCCCACACATCCACAAACTCCACTGGTAGGTCCAGATTCTCTCTCAGGACTCATTTTACATGTTTGTAGCTTTAAATGTTCATAAACCACCAAAAGTTCTGAGTGTGCATCATTTCATTTGGTGGAAATGAGACCTAACATGACAGGAAGTCTGTTTGGATGAGCTGAATTTAAACATCCGGCGCCCTCTGGTGGACAACGTGTGTAAAATCTCTACCTTCCTCCTTCCAGCAACAGTGAGTCTCCCAGCAACCATAGTCACTTCTTCAGTGCCGACGTCTGTGGCGGGTCACATGATGTACCCCAGCCCTCACACGGTGATGTACGCCTCCACGCCCACGCTGGGTGACGGAGGACTGGCCGTGCTCAACGCCTTCTCCCAGGGGACCTCGGCCATGCAGGTGTCCCACCCACACAGCCAGGACACGGGTGAGACACGGACACGCACCCTCTGGGTCACCCTGTCATGAAACCTTGTTTACAACCGATTTAAGCTTGGGCGTCAACGTTTCAAGATGGCAGAATTAACTATAAATCACTCAGTTTTAGATGATTTAATCAACAATGGTAAATATTATTATAATTTGTTTTTAACATGTTTGTATTCACTTTAGTAGGACAAAATAATTTATCATCTTGTGACTTTTATTCTAATCACCACTAAACGGCTCAACTCTGCCACCTGCTGGCATCAATCTGTCTGCAGCCTCCTTAAAGATGTAAAGCCACATTTAGCTTGTTGAATAAAGGCAGCTTGGGGTGTCTAATGTAGCAAAAAGTCTGTGTTTCCAACTCGCTTTCCTATTAGTAATGGTGTTATGGTCACAGAGAAACTGTTTATTCTGAGAGAAGCTGTTTTAGCTCGTCGTAAGCTAGACACACCCCTTTGAATTAGAATGTTCCAACCCACATTAGCATCAGCAATATATAAACGTTGGTTGCGATAATGCTAACTGCAGAACAATGCTAGCTCAAGCTACTGCTAACGCTAGCTCAAGCTACTGCTAACGCTAGCTCGAGCTACTGCTAACACTAGCGACTTCTAACATTAGCTCAAGCTACTGCAAACGCTAGCTCAAGCTACTGCTAACGCTAGCTCAAGCTACTGCTAACGCTAGCTCGAGCTACTGCTAACACTAGCTACTGCTAACGCTAGCTTGAATTAATGCTATCGTTAGCTTGAGCTTATGCTAATGCTAGCTCGAGCTACTGCTAACGCTAGCCCGAGCTACTGTTAACATTAGCTTGAGTTACAGCTATCGCTAGCCAGAGCTGCTAGCTAAAGCTACTGCTAAAGCTAGCTAAAGCTACTGCTAACGCTAGCTCGAGCTACTGCTAACACTAGCGACTTCTAACATTAGCTCGAGCTACTACTATCGTTAGCTCGAGCTATCGCTAACCCTAACCAAAGTTGCTGCTAAAGTTCTTGTGAGACAAGAGAAAAACAACAAAGAAGAATGTTTGAGCACAGAGTACCACACACACACACACACACACACACACACACACACACACAAAAAGTTCCAATTAAGCCATTTTGAGCTTCGGCAAAGTTTCAAATATTATATAGAGGCTCAAAGAGACTTCTATTGTAGAAAAACCTTGTTCTGGGACATCTTTAAAATGTGAACTCTGGGTAGTGTAATCATGTTAAATAATATTTTTAGCACAAATTTAACCTTTTCAATTTTTGCTTAAACCAAAGGCAGCTGGCGATGTGCACATCCAGTTATTAGCATTTATTTGTTTCCCTTTTCTCAGGTGCTGTCCCTCAGGTGTTCCTCACTGCACCTCAAGGCACGGTGCACATCCCCGTCTCAGCGGTGCAGCTACACCCAGTACGGCAAGATCTGCATTTTACAAGTGAAACTCTCATATTCCCTCTGCAACCAGCATGCCACACTGAGCGCACCGATGCATCCTAACAGAGCACTGGCTCACAGGCCACTTCATCACCTGTTGCTGTTTGATGAAACGCCACAGTAGCAGAGCATGAACGTTAGAACGTGTTTTCTGTTTAATTTAAACGTCAGCGAGTTTTTGTTGTTCCTGCGTTTTTGATGTGGTGGCGTGTGATTGGCTGCCTGGTGTGCCGTCTCCTGACACAGCGGTGTGTTGTTCCGCAGATGGTGATTGGCCAGCAGTCGAGCGGCAGCAGCAGTAACCTGACGGAGCTGCAGGTGGTGAACCTGGACGCAGCGCAGAGCTCGAAGAGCGACTGATCTACGGCAGGAGCTGTTTAACTCGGCAGACCCAGGGACTCTCTTTCTCTCTCTCTCTCTCTCTCTCACACACACACACACACACAACTCTATCTCTATTTATTGTGATGCCTTCCAACGAAAATTTACCATCACTCTTCTGAATGTGATTTTTACGGACATGGCGACACACCCAAGGGCGAATGTGTGGCAGAACCATATACGGTATATATCTATATGTATAGATATATATTTGCAAATGCATAGGAAATTTATCACTATATCTATCATTTGAGCCTATTTCTATGCTGTTAGGTGTTATTTTTGCGTGTTTTCTTTGTCGTTAGGAGATGAAAACGTTGCGAGGTGCCGCAGCTTCACACCAGCCAAAGAGACATTTGTTTGTCTGAATGTTCCAGTGTGAGCGGTTTGTGCACGTGTCCGTGAACACGGATCACGGTTTTGTAAACGAGCAGAGAAGCTAAAAATGGAAACGATAGATTGAAACTGTAAATAATTATTTTTTTCCAAAAAAAAAGACTGTCGACTTGTATTTTTAGCGCGTTGGGTTTGTGCGTCGGCATGTAGTTATTTTTTACGTAGTGTTTTTTTATGTACATGAAAATGATTTGCATAAAAATAGAATTATTTACATATAACTGTAAATTAATTTAATGCACCATCATATGTTTGTATTCTGTCACACTGTTTGGGAGTTTTCACTACAAGGCGGAGAAAGAATGCTGGATGTCTTTTTTTTAATTATTTCTAAATCCTGTAGCTGGGTCATGACATCACATCTCACTGCTGTTTTAATCTTTTGTTTGAACGAGGCAGAAATAATCTTTTCAATCAGAATTCTGGCACTTTGTTTAAATTGTGACAATCTGATGGAACTCTTAGTTCGTGAACAGAAACGAGAATTAATCCTTACCGAGGTATCAAACAGGTTTTATTTCATTTGTGGGAACATTTGGTCAGTTTGAAGTGTGTTTTTAAGTGAAAAATGAAAAAAAAAATACAGTTTTAGGATCAGAACAGCCTCAGTTTGGAGAAATGGCTTTTGTTTAACGTCTGGCTCACAAAATAAAGATTTGTGAGCGTAAATGTTGCTGCGTGAACGTCAAAGCTAAATAAATTAACTCAAAATAAGCTAATTAATGGCCATCTTCTTGTTTTTACAACAGTTGTAGTAAACTAATTATTTCCAGTTTGACCTCTGGATCTCCTCAGCCTCACCATGCAACAGGATTGATGAGCTAACGGCTAGTATGAGTGCGCGTTGCTGCCATTGTAAAGCTACTTAAAGATTTCCTAAATTTCTTCTCCGTTCGTGCAAATGTTTCTATAAACTTTACCAACACACAGTGGGTTATTTGCACAATCGGTGCATCCGAGGCTTTTAAATTTGAGCCGTTTTAAGAAACCACCAATAAATATCCTACCTTGATTCAGTTTGAATGAACCTGCATCCAAAGTGAGTTCCTGCCATCTTAAAACAACGCTAAAAATCTAAGTTTGGGCAAACTTAATTTTATTAAAGCTTCTGTTCATTTAGACAGGACTTGTATGAAAATCCGACCAGACTGGAGCCTGAATGCACCAGAAGTCAGTCTGATATTTACTCTCGCTATCGCCCGTGGGGTCAGTTTGACCCCATTCAGCCTTTATCATTAAAAAAATTATAGTTAACATATTTTTTAGCTTTATTTTTCTCTAATCTGATGGGGACAGTTACATAATATGTAATATTACGTAATATATTTTTTATGAGCTGTACACATTTTGCATACATCATTGTTCCTCTCGGGTTAACTTGACCCCTCGGGTAAAATATTAGTGATATTTGAGGATAATAGGAGGGTAAACAACTCTTATGTGAATGCACGAACCACCCTGAATCCTCATATTTGAGCCGTTTTTAAGAAGGCAGCAACTCATTGTCATCAGACTAGCCTTTAGCTTATCAATCCTGTTGAACACACTCCATTTCTCTGATGTAAGGCTGTTCAGGAAGCAATCTGCAATGGGTAAAATGTTTATAAAAATGATTTATTATACACTTCAACATGGCCAGAATATTCCTGTAACAGTTTTTCAGTTCTGCAGACGTAGAAGCACTTACTATTCCAGTGTGGTCGAAGTTTTGATTGGTTTCTATGTAAGAACAAGAGTCTCTTAATTAGCAAATGTGACAAAAGGTGCTTTAAACTCCTTCAGGACCTGGACTGACTCAGTAATTATCAGACTGAGAGCCTCTTTTCTGCACCGTAGTGCCTCTAAAGCAGCTCACACAACCCTTCGCTGAACCCAGAGAGGACTTTTCCCTCGTTTGAGTAAAGCAGAATGTATCCGAGTACTTAGGATGGCGTTCAGGTATCCCACGATGCTCTGGGGCCGTTTGGTGGAGAGCAACAGCTTACATGTTACAGACGTTCACGTGTATTATCTGGTTTGACAAATGTTTATTTTGGAAGAATGGACAGAACTTGTGGTTTTCATCTTTGCCATTGAGAGAAATTATTTTGTGTATTTTTGTTTTATTGTAGACATTTTTTAATAAAACGAGACAAAAACACAAACTGGAGAATGATCACATCTGCTGAGAGGACAGTAGCAGCGATCACGTTTGATTATTCATGACCAATTTGGACGTTTTTGCCTTGAATTTACAATCCAGCCCCAGAAAGATCAGCGTTTTAGCTCCAGTTTGTACGACTTTACAAACCAAAGGAATAAAGTTTCCACGCAGAGAGCCACAGTGTTTAATAAGGCATCATCTCTCTGTCAGAAATCACACACCTGCCTTTTTTTTACCTGTTTCAACAATATAAAACAATGTACAGGCATGCATTTACACCAGCTAGAACTCTATTGCTATTGTACACATACGATATACAAATATATGAAAGAGCTCGGAAATATAGGTCATAAAAATGTGCATGATTGACAGATTAAAACACAAATCCTGGCATTTCCAGGACTTTTTTCTTTTTTGGTTTATGAAAAAACATTTGGAGAAAATGAATTTACAAGATGTGCAAATCTGAACCCATGCAGGCGACTGCATCGTGTGGTTTAGGTGCTGAGTGGGCGGGGCCAGGAGGTGGAGAGAGAGCTTTCACGCACAAAACCAAAAAAATGTCAAGTAGCATCTTTAACAGCTGAAGATGTCCACAGAAAAGGAAAGCAAGGCAGCACCGCGAGGACGTTTCCTCCCTCAGACGTAACACTGCAGGTAAAAGCAACACCTGAGAGGATGTCATGACGACCGGTCAGGAAGCTTTTTGATGAAAATCCGGAGAAATGTTCTTTTGTCAGACTTCCTGACTGAGATATTAGTTCCATGGTTGAGTCATTATAGAAAGCTGTTTTATAGCACGTCCCAAAAACACATTTAAGACACATTTCTCTGATTATTCCCTTAAAAAGCACAAATAAATTACTGACAATTACGCTCTAATATTAACCAAGTGCAATGCGATGAAGTTCGTGTGCAAATTCAAGGATCTGTTAACTAATGGTGTCTTTGGGTGACGACGGACGAGCCTTAAAGCCAAATCAGAGACGAGAAAACCCGTCTGTTCAGTCGCTGAAATGAACTTGTTTCCACTTTGATCTGAAAACGGTTAAAAAGGCAAAAATAAACTTGGCATTTAAACGAGAGCGGACGCCATCGTGTGACTGCAGGTGCAGAGGGGGGGGTGTGTACAGCTTCCTCAAAACGAGTTTCATTTAAAAATGTTTCAGAAGGAAACACTGAAAGGTGATTTCACATTAAGGCGATGGACAAAATAAACATCTGGATGTCAGAATTACAGGAAACTTTGTAACATTCATAGAAAAAAACTGATGGGGGGGGCAGTGAGAAACAGTCTAGTGAGCGTCTCTCTGCACTTCGACCACAGCCCTCGTCTTCCTCGTCTGCCGGAGCGAGACGAAGCTTTGAAAGAGGAGTCCAGGAGGTCCGAGGAGGGGAATGATGAAACACATCTATTACTGGCCAGACCAGTTAGTGGTGACATGCTGCCAACCCAGTTCCACCAGTAACCCCCAAAGATTCAGATGGAAGGACAGCGCGAAGGCTACGGCGAGGACGATGCAGCAGCGGCGTGATATTTGACGAAGGCGATGGCGGCCAGCTCTTTGCAGAACTCCTCCAGCACGATCACTCCCTCCAGCAGCGTCGTGTGGTCGATGCTGCAGGAGCAGGGAGGTGTTCGACAGGTAAGCTCACAGCAGTAAACAAACACAAACAGCTCCAGGTAGGGGTACGTACGTGATGCCCTCCGGCTCCAGGCCCAATAACCGCTTCCTCACCAGCAGCAGTTTAGGTGTGAAGTCTGGGATACGGTGGATCCTCAACATGAGATCTCCGACCACCTGATGCAGAGGAGTCACTTTAACCCATCAGTCCTTCACTCTGAGCTAACAACCAGGAAGGTGTGGAGGTTTAACCTGAAGCAGCACTTTTATCTACGTGAGGGCACGTTTTACTCAAAAACTCTTAATTAAATTATAGAACAGAACTGAGTTTCTCTGGGTTGTGGCGTCATGATTTACCCTCAAAAACACCTTTTGGGGCGTTTTACCACAAGTCAGCTCACCCCGACCGTCCACCAGACGCGCAGAACCTCTACCGTAGTGGATGGGTGCGTTTTTAATGTGTCCCAGATGCGCAGCATCATGTAGCTCTTCTAAATGTATGCTTCTAGAACGTGTCGAGCTCACCAGTTCAGATCAGGCAGGACAGGAAGTTAAAATCAGTGTGAAACATCCAGAAACTTTCAAAATAAAAGACACATGCTTAACTAGTGAAAAACTGCGCCATGACCTGTGAAACCTCCGTAGCCGAGATAAACAAAATAAACCACAGACCTTCTGGGATTCACGCTGCCGTCTTTCTCCTTGCTCGTCACGTGAGCTGCTGAAATCACGCGTGATCTTGCAATTCTCCGGTCATTTCATGACCAGCTGCGTGGAAAGCAGAACGTCACGGAGCTCACGGAGAAGACGCGTCACTAACGTAACGGTTACGCATCTGGTGGAGGGCCGGGGTCAGAAACTTGAAT
>SSNS01000097.1:1634244-1704244 GCA_006937985.1 Aphyosemion australe
GGTTCCACGGGACAGACCATAATATTTAGAGCAGCTGTTCTGGTGCTGGATGGGAGCCTTACCCTGACGATCACCGAGAACAGAGACCTGCAGCCGGGGGCCAGGTTGATGTAAGGGTCCAGCAGGTATTCGTTTAGGTGGGGGTGCGGTAACAAAGACAGCTTGGACAGAACAGCCGTCACCTGCAGGTTGACGTCGTAGGGCTGGAGGACAGAAGCATCCGGAAAGACTCGGTTAGAAACGCTTCAGCAACGATAACCAGGTATCCGCTGACTCGTAGTCGACGACTCACCTGATCTAAGATGCGACCCATCCTGTCGAAGAGAACCTTGAGGAAGTGACCTTCGAAGAACGGCAGGTCCAGGTTACATTTCTCTAGAGGTTTGGGTATTCCTCTCCAGTCCCAGCGCTGGCACACGCCGCAGTAGTCTCTGAACTGAGGAGACCAGAAACAACCAAGTTCACAGAAAAACACCAACAGGAGTGAATCACTGCAGCAGCAGCTCACCTGTCTGTGAGCATCTCTGAGGTAGGTGTCGTATCCCGTGCCTTCTACCTGATACGATGACTTAGCCTCGTCGGGCACCAAACACAGGAAGCTGTAAACAAAACCAGTTAGAACTCGGACCGGGTACTAGCATCTGCGTCTCTCCGCCTAAGGAAGGGATTTTGTACCTGTTGACGATCTTGTGGACCTCCGTCTTGCCATCAGACCTGGAGTGATCCGGACTGAGAGGCGGAGAGGAGCTGAGCCAGTCGGAACCAGACAACCTGGTGTCTGGAGAGAGGTCGTCTCCGAAGAGCGGATCTTCCTCCAGGTCTCTGTGGGACGACACGGGGGACACGATTAGACCTTCAACGGATCGTTTATTTAACTCGGGTGTTAGTGACTTCAGTAACAGCAGATGGTGTATCCCAGAATGCTCTGGTCCTTACACGGCATCGTGAGGCTGCCCGTTCTCCAGCGGCTCCCGCTCCTCCTGGGGTTTGTTCTCCAGGTAGTTCCGCTCCTCCAGACTCCGCAGCACCAGGCTGAGGAGGATGTGCCGGTGGGGCTTCTGGATCAGCTGCTCAAACAGGCGCAGCGTCATGATGCTGATCTGGGAACAGCGAGGAACGGAGGAGTGAGCGTCCTCCAGCTCACCGACAGCAGACACTTGAACAAAGGGATGACTCAGCCGTGTTTAACTACGACGTGTGTGCTTCTGGTTATTCAGATCATCTCAGATTAAAAGCAGCTATCAGAGTTTTTATATAACAGGAAAAGAGGGAATTAGCTGGATTTGTTGTGTGGAGAACCTCGTCTGAGAGATGATCACAGTGCTCGATGAGTCGGTGCCGGAGTGGATTCTTGGCGACCGTAGCCGGAGTTTCTGCTTCCTGCTCCTCTCCCAGCAGAAAGTAAACGATCTCCTGCAGCAGCGCGTCCGACGTCACCTGCCGTATGATCCGGTTCAACAGCGCCGTGGAGGTCAGGATTCCCACCTCGGATCTACAGAAACACACGAGCGGCTCGGTAAACGGTGACAGATGATTGACGGGTGACTCAGAGCGGGACTCACGTCTGCATCAGCTGTGGTTCCATCACCGACACAAAGAAGCGTTCACTCACAGCTTTGGCCATCACAGCGGCTGCCGACTGGAAGACGGGAGAGAAACAAAAGAACTGAAGCTTTCTGTGGGTTCTGAACACAAACGTCTTATTCTACGACGAGGCATCAAAGCGAGATGAGTCAGAACCTTCTGAGCTTCCTTGATGAGCTGGTCGCAGTAATCCAGCCACGACAGGAAGGAGATGAGAGCCCGCTTCCCGGTGAAGACGGCGGCGTCCTCCTTCAGGTTATAAACATCTAGACTACAAGACAGGACAGCTCTTTAGAGACGAGTCTCGTGTGTTAAAGACAAAAGTGTTTTAGATTCAGTCTTTGATGCTGAAATTCAGTCGAGCTGAAAAATTTAACATGAAAAAATAAAACAAACAGATCGATGATACAAGTTCTTCTATCGCCAATAGTGATATTTCTGATAAATTATCACTAACAACAGCTGATGCACTTTTCTAAACCTGAATTTAACCAAATACTGAATCTGAATTCTGTGCTCAGCATTAAAATCAAACATTTATTCAAACAAATCAACAAAATACCAAAGAATTAAATAGAAACGTTTGGTAAAAATGAAAGAATGTCAGTAGAAAAGTTGCTTCGCTGTTTTTCAGGAACGTAAAATGCATTTGGATACGATTCTGCAGCAGCACCAGGCTGCCTGAAGATGTGCCCGACTTTAAATCGGCTCTACTGAAGACTCCACCGGCCGATGCAGATATACATACATATATATATATATATATATATATAAAGGGTAAATATCTGACCCACGTACCAGCCCATCTCTATTTTGGATGAATAAGAAAACAAGATGAATTCAAAATAAAAAGAAGTGAAACAACATTTTTTCAGCTTGAAAAGGTTTCAAATCAGTTTTTTAAATTAAACTTTTTATTTTATTTCATTATTTTAAATAAACCAACAAAAAAAATCTAAATATAAAAAAGTTTTACTACAAACTGAATGGAATCTTTTTTCCAAGCTGCAGCGTAAATGTAGTTAATGTAGTTTTTCAAAATCAGACAAATGTGTTTTTTCTATTATCCCAACGTTCTGGCCCGTCTCGGCTCCATAAGGACTCGGTTAGAAGCTTCATGCTGTCCTACGGAGACATTTACCCCCAGTTGACCGACTCCACCGTCTCGATATCCAGAGGGTCCATGGACGGCGGCAGCGCCTTGTAGAAGGTGACGAGTCTGTCGGTGAGAAGCTCACACAGCTCCGTGTTTTCCGTCAGACACTTTGCTGCAGCGGGTTCGGGCAGACTGACCAGGAGCATCAAACCCTCACAAGCCTTCACCACGATCCTGCCGTCCTGGGTGGAGTAAAAAACGGCAGATTTAGACGAATTCTGATCAGACTAACAAAAAACACTTCTTATAAAATCCTGTTAACTTACAGGACTCTTGGTGAGGTTGAGTAAGGATGTGACCAGGTTGTAATTGTTGTTGTTGTTATGGTTACTTGTTGGACTGGAGGAAGTAGCAGCTGCAGCTACCGGCTCATCCACCGGAGACTGACCCGTGTCCGGAGCCACGACGCGCTCCGTTGCAGCGGGACTTTTTGTCTCCGCTCTCTTTGACTTATTCTAAAATAGAATCATAAAAATGTTTTAAAAATATGTCTGATGCCCTCATCGCACTCTCAGGAGTCATGGCAACCCACCTCCAGGAAGAAGTTGACCAGATACGGGTCCTGCTTTAGCTTGGCACAGACGATACAGAGGAACTGGATCTCCTCGTTTTCCGTAGGTGCCGCCAGAACGTCGCCACACAGACGAACCAATTTCTGCAAGTTTGACATCTCAGTTAAAAGTTTCACGCCACGTGCTGCAAAACCTACAACAACCCAGCTAATGCTGCTCACCTGTACAGGTCTGTGGACGTTGATGTGTGGCAGGAGTGGCTGGCGAATGTGTGCGAGCAGCTTTGTGTAAAAGGTGAGAACTTGCTGCTTCATGCCTGGAGGACACTGATGAGAAATCACATAAACACATTTAATTCCATGAGCTGGGAATTTCCCTAACAGTACTGGACCAGACGGGACTCTTACGTCTGCTTTGCCCAACGTGTAGAGCGTCTCCAGGATCTTGTGGTGTAGGAGGTATTCCATGCAAGGTCCCGTTTCCCCAGACTCCCTTTCAGCCTCCTCCTGGGTCAGAATGTCCAGCATCTGTTCCAGGTGGGATGGGATGTTGGTGTCTGTGACTGGGGCTTTGTCATCTGACACAAAGTTGAACAAAAACACAGAAAACTTGTGAGGTAGCACTGCTAGCATGACCGCGTTACAAACAAGCAAGGCAGCAAAGAAAGAATTTGACACCAGATTTAAATTTTCTATAGATTTCAGGGTCATAACAGGTCACACCGGATCCTCTAAATACCTGAGGTCTCAATGTAATAGTGTGTGATGGCCTTCCAATGGTAGACGAAGTCCTCCTGCAAGGGCAGAGATGGGGCGAGCTGAAAAAGAATTTAATCAAAATGAACTCATTTTCAAGGATCTTAAACACCCACAAGAACCCTGCATGGTGCTGGTGGCATTCAAACACGCTAAAGGTGCTTTTGTCAAACAAAGAACTAAAATATGTGGCTGTCTGGGACTTTATTTTATAACTTTAATCAGATATTTCCTGTTTTAAACGTTTATTAAATGTTGCAACAAGCTGAGCAGTGATCAAAGTGAAACGCTTCCAGATAGGTTTAATGTCAGCACAAATATCAGCTGGGTTTATTTTTGTTTCTGTAAACAGACCCACCTGACTAATGACGTAGGTCATTAAGGTATTTAAACCAGGTGTGTTCAAACAGGGACACAGGGAGGACATGAGGACTGGGTTCAGGCCTCATTTGTAAACAAAACGGAAAAGCTAGAGAAATATCTGTTGTTTGAATAGAAACCCAAAAATTGTGGTAACGTAAACAGCTTCAGACAGCTGTTCTTAGCTAGTTAGCCGGCTAATTACCACTTCAGGATTTACAAGATCCCAAAACGGGTCATAAAATATAGATTTAATATTTAGAGGCGCTCGTTTGCGAAACATTTAACAACCTGTCCTAAAATTTCAACACCATCGTAAGAAGCTGCTGTTAGAAACTGGATAGCTTAGCTTCTTTAGGCTAGCTTAGCTTCTTCAGGCTAAGTGTCTGGCTAGCTTAAAAATCGCCTAAATGTAATAACTATGTCATAGAATAAAGAGAAGTTATTATCACAAAGAACGGGGGAAATCAAATGTAGTAAACGATGACAGTATCTCCCATGTGGAAAAAATAAACAATCTGATCATGATGCTAATGTGTTAGCTTGCTAGTTAGCAACCTAATGCTGACGTTACACATCCAGGCAACAAAGGCGATTTAATCCAAAATGCAGAACACACAAAAAAGAAAAAGAACAGAAACTAGTGAACTTTAACGCAAACTCACCGCTTCCACAGCGTGCTGGAGAATCGAGGTGAATTTTGAGAACATTTTGTTCTTCGACTGGACCAGTTTCTCCCGAGAAGACCTAGAGAATTCCTCTATCTTCTTCTTTCTGTTGCCGCCTCGCTCCAGATTGGAGGTTTCATAAAGTGAACCTTGTAACGAGAGAATAAATATGAGCAGCAATAAACTCGCAGCACGTTGTTGGCCAGAGGACTTTACAGGCCTGATAGTTAGTGTAAACAAGACGTCTGCTGCTAAATGTAGCTCCTCTGGACACGGTGGCACTTCCCTCGCCAAACGCTACCGAGCCACACCACCAGGGGGCGCTGCTACACTTCACAACGGTCATTACACGCTAATGAAGAGTCGCTGGAGGACTCGCATCAGTTTGGGTAATTCATATTCCTAAATTAAATATCTGGCTTATTGTAAAAAATAATTATATTATCAGGTTAGCTCTTAATGTCTACAAATGTGTATAATTCAAACCCGCGGTTTCCCCATTTCTCCCTTTTTGTCAGCTTTCTGAGTTTGAAGTTGAACCCAGGTGAGTTTCCTCTAAAGTGGCCAAGGCGATGGGTGGAAATGAAAACCTCGTCGCTCCAGAGAGCCTGTCAACTTTGTGATTTAACTACCACCAGTTCCAGCACGGCGCAGTCCTCCCAGACAGACCGGGAGCAGGCTATCCGCGCTAGGTGAGCCAGCTGCAGGCAGGAATCTAAAAACACCCGGATAGATTATTGTGTAATTATGTAACCGTGCGTTTAAACGTGGACAGAAACTTGTAAAAAAGGGATGCTGTCTGTTCCAGGACACGCCCTGGCGCTGGTGTCTCCATCGCGCATTCTTCATTCCACCAGATCTCATGATGTTTTCTGCGTTTCATCCATAAAATGACAGGAAAAAGCCTGAACGCGTGTATAATTGGGTTTTTCCCTCCTGTTTCTTAGCTGCACCGCGGCTGCTTCTCCTGGTAATCAAAGGGAAAGAGGCTCTACCTACCGGGCATGTCTGCTAGAGGTGAGTGTCTTTGCCGCAAAGCCTTCATATCAACACATCCGGAGGAAAGGTGTCCTCATTCCAGCTTCCCAGTGTTGGTTTAATGAATCCTGCTGCTGGAAACCAGAGCCTCTTTTCTGCGTCGTCTGTGGGAAAACCGGGCTGTAAGTGGGTTAGACCACCTTCCACTGCTGCAGCCTTTAGGTAACTTCTTATTATAACCTGAGAATTATTATATTTAACTTTTTATATTAAAAGAGTGATGATACACCTGTTAATGTTCTCTTTAATCTGTGCATTCATTAGTTAAAAGCTGCACACTATTAACGATATTAAAATTTGATAATCTCTTTATCTGCTAGCTGGTGATGTCAGGTGATTAAAATTTTCATTTAATTTATTTTTTGCAAGACAGCAGAAATGCACCCGGTGACCTGGCTGCACCTGTGTTGTTTTGAAACTAGAGACATTCTGGTTTTGATCCTCATGCTTGTATATCAGCTCAAAACCCAATAATTAACAGAATTATCTCTTTTTAAAAATCTGATTAAATCCAAATGATGATCCTGGAAGTTAAAAACTTCCACATGGAAGATCTGATGATGCTGGGATTTAGCGATGGTGAGTTCACTGACCAGAAAAATGTCAGATTTTTTCCTATTGCCTCTTAGACGTCTGCTGCATTCATGGACTCCAAAAACAAAAATAATCTGAAAAAAACAAATGTACAAGTCTCAGATTAAACAATTGTTGGTGCGGTTGGTAGCATTGTTGCCTTGCAGCAAGGTTGCAGGTTCAAATCCCAGTTGGCATGTCCTCCCCATGCATGTATGGGTTTCCAGTTTCCTGCCAAAGCAGGGGTGGTTCTAGACTGACATTAGAGGGGGCCAGGCTGGGGCCAGCTGCTCTGTTAGAGAGGCACCTTTGTAAGAAAACACTAGAAACATGCCTTTATGAATATCAAATATTTAGTGAGTAGTTACTAAATTATAATAACACCGATTCAGATAAATGCATGCACACTCTTTGGTTCCACATTTTGCATTAAAGAGCAGGTTCACTGAGAAACTGTTTTTTACTTTGATTTTTGAAATTTGATCGGTCACTCGTGGCTTCACATGCAGGCTTAACATGAAAATAGTCTTCTACCCTTATTTCCTGCATTAGCCGCAATAGAAAATAGATGAGGAAACTCTTGGGTCCGAAAATCCTTTGAGCTAAAGTATCCCAATTAATTAATACCTATTAATACTTTGGCTCCGCCCTCAGCAGGGAGGGGGGAAACAGGGGGTTCAAGTCTTGTCCTGGCCCAACCTGGACCCCCCGTTGAACCGCCCCTGTCCCAGAGACCAAAGACACACATTAACTGGAGACTCTCAATTGTCCCTAAGTGTTTGTGTGTGTCTGGCTGTCTGTGTCCCTGTGATGGACAGGTGAGCTGTCCAGGGTGCCCCCTGCCTCTCACCTGGTGAATAGAGTAGTTTAGAAGACCGGCCAGTCACTGATTATGACTTCAAGCTGAAAAATATGTCTGATTTTGATCACCAGCTGATTTTTTTCACTCTTGTCATAAAGAAACATTTTTATTTGTTGTTGGATGAAAATAATCACAACTACATGTAGGTATGTCGTTTTATTTGGTTTCGTTTAGCTGGTGGCTCAGCCAAACGTTAGCCAAAGGCTGCTCTTATTTCCACTCCAGTCAACCTCCCAGCACACGCTGCTTGGTTTAACCTCATGGAGTTGATTCTGACATGGTTTCAGTCAGCAGCCTGGAGTCGTGTCCTGCCCAGAAAACCCGGCCTCTGTGTGGTTAAGTCTGGGAAGTGAGGCGGCTTTGAGCTCCATCCATTAACGACGAGGCCGACTGGATCGGCTGACAGCGCGGGGTACACGCCGCTGATCTGATAAGCAGTTAAGTCCCGGCTAACAGACAATCACGCAAAGGAAGTTCTGTGTGGACAAGAGTGTAGGGTACGGCTTTATATCTAAGGATAAATTAGGCACATTGAGCAGAATTCATGCTTGTATTGGCTGCTGATCTGGATTTTACTCACGTTTTATGGCGACTGCATCACTTATGGGGAATGGGGGGAGATATTTTTAATTAGGATGATTTTTAGTGAATTTTTTTAAATAATTTCACCAGAAAAAATGAGGTTTTTGGTGTCTTCTCTTTGTTTTTGTATTTTTGCAGCTCAGTCGTTCCTAAAGTTGGGGTCAGGACCCCGTTTTGAGTCATGAAACACCAAACGGGTCCAGATCTCGAAGTAATTTAAAAATAATTACTTTTAGGCTGTTTTTAGTGTAATTGTTACAGAATTTAATGCATTAATTATGAATAATTAATTAGACAAAATAACTCAATAATTAAAATTAATGTATTTAACATAAAACATTATTTTTTTAGAAATTAAGAGTTTGCGTGTACAATAATAATGTCCATGTCTGTTGTTTGATTCTCTGTCTCATTATTTTTAATAAAAAATTGCTTTGGGGCAAATTTTCTTGAACGATTAAAATGCGATTAATCAAGATTAATTAATCACAAAGCCTCCAATTAATTAGATAAATTTTTTTAATCGGGTCCCGCCCCTAATGTTTTGTCTTGGATTTCAAACCAGATCTGGACCGACTGAGTGAAACATATCTAAAATAAATGTCCCATCCCAGGAAGCATTCCTCACTATCAGATTCCCAAACATTGGTCCAGAGAACATCAGCACCATTACCATGCCTCCCCCTCCACTCCCCCTCCCTCCACTTGACTGTTATCAGCTCAAGGCCGTCAGCTTTTACCTTGATGTCTTTCCATTAGTCACCCCGACCAGTAATGCATCCTTGAGGGCGCGCTGCTCTGTCTGGACTTTTCCGGCTCTTGGTATTCCTCACGCCGGTTTCCCATTGTGTCTTTTTCATTCTTCATCATAGCGATCGTTCTTGTGCAGCTCGGTATACATCCCAGTCATGAGGAGGTCAGCTCCAGCAGATGAAGTATTGATCATTTTTTGTTGGACTCTCTAAAGATCTACCAAAGTTATGACCTTTCCAACCTTTCAGGGGGAATTTTAGATCCATTATTGCACTTTTTGATCCGCTCTTCCTGCCGACGTAGCTCAGAAAATTGTCCTGAAACTGAAACTTGGTTTATTAGTAGTCGAGAGTTTTCCCAACATATTTACTGAGTCTTTGCAGGAAATCTGGAGCGATTGCACAAGGACGCCCGTATTGTCATTTACTGTCTCATAAGATGAACAAACTCCATGATGTGCTTTCCTTTAAAGGGTGCTTGGCCATCTTTATTATGTCATTAATTTAGTCAGAATCTTTGACTGTCTGGTAATGAGGTCTGAGCATCAATATTGATCCTAAACCGTCCGCCCCCTCCTCCCACGTACTCGGTGTGCCTCGTCCGCCCTGCCCTTTCTCAGAGCAGAGGCTGCACGTCCTGTCCAGCGTACCTGTTACAGTGCAGGGTAATCTAGAAGATCAATGGCAGATATGAAAAAAACAGAAAGCATGACTCCATCCTGCAGTAACCCAATCTGATACCCCCCTCCTCTCCTTTTCCTAGCACTGGAGAGGGCTCGCTCATGCTGCAAAAACAGCACAACCCTCTACCTCAGCACTTTTCTCCCCCGCCTGTGCATGTGTTTGTAACTGTGCGAATAAGAGTGGCGTGCACGCGCACGTGCCCTGGCGAAAGCCTGAATAATTGAAGAACAGTGGAAGGAGTCAAGGCTCCGCCGGACAGGACGGTGTGTGTGGGATTGTGGAGAGATGGGGGAGAGGGATGCACCGAGGCAGGAGCCAGGCTACGATGGGCTCTGCAACTACGCCCAAAAAATCACCTCCTGCTTCGGACTGGATGGTAAGATGAAGTGGGGGGGTGGGTGGAGAAGGAGGCTGAGGTGCACCTGGTGTGAAATGTTTTAACCACGCAGGGATGGCGGTGATTTTTTATGTGCATGTTTGAGTTGTTTTCGAAGAGTGAGGGTAGTTGTGACAAAGCTGGAGGCTGCATGGCGTGCCGTGTCCCAAGCTGCCCTCGAGAAGAAATGATGTTTGGCTTTTTTTGGGTTTACCTCAAGATCTGGCTCTCTGAACAAAGGTGTGATTTAAACAGAACCAATGCTAAATCAGAGGCTAATGGTAAACGTAGCACGAGTAGCTCCTGCTAGTGTGTGCAGATGTCTTCAAACCAACGTAGACCATGTGCTTTATCTTTCCCTACCAAAAGGTGGCAGTAAAATGATGTTTTTGCCTGTTTGTTTGCAAAATATCTCGAGCCATCATTATGTTTATGTCCAATGACCAGCTCTGGTGGCCTAGTGGTATGAGTGTCCCCCCGGGACTGGGAGATCGGCACTAAGGGGTTGGATTGGGGGGTTAAACCACCAAATAGTTCCCGAGCGCAGCCACAAATGCAGAGATGTTTTTCACCAGTGTGGGATGATAAGCATTTTGAATTTTTACTCTTTGAGTATTTTTTAAAATTTACTCTTTATTCTTATTTTTTAGTCTCCTTTTTTCTCCTATAATCAATTTATTTGCTGCTTTGACACCAACATTTCCCCCTGAGGGATTCAACTTAATTAAAGATGGCCACCACAGCTCATCAACGACGATGTCCAAATTCAGAGCGTTTTAGGGTCGGTTACGTCACAGCTAAGCGACAAGGCTGTCCAAATATGAAGGCTACTCAAAAAGTGTCTTTATTTTCTCAGAATTCGGTGTATCTATACCAGCCAACCCGATCCCTAGATTCATTCCGGGCCAAACGGGAGATTTTTATTCCTGTAACAATGGCGGACGAAGCAAGGTAGGATTACAGTTTTAAAGGCAAGTACGCTCATCATTTATAACCACTAAGTTTAGTTTTAACTTCTGTCTAATGTCTCTGCGGTTTCTAGCTGATAAAACA
This sequence comes from Aphyosemion australe, assembly GCA_006937985.1. Taxonomy (NCBI): domain Eukaryota; kingdom Metazoa; phylum Chordata; class Actinopteri; order Cyprinodontiformes; family Nothobranchiidae; genus Aphyosemion; species Aphyosemion australe. Next base: position 1,645,200 of record SSNS01000097.1, read on the forward strand.
TATGTTTAATATGAAAGCTAGACTGACCAAAGTCTCAGCCGCTCACTTCTGGTTTTAGTTTTCGAGGAAGGACCCGACCTACGTGGACCGGGTAGGACGTGTCCTGACGAGGATGCTGCCCCTGAATTTGTATACAGCTGACAGAAAAATGGCGACAACTTCGTAAATGTCACTAATATTGGTCTAAAATTTGACATTAGTAGCTGAGGGTCATTAACGACAAATCCTCTGAGCACTAAATGATTGTGCACGATGTTTTCAAGATTTGAGAATTTTGGCTTGAACTTCGTCAATTCTCAGCAAAAACATGATGCTAGTTCAAAATGGGCTGCAGACCATTCCTTTAAACAAATTTAGCCTTTGATTGTATTTTTTTTATTTCCACCACGTCTGCTTTGCTTTGATTTATGTCTTCTGATGGATTTAAAATGTGATTAAGCGTATCTGGACGAACCCTCAATGTCAGAAAGGATCTTCTGTTTTATTTGAGCAGTCAAGCTGTATTTAAAAGAAAGAGACAGCACCGCCCCTTAAATGATGATTCGTTTTTTCTACTTTAGGCATCAAAACATCACAAAGTTGTTGTTTTTAATGGAGTTTGCCCAGATTCCCTCTCCATCTCATTGATCTGTTCACCTCCCAGTCAGTCGGGTCGTTAATATAAAGCTGACGTCACATTTCCAAAGAAAGTGTGTGACATTTGACTGATGAGGGAGTGCGTGTAAAACTGAGAAAACATTCTGTAAGTCTTCACAGAAACACATTTTCCCCCCAAGTTTAGACGGGCTGAAGATTAAAAACTCGGCGTGTCTTGTCACTGGGTTCAGTCCAAGGAAATCTTATTCCTTTTCCGTGTAATTCCACTGGATAATGGACAGTTCCTGCTGGCATTTGGAAAATTGATGCAGTTTTACGCAGGTTTAAGAATGGGTTTTTATGCTGCTGGTTGGTGAACACCCTTACTGGTTACTTACCACTGCACATCAACAGTAGACCAAGAATCACTTGGATACCTTAAACAAATTCTTAGATTAAACAATAAAAACACGTAAAATTCAGGTCATTTTGCCACAGGCGTCTGGAAGTTCCAAACCAAATCTGAGCTCTTCATTGAACCCATCAGTGATGTAAAGGAATCAGAGACTCCAACGACACAATGGAAGAACCTGACGTAGACCAAACTAACCCCCACCCAGAAGATAATCGGGCTGAACGTCAGCCCTAAGCTGCTTAAGGCGCCTGGCTGGTTGGGCTGAAGACATTCAGAGTAAGCTTCTTTCTTTCACTCTGCTCCACCTGCAGCACAATTCCATATCATACCTGCTGCCTGCTGTTTGGGTTCTCTACCCTGAGGTGGACGTCAGCCATCTTGGACCTGCTGCACATGTGAACGGACAGGCGGAGGCCTCATCGGACCAGGCTCATCCACCCTCCTCGAGTGTCGATGTCCAGGTGCGGACGGGGTTTTCTGCCGTGGGTCTGAGCCTGAGGCTGGCTGCTTTTCACCTGCAGTGCTGAGCGACGGCTGAAGAAGAGCAGGGGACCATGCCCACTCTTCCCAGCCTCAACAGCTTGGGGAAGCTGTGCAGCTCCAACCGCAGTCACAGCGTCAACCGCATCAACCGCGTTCGGGTGAAACGCAAGAGCTCCGTCAAGCGAATGTCCATCATCGAAGACGGGAATGTGGCGGAAGTCCTGTACCTCATTCCCAAACAGTACATGGAGCAGCTCCCGTTCGTCAACCCAAACGACTATTATCTAAGCGAGAGGCTGAATGATGTCATTACAGGTAAAGAGTCTGTGTGGAGCACCTTTTCATCTCAAACCTCCAAGAGTTAAATTAGTCACTTGTTTTCTTTTTGCCTCCTTTTCACCGTTTTGCAGAAGTTTGTTTACATCTGTAGTTTTTGTCTTTTCCACCCCGCGTCCTGTTGTCTGATTAGAAACATCCAAATTGGATGATGCTGAGGGATTACACCTCAGGAAGCTTTTCATCATGGTCCTGTCTGATGTGTGAGAGCTTCTCTGCAGCGGTTATGCAACCATTCTTCCTCGGCTCATAAAAATAAAAGCTTCTTACTGTGAATGTCAGAAAAGTGGGAATTAATTACTGCTTTTCCTATAGTTATGTAAAGCAAACCAGTATGCAAGGACAGACCTGCTGCATTTGGCCAAGCAACAGGGTGGCTTACATCAGGATTACAGCATGGGCAGGGGGTCAAATTGAGATTTTCAGATTTGACATATTCTCTGACTCCATTCCAGACATGGCAGCAAACTGTTTTTAGCTCTTAGTCGTGTTTAAATTAGAATCACGATTAATGACTTTGTTTTTGAGTCTGATTGGGACCCGTTGTTCAGCTGCTGGGGAGACTGGGGGTCTTAATTAACTCTAAAAGGTCAAAGTTGTGATACGGACTGTGGTTTAGACTGTTTAGGATCAAAACCATCTGGATTCATTTGGTGGTATGGAAGCCCATTTTCACCAATTAGAAAAAAAAGTCTTGTGGTGTTCCATAATTCTGACTTTAAAAGTAATAATTATGGATTTGTATAATATATATATTTTTTAAATTCAAAAATCTATTTTGAAAGTTTTACCTTAATTATGATTTTAAAGCTTATATTTATGAATATTTATCAAATATTCATAATTTTATGAATTTGTGTTTGATATTTATGACAAAGTTAAAATTACGATTTTGTATATTCATAACGTTGACACAATTATGACTTTGAAAGGATTATGAAATGTACCCCATATTTATGACTTTAAAGCTCATAATAATGAATTTGTTTCTAATATTTATGACTGGAAGTTATAATTATGAATTGTATCTTACATTTATGACGTTAAAACATATAATTATGAACGTATCTCATATTTATGACTAAAACTCGTAATTATTTGTATCTGTATCTTGTATTTACGACTGGAAGTTATAATTATGAATTTTTAGCTTACATTTATGACGTTAAAACATATAATTATGTATTTGTATATCATATTTATAACTGACATAATTATGACTTTGAAAGTAGTATGAAAAAGTATCCCATATTTATGACTTTAAAGCTCATAATTATGAATTTGTATCCTGTATTTATGACTTTCAAAACTATAATGATGAATTTTTGCAACTCTTAATATCTTTGCTTCTTAATAATTATGACTCTGAAACTGAACATTTTAGAACACCATGTGACCATTTTTCTTCTATATGGCAGAAATGGACCCCCATAGATTTTTTACTGTCTAGCACAAAAGAGCTTCCAGAAATAACCGTAGGTTGTCTTAACTCTTCCAGGATTATTGTTGACGCTGGATGTTTCTAATTCTGCTTCCTAAATCTAGTCGTCAAATACAGGAGTTGGATGCAAAACCCTTAAAAAGACAAATTTAAAATAAAAAACACTCAGAAAAGAGCATAATGTCTTTGTTGTGAAAGCACGTTTATGAATACTGATAGCGACTGCAGACTAGAACTGATGAAGCATCCTGGTTGCACTTTTTGAGAAGAGTTCTGTTCTGTAACTCGGTTCTGGGTGTTATCCAGTCAGAGTTACCGTAAACCTACAGAGTTGAGAAGATCCTCTCAGGTCTCTTCTTTTCCTTTTAATGCTCCGCTTGTCCACTCAGAACACTCCCAGTTCCACATGATTTCATGCATTTATGCCTCCATTCTTGAGCTTTAGAACAAATTTAGTGTTTTCCTCAGTTTTAATACCTCCCTACATGATAACAGTGTTTTATGTGCTTGTAAAGCAGCACTTGACTGAGTAGGCCAGTAATGGTCAGTCTACGGGCGAGCCACAGCAGGAGCCCCAGAATAATTGTAATTTCTACTCCTGGCAAGCGATGTGTTATAAACGAGGTTATAAACTCAGACGGAGATGATGAGAGGCTTCTTGTTGTCCACGGTAACGGGATCTCTTTTACACTTGACCAGACAGTTCCCTCCCTCTGGACATATTTCCAGCTGTAAAAGAAAAGGTGGAGAAATTTCCAAGGTTTATTTTTATTGAGCGTCTCTGGGAACGTCTCCATCTCTAGACAGGAGGAAACTGAAGCACGTTGCATCCAGAAGGTGGCGCTGTTTCCCCCCCAGCACACTGAACGCTCCCTGCATGCATAACGAGATGCTGCATCAGCAAATGCAAAGATGGTGCTGCTGACAAACTGTTCCTCCTCTTCAGCCACAGAGAGGTGCAGATGGGTCAGATGCTTTGGCTCGAATTTGCTGCCGCCTGTGAAACGTTTTCACCCCTCAAACGTTCAGCTTCCAAGCAGACGACTACCGTGTTTATTTTTGCAACAAATCTTATTTTTCCTGGCAGGAGCGGGAGTTTATTTGCAGAGTTGATGAGAAGCTTGAGTTTTTTCATATGTTCATTAGAGGGATGAATGATATAAGAGCTGGTGTGTGCAGAAAATGTGTTGTTCTGTGCTCTGAGTAATTGGATTTCAGAGGATCTGGAGAAGATATTAATACGAAGCTCATGGTGGAGATTACTGACCTGCCTCCTCAGACGGCCACTTTTAGCCTCTCGTGAACTGATAGGAAAGGTGAGATAATTCACAACCTGAGAGTGAAACCAATCGGGATGATGGTGATGACTCAGTCTGTTTTACTCTGGTCATCACGGCGACACCGGCTCCTGGTAACCTCTTTATAGAAGGAACTAAGGCTGCTTTTAAGTGTTGACTCTGCTGGTCTGTACGAGGCACCGTTTTGAGAAAGTTTTATTAAAGAAATAAAAGATCAGCTGAAAATGGAGTCAGAAGACTTTGCAGGCTTAAATTTAAAGCACAACCAGGCTAAAAATGGCTAAAGTTGTGTGACAGCAGGGGCGGTCCTAGACTGACATTAGAGGGGGGCCAGCTGCTCTGTTAGAGAGGCACCTTTGTAAGAAAACACAGCAAACATGCCTTTGAGAATTTTAAATTTTAGTAATTACAACAATATAATTTACTTTAGATACAGCTGTGGTCAGTTTGTGTCTAATAAAACTGTTAAGCAAAATATGTTTTCTTTATCTCAGGGACGTGAAAATATTTGTTTAAGCATCTCTTTGCAATTTCAGTTAAATGTTTTGATTCCACATCCCACATTAGGCTAAATTATCACAAAAAATTAGAACTTGTTAATGTTTACGGTTGGTTTATGCTTGACGCGTCTGCGAGGTCCGCATGGCTCAGCGTGGTCAAATTACATCATTTTAGCAACCACGCCCCTCCGCGTGGCCTCCGTGCGGCCCAAAGTGTCTGCACCGCGCACCTAGGAAGTTTTCTAACTACGCAGACAGTCCCGCACGGAAAATCGTGGTGGACTGGCATGGCGGAGGTTTGTAAATACAAACATCTCTATGAATCGACTCATAAAGAGCACAGTGATCTAAATATTAACAATTCATGGAGAGAAATTGCTGTAACACTCGGAAAAGACGAGGAAGCTGTAAAATGTAAAACAAGTGGAGACGAGCCGCAGAAGGTAGGAAGGAACCACGCTGCACGTTCCGATGCGCGGTCCATCCACGAGTCTCATTTCTGTGTGGAATGTACATGCATCAAGCATAAACCAAGCTTTAGGCTCCGCCCACAGCCTGGGGGGCACAGGGGGTTCAAAGCTTGCTGGTCCCCCCCTAGAACCGCCCCTGTATGAGAGGCTGCAGGTTATATTGTTTCAATAATTAATTTTATAAGATGCTCTGCAGCCTTTATGAAAACAAGATGCACCCAAAAAATGTTGCAGATTTGAGATTGAAATAAAAGTTTGGTTTGAAAAAGATTAAGATGTGCGTTTGAGTTTCAGAAACATGGAACAGGAGTGAGTGTAGGGCACCTGGAAAACCTCAAGGCAACTGAAATAGAATAAAACTAAATATATGATGTAAATTTTCATCTATTATGTCAAAAGATGAGGCAGAAATATTGGATTTGAAAGTAAAATTATTTAAAATAAATGACAATTGTGTTGTTTTTAATAGATTATCTGTAATTAGGGTGTTCTTTCAAATAGTCAGACTGAAATATTACTGAAAAATGCAAAAATAAAAACAGAAGAAGAAAGTTTATATTAAAACAAGGACGATGAGTTGTTGTTTGACGGGTGAAACGGCGTTGATTAGTCGACCCTTTTAAACAACATTTCTGATTGTTTGGGGTCAGCCTCCTTGGTGCTGCAATGAGGACGCGGCTGACACAACAGGGCTGAGAGAGAGAGACCAGGAGGGGAGGAGGTGGAGGAAGAGGAGGAGGGATGGGAGGAAAGTAGGCAGTCGGGAGGCAAACCCCACGCTGTCGCTGTGTTTTCAGGAGCTCCGACTTCTCTCTCCCTCTGGTGTCTTTGCTCTCTCTTTATTTTCTAGCCGTTTGGTCTTTGGTACCAGCATGTTCTAGCACCTCCTGTGTTGGTGGATCCTCAGTGTTTCTGCTGCAGCTTCACCTGGATTCCAATGGTCATGGTCAAAGAAAAAGGTACCTCTGCAGTCCTGTGTGTGTTCTTTTCACCTTCTCATGATTTGCTCCGCTTGTCCTGCTGTCTGCATTCGCTCTGGAAGTTCGCCGTGTCCACTTGGATCAGAAGTCCTGGCTCTGACTTGTTTTAGATGAATGCCGTTTGATGATTTTTGAAGACGCACACGCAGGATTTGGGCGAGAGGGATTGATTCCTCGGTGGGTTTTGTGCATCACTCATGACTGACACAATCTGAGTCTTCAGCACAATGTTGTGCCACTGAGTGGCTGACATGCTACGCCCTTTAGCTGCTGCTTTGGCTGCTGGGGGCTGCCTAATTTGGCAGCACCAGGCTTTATGTAAATGCACGTTTGGATGAAAGCTTCAGGCGTGTTGGAGAACACGCGTGATGCCAAATGTAAAAACCTGGATCTGGTGCTTTTTAGTGGGATAGAGCGCTAAAGATGAAAAGTGGAGCACCAGTGTGGGGAGGCACACTGCAGAGCTACAGACCTGCACTCTCTCTCCCTCTCTCTCTCACTCTGTCTGCAGCCGTTGCCATGGAGACCATCTAAAAGGTACACTCCATTGTTGTCAGCGGTGGCCCCATTCATGGTGGCCTGTTAAAATAGGAGAAGATGATTGTTTCCGCCTACAACCGAGGTCAGCCGGTGAAGTCGGGGGGCATCGTTGGGAGATGTCAACACTGGCTCTGATTTATGTGGTCGTGATGTTGACTGTTGTTTGTCCGTGTGACTCACGGCGAGCAGCGGTGTAGATGCCACTATAAAGAGAAACCTGCTTTCCAAACAGACGATGTGTCAACAGTTACCCGCCACAGACTAAAGCTGATTTAATGAATCTATTATCGCTGATCCAGGGCCAACTTTTTCACAACCTTATGGCTGCAGGGGTAAATTTTAAAAACTTTAACAGTCATGATTCTCACTAAAACGTTGCTGAACTCTTCATCACCCATAAATGACTTCTGGCTTCCTTTGTTGGTGCAAAATGAAGCCAGAATGTTTCATTTATGGGTGCTGAAGTTTTTTAATCAGTGCACACTTAAAGAAGTTCCTCCTGTGCACAATTATTGGTTTAAAGGTCTCGTTCACTGAGAAACTGTGTTGTTGTCAAAATGCACATCCATGCTCAACGGGAAGTTTCTCCAACCACATCAGCTGCATTAGATGCAGAAAGGGAATAGATAGGAAAATAATTGAGTCAGAAAAGACCTGTCTCTTCTACGTCACAAGGTAAACTAGTATTCGTGGCCCCGCCCACCTCGGCTCACCACAGAAGGCTGTTTTGATTTTAGAGCCAGGTGAGAAAAGAGTGCATCTCAGCTAGGAGAAGCTAACTATTAGCATTAGCAACTCAGGTTTGTGTTATTGGTGGAGATAAAATATCAACGTTTTAAAGTTTTCTGAGTTTTGTTAACAAAGGCAGCGGAAGAGTTGCGTTGCTGTTAGCCAATCAGAGGTGAGATATTAGCATTTGATGAATATTAATGAGTAAGACTCATTTTTCCACGCACCCACTTCTCTGACTGACTTTTACTTTCTGAAACAGGAGCGCCAGAGCTTTTTTCCCATAGAAATGACTCGCATTCATACTAGAGACCACAGCAGATTATTGATTTTAAAAAAATCTAGTAAATGAGACCTTTTTAAAGTCCACGTTTACTGAGAAACAGTTTTTTACTTGTTATTTTTGAAATATGATCGGTCACTCTGAGTTTAACATGCAGGCTAAATGTGAAAATAGCCTTCTACCCCTATTTCCTGCATTAGACTAATGAATAGACGGTGAAACTCTAGGATTAGAAAATCCTGACAGATCTACGTCACACTGTCACTTAACATTCATGGACTCACCCATCTTGACTCACGACGGGGAAGGCTGTTGTTGGTTTAGCGTCCAGGAAACAGCAGAGAACGTCTAAGCTAGTAGAAGCTAACCGTTAGCATTAGCAACTCCACCACACAGCAGAACTCCTCCAGGCTTGTGTTATTTGTGGAGATAAAACATCAACGTTGCAAAACAGAGTCAGTGGTAGAGTCGTGTTGCTGTTAGCCAATCAGAGGAGAGATGTCCACATATCAGGAAGTAAGACTCCAGATCCTGTCGTCTGAAGCTCAACTTTGCTGTAGCTCACTTCTAGTTTCTGAAACAGGAGCATGAGGATAAATTATCATTTAATCATGCATGAGCGAGGAGGGAACTACTAGGAGACACTTGTTTTGGTTAATAACTAGAGTGTTTAGTTTACTGTTTTATACCAGTTACATCACCATTAAACTTACACAGTTTGTTTTCTATGTGATATTTTTGTGATTTCTATAAATCAAACACAAAAACCAACTTTAACATACAGAACAGAAAACCGTGTTCACAGAGATTTCTGGTAGAAATAAGCGTGTTTATGTATCTGACGGGCAGGAGGTGGTGTCTCTGTTGGATCTAACCGGCCACAGGGAAAGGGCCGTTGCCACGGAGCCCTCCTCCTGGCGGGGCTCCTGTAACCTCTGGCTGCCACATGTTCCTTTCCCACAATCCCTCTGAAAGTTTTCCACAACCCGCTACCTCGCCTGACGTCTGTTGGGATCCGTTAGCGGAAAAAAGATCCACATTTAGAAAACTCTAGCTGCTCACTCCTCGACATGAATGCCGTTGTTTGTGTGTGCGGTTCCTTCAGAAAGGTCGCCCGTGCAGCTTGTGTGAGGCCAGGTGGTGTGTTGCATCAGAACGTACAGCTGACTTAATTCTGAGCTCAGAATAATAAATCACAATCAGAAGTTTGCAGCGTTAGCGGTTGTCTGCACACAGACCTATTTTTAACTCCCAAGAATAGTTTGATATCTTCTGGACCAGCGTGCCCTTTAGGTAGCCTCGTTTTCTAGACATGCATGCACCTTTTTAATGCAAAACCAGCCTTTTTAAAAAATATGCTTTGCATTAAACTCCTAAACATCCCTGAACTCCTCCAGATTCCTCTGCTTTCGTGATTTGAGTGTTTCATTTTGAGCCTGAGCTCTTTTTTTTTTTTTGCAGTGTGCTGTAGACAACTGCAGTGGTGCCTCATCTTTGAAGTCTCCTCCCTGAGCGAGGAGCTAAAGCCCTTTCACACACAGCAATGCAACAACACAAGCCGACTGTTTGTGCAGCTGGCACGCGGGATCAGAAAGTACAGATGAGAAAAGTCTTCTGCTGAGGAGATGAGCTAAAAAAACTCAGCCGTGCACCTGCCAGTCAGCAAACATCCTCTCTATCTGCAAATGCAACACTCATTAGATTCTCTCCTCCAAACACAACAGCTTCTGCACTTCATGCAGCCTCCATTGTCTCCTTGTAGATAAGAAGCTGTACTGGAGGTCTCTCTCTGTTTAACAGGGTTTTATTATCATTGTGAACCTGCCAGCTCTGCACCGTGGAGCTCAAACACAGATCATTATTCACCGCTCAGGTCTCTGAGGATTACTTATTAAAGATTTGGGGGTGGGGGGGGAGACCTGGTAGCAGCAGATAGGGTCTTCCCCTCCTCCTCCCCAGCTCGTGCCCCGTGTTTGAAGTGCTTTGTCTGGGGTTCTGCTGGTGGGACGATGGAGTCATTCATCTATATTCATGGAGGGGGAGGAGCTTGGGGTTTTATGCTCCACCTCATTTAGCCCCAGAGCACATTTGCACACATGCTTTATGATTATGAAGAAAAGACGCACTCATGTATGCCCTTTGATGTTTCTGAGACTCCCTCAGGAGTGTCCTCCATCCCGGTCCTTGGGCTGGATGCATCTCGAGTCCATCCCTCTTTTTGTTTTGGTCTCTAACATGCTCGTGCACTCCTCTTACGACTCACTAAAAACAAAAGAGGAAGAAAGAGAGGCTAAATATTTCATTAGACGGGAAATGAAGGCAACAAATTCAGAAGCTCCTCCTCCAGCAGGTCCTGCACTAGAGCCACAATCTATAGTTGAATTTTCACGGGGGCTGAGGTCCTTGTTCCAGATAAATCTGTCCTCGGGGGATTCAGCATAGCCTCTCTCACCTTCCTCCTGAGGATCGTCTGCAGTCTTTATTACTGCCGACGCAGCTTGGCCTGTGGGGGGTTGGTGTTGGAGAGAGCAGCCCCCTTTATGCCAGGCCTGGCTTTAGGAAGCTCTGCTGGTTATTGTTCTCCCACCAGCACGTGTGTGTGTGTGTGTGTGTGTTTAGACTCATATCAGTCACGTTACCCCGCGGTGATGAGGCAGGACAGATAACCCCGTCAGCAGAGACGACACATGTAGCCTGAAAGGAGGAATGTTATCAGCAGTCGGAGGTTAAAAAAATAAAACGGCACAACTTTATGTTTCCCTCAGCTGCACGGTGCCGAGGCTGCTTCATGCTGCTCACTAACTTATTCATAACCTTATATAATGTACATTCTGGCAAATCAAGCACCATTTGGATGCGATTACGAGAGCCACTAATGGATTGTTTTTGTGGTATTTTAAAAGTTTCGTAGACAGTCACAAAGGTCTTGATGGATTTTGTGAACTTTTAAAAAGTCAAATGTGTCTTTTCTGTAAATGTAACTTTTTTTTAAGTTTACTTATTCAAGACTGGAAGTATAAATGGAAAAGGCCCATCTGTGTGATTTTTCCCTCACCGCCCCTTCTGTAGCAAACAGACACGGCAATTTAACCGGAGAAACACTTTTCCTCGTAGCTTTTCATCCAAACCTCAGCTTTTAAACCCTCCGTGCACGAGATCCAAACATCTGTCTTGGTTTTTTCTAGTTGTTGTTATCCTGTTACAGTGTTTTTTAACTTTTCCATGCTGGCCTGGCCTCTTGCTTTGAAAGGTTAAAATTAGTAAGTTGAAGACACAAAGAGGGTCAGGAGAAACGTTTGGAGCTCAGAAATACAGACATTTTCTTTTGCTTCATTCCAGAGATTTAAACTAAAATCACCCTAAATCTGTATTTGGTCAAATATTAAGAATTATATTATTTATGATCAGCAATAAAACAAGATCTCATGCAATCTGAGTCATGTTGCTAATGTTGATGAGCTGTGGTAAGCATATCGAAGTGTTATTTAGTAATGCATGCACATCAAGTGATTACTTCCTGGGAGTATCAGGGCACCTGTGGTGCTTTGAGTTATGATTGTGCAACATGATAAACATCTCATATCCCAATAGAAGCCATTTCTTCTGTGATAATGATGAAATATAGACCGTTTCCTGTCAATTCTGATGGGTTTTCATGTGGAAGAGTTAGCTAAAGTGAGGCTAATCCTTTTAGGCTAACGTCTCAACCTTCATCGGTGATCATGAGCTTTGGGTAATGACCCAAACTTTGGTCCGAAAGAACAAGATCGTGAATAAACGCTGCCAAAATGAGTTTCCTCTGTAGGGCAGCTGGGCTCAGCCTTAGGAGCTTGGACATGCAGAGTAGAGCCGCTGCTCCTCCACGTCGAGAGGAGCCAGCTGAGGTGGATAAGTGGACGAAAACAAGCGAAGGCTAACGCTAGCTCGCGTCCTCCCCGTTCGAGTCAACACATATTTTCTTGTAGTTCCAATCAAGTGAACAACAGCTAAACTAACTAGCTAGTTGTTTTCCGAAAAGCAAATTGTTCTGCTATCGGTGGGTGGCGGCTGGTGAAATTATTTTTTTGGTGGGGCGCATTTTTGCAAGTCAGTTTTCAGATGCGCTCTAACCACATATCACCACTAAGGTACGCTAAAGTGCCGTTTTTATTCACCACACTGTTTTAAAAGCAAAACTACAATGTGTTTTCAGTTACAGCTTAAATCTGTATTACCTGTCTGAGGCTTGATCTGTGCCAGGCAGCTCAAAGAGGAGGCAGGAGAAACCCAACAAAGCATCGGCGTTAGCACAGCCAGCTAACCAGGCATCTTCTGTCAGGGGAAAAAGTGAACTTGCTGTAGAGCTTCCTGTTGAACGTTCTGATCTGAGCTGAGACTCCGGTCTTCTGCGCATGCTTCCATCGCAAAGTTCTGCGCCCGAAGGCTCTCCTTTGTTTTGTATTAGAGGGGGATCAACGCGTATGCACCAGTTATAGCGAAGGTCTATGGTAAAAGGAACAGGAAATGCATCACACGACCTTTCAGTTGTGGTAAAAGAGTGACGGAACATTTTTAAACTACACTTATACACAGCATTTATAGTATGATGTATAGATTTAGTTTAATTTTCAAGTTGTTATTAATATTTTGTGATATCTATCTTCTTCTTCCTATGAGATTGGTGGGGTGGCGCCCCCTATGGACGGGCCGCTATAAACTTGGTGTTTAATGTGTAACTGCTACGCTGACCTCTTCTCCTCAGCTCACCATAACTCTGATCTGCTCTCTCATCCATCGCTCTCCATTATCCTCACACATAGAGGCTACAGTCTCTCCTTCAGTGTGAATGTTGTTATAAGGAGTGAAAAACACCTAGACTGTTAGCTGGTTCCTCGTTTAGCTTCTAGGTTTGTTTTGGTCCTTCTGTTTGGAGCCAACAGCTGTTGTGTTGAGATGTGTCTCCAGCTTCTACGACATCATTTTTGTGTTGACTAAGGCTGATTACCCGTGGTGGCCATCTTGGGTTTGGGTTGACGCCAAAGTTTAATCAGTAGATGAGTTTTTTTTTTCTGAGAAAATCATAATTGCTCACATTTAGACAACAGGGATAAAAACACAACTCCTACAGCACTAGTATATTCCCATTGGGCATTTAAGCTTTGCTATTGACTAGTTAGGCGAAATAGTTTACCTTTTTTTTAACTAAACATTGAAAACTTTTTTAAAGAGACAATGTGTAGTTTTTACCACTAATCTCTGGAAATATCCATCAAAATGTTGAAAATTAATTAAATGATGCCCAGTTGTTGAAAAATAGTGGCGACTTTGTAACATATAACCATAAAAATCGGGTCTCTGGGCGACGCCATATTGGATGTCATGTTTCCTTCTACGGGAGCCCGTGAGGACAAAATGCATTTACTGATTTGTAACAAATGGTTACAAAACTTTCACCATTCATAAACATTGTTGTTTTACACATTTACCTCTTCACCTGCTGCCAGTGATGAAAGGGAGTCTGATGTGATTGTCGTGTTGCTGGAGGTTGCACTCCCAGGGATTTTTGACCCTAATGGCCATCCGTTGGTAAGGTCTTACTTGAAAACAAAAATACAGCTTGCTTGCAATGATTTAGGTATGCACTGCCCCCTACTGCCCGGGAAAATACACACAGTCACTGTAAGTCATTTTAAATGTAATCACTTATTTTTCAGTTATGTTTAAACATTTAGTCAGATTTCTTTTTAAAACTGTATTTAGGAGGTTATTAAAGTGTCAGTATCATATTTTATTGTTTGACAACATCATTAAAGCAGAATAAATTATTACAGAATTTAATTTAAATTTTTATTTGCTTGTTTTTATGGTTTAAAGCGACTTGTAGCTTCCCAGTGACCCAGATGGTCTGTTTTTTTTTTGTCTTTGACTTTTTTCTCACACAAAGGTGTAATGTCACACTTGGATCTGCTCAGGCTCGGTTCAGTGTCACAGCAGTCTGGTTCACCCAAAGATGACTCACCACCGTCCTGCTGGGTGTAATCGTATCAGAGACACGGGGAGGGGGGAGCAAAAAAAAGATAAAGTCATCTTCTTCCTCATAGCTGCTTCACGTTTCACATTCAGTCTTTTAAGCACCATTACACAATACTTTAGCTCCTAGACGAGTGATCAAGCGTCTCATTAAAACAAATCCCAACCCCAGGATCTGTTTCCAGCTTCATCTAATGTTAGAAAGTCACAGCTCCGGTAAAAGACCATCAATAATCCTGGGTGATGTCTGTTTTTGGTCGATCATTGATTCAGGATGCTATTTCTGAACCTTTACATGGGTCTTTTTCTAACTCTGCAGGCATCTAATACAGAATCTATGCTCCCCAGAAGATTTTTACCCCTGTTATTTTGTTTTCATAAAGTCTGATGTTTTTTCTTAGTACTTGAGTTAAGTACCATTTATTTACTGAAAAAAGGAGGATTGGATCCTAAAGGTTGAATATGGAACAATTTAATAAAAAGCTGTATACTTTTTAAAAATAGCACATCCACAGGGTGTTTAGAGGTGTGCAGATACACAGGATTCCCTTTAAAAGCTATATTTTAATTAAAAATAATCAAATATTTATTTTGACGGGCACGCCACTGGGTTTATGTTTCCATCTACCAGCCACTAGAGGGCACCGTTGCGGGTTGCCAAATACGGTAAACGGTCCGCTCGGCACAGCAAGGCTGGCACTGTGGAAAATGTTGGACTTGGCAAGTCAAGCAGCTGCTTTTGAGCCCAGAAGATGTCGTCATCCTTCTGAGAAGAGGAGCGACCATAAAAGATCTAAAACCAGTGAGTTTAGGTCGTGGACGTGGTGCTAGCTGCTCACTTCACGTATCGGCAGCTAACCTGGCATCCCGACGGCTGGAAACCTTGTTCTATTGTTGGAACTACAACCTGCACACACTAGATGTCGCTTTGGTGTTCATGTTCCATATGACGGCTGTCTGGAGTATTTATTTTATCTGATGGCACCATCTAGTGGCTGACAAGCGTATCACACCAAGAGTCATTGGATTCGGGTTTTTAAGATGGCGACTGCACGTTTCTTGTTTATGAATGTGCTTCTGTAGCCGACAAACGGCTAAGACATTGTTGTTTAACAATTATTATTATCATGCTATGTTGAGTTTTCATATATTTATATTTTAAAGACTTACTTGTCCGTGAAAAGTTCATCAACGCTGCTTCAGCCGAGGTGCTTCCTTAAATCTGGAGCATGTAAGCAGTAGTCTAACGCTATTGGTTAGTTCTGACCAGCGCTCAGTTGCTATTGCACGGAGCAAAAAAAAAAAAAAGACGTATTGCTTACATTATATCACATTACATGATAAGACAATCACTTTTACGGATTTCTGAAAGATCATACATAATTCCTGAAAGGGGAAAACTCCGGTTAGCCGCTTTAATGAGCCAAATTGTGACATAACTTTGTGGTTTTTCCCATTTCCTGTTAGATTTCTTCCACATTTCTAAAAGTACATCAGGTAGTCAGAAGACTGTATCGGTATCTTTTTATGGTGTCGTTTCCAAAGCCCTGCTCTCCTACTCAGTTTGACTGTTTGTCCTCTACTGATCAAGACGAGCTATATTTAGTTTGTCTCCAGAGAGCCCGTCTGGCCATGAATGAACCCTGAGTTGCTCTGTGTCTCGCTCGTTTTTTTATCATGACGGATTCAGAGCAGCTGGGTTTTTATCTCGCTGTGATGCAGCAGATTTAGGTTTGTCTCAGATGAACACGACCAGTAACGTCAGTAATAATTGACTTCTTCTGTCCTGCAGTGGCTCACACACAGGACACACACCAACACTCGACAGAGAAGCCCCTGATCCAGTGCTACAAGTGTAAGGAGCCATGTAAGGGCGAGGTGCTCCGGGTGCAGAACAAGCACTTCCACCTTAAATGCTTCACCTGTAAAGGTACTTTACCTCAGTGTCTAATGCTAAAACTTTTACTACAATGCATGAAAAGCTTGTGATTGGGCCTTTTCTGAGCTCAAATATCTTGTTTATCCTATTTTTCAGATAGCTAATGTAACCGATGCTGACTGATGAATAAGTGATGTGTTTACAATTTAAAGATGAACCTGCAGACAGCCTGGACGTCTCTTAAAATGTGGGAGTTGTGTGAACATTTGCAGCTGAAGTGTGAGGCTTTAAAATTCATTGCAAATGTGATGTTAGTAGAAAAATCCTTCTCTTTCATTCAGGCCAAAATAAACAGCAGTTCTGTTTTTATAGAAATAGGATCGTCCTTTTGCTCAGATTCCTTTTTTTTTATGGCCGTTCTGAAATGTAACAAAGTCTGAGCAGTAATCGATTACAGATTTCTTGTTGTTGCTTTTTTGTGTCACTTCCAGATTCCAGATCAAAAAAAATTTCACTATCAGACAAAGATAACCTGAGTAAAGCTTTCCAGTCACTTATTATTACAGGTATCCAAACCAACGTGGCTATGCGTAAATGTAGAACTGTTTGAACTCAGCCACATTAGAGGGTTTTCAGCCTGAATGACCTGTTTAAGGTCAAAGGTCAGACATTCTCCTGCAGGATGTTCTGCTAGAGACCAGAATTCATGGTTCCATCTGTTCCTTAAGGTGGTCCAGGTCCTGAAGCTGCAGATCAGCCCCAGACCATCACACTGCCACCACCGTGTCTGACTGTTGCTATGACGACGTTTTAGTGTTAGTTTGACTCCAGATGGAACAGGACCTTCCAGAAGGTTCCACAGAACATTTTCCCAGAAGTCTCGGTCAAGTCGAGGTGCTTTTTAGTAAATGTGAGACAGGTCTTTGTGTTGGTTTTGGCCTGGGATTTCTCCCATGACGCCATTTTTACCTCGTCTCTTTCTTATGGAATCATGACCTTTGACCCTGACCTTTGACCCCAACCTTTCCATACTGAGACCTGGAGGGCTTTAGATGATGTTTTGGGTTCTTTTGTTCTTGAATTCCTTCAGAACGAGGCGCGACGTGTTGCTTTTTGAGATCTTTTAGTCAACTTCATGTTAGACAAGTTCAGTGGAAGTGATTTCTTAATTCTACTGGTCTGGTCTGATCAGGTCTGTGTGTGGCCGGTGGAACTCGTTCAGATACATTTTTTTACTTCATAAATTAAATCATTATTTTAAAGCCCCATTTAGTATTAACTAATTAATTAGCAGATCTCAGATATTAGGTGGCATGAAAGTGAAAACATCACTGTTTCGTGCTGCTCCCCGTGTAAAAGATTGACCTTTGCCCTGCCGAATGTTTGTATTTGAGTATTTCGGGCTTAGCTTTGTTCTCTAAGAGCTCAGAATAACACAACCAACCCCTGAGATTAGCTCCAGCTCTGGCTTTACACAAACTCAGTGATTGTCACGAGCATCTTAAAGCTGCTAAATCACACTGACTCTTCTTCCTCGTTCGTTCGTGAGGCTGACCATTATTAAACGTTAGCTGATACGCTCCCTCAAATATGATCTTTTGACATATTTCCTTTTCTCATTACATTAATGCACACATGTTAAATCCCTCCTGAAATGATTTTATTTGACTGTCACAATCTATTTCATTAAGTTTAGATGATGACAAAGCGGATGCGGCTGGACGTCCGAGTCAGACGAGACCTAATCTCCAGAGCTGGTTTTCTTTTGGCTCAGAGGCAAATCTCATCATCGCTGAGTCTTAATGCAATTAAATCTGATTTTCTCCTTCACTCTCTTCATTCAACTCCAGGATTTACTCCTTCTGGTTGCATAAGAATCATTTACTCCCGATGCCTCAAATATCAAAACATTTCATCTCATTTTTATGAAGCTATTAAATTTGTAAATTCATCCTGTGTTGCTTGAAAGATAGACTAAATGTAGAGATTCTAATAAACATGTTTAATCATCAGGTTTTTGGTTAAACGTGGTTTTGAGGAGCGGGATTAGATGTGGAAAAGTTGCATTAAAGGGACACTTTGCAACTTTTGAATATTTTTAAATCATTTTCTTGAGCCAGTTTGTGCTAAAATGACCCGTTACAGGGTGAATGAAAGGCCACCCAGCCCCTGTCGCCCCCTGTGGCCAGAATATTCCACTTGCAACTTCACAGTTGCCGGTCCGGTCTGTTGGGACTTGGAAAAATTCATCTTAACCTACCTGGATCTGCAGTCTGCTTCCAGCATGTTTCCTGCATGTTTTAGATCATGAACACAGCTGATGTGTTTGATTTAGTGATGAACCGCTCCTGTAGACACTAATGAAGGCTGAGGAGACATTTCAGCTGTTAGATTAAGGTGTTAAAAAGATGAACGCACAGCTAGAAGATAAGTTTTACTTTCGGTTTCACCAACGAACACTAGGGGGTGCTAAAAACAAGCCAAAACTGACTAGTGTCCCTTTAAACATTCGTCGTGGATTTGTACTGAAATCAGAAATAATACCAGGGATACTGATCCAGACCATTTAAGATTAGTTATCAGCAAATTCAACTCTCAATCATGCATTATTTGGTCTCTTTTTAGGTGATATCAGGTCAAAACGTTTTTCTTTGAGGTTACAGGTGCATCATTTGTCACTGCTGATTCTTGTTCCAATAGAATTAAATAGTCAGCGGCAGTGAGCCGACTGTAACATCTTCTGCATCTTCTGTTGTCTGCTTTTTAATCAACTAACTATGCAAAGTCATGGCTGATAAACGATTATTTAAACAGTAGCAAATATCAGCCGAATTATCATCCTGCTAATAGAAATCTGAGACTAGAGGACAGCCGGAGTCAAACGCCTTGAAAGGAATTCTCCGTTCTGTAAATGCTTCTATGTTTATGACAAGGTTATATTTGAATTGAAGGAAATTTGTTGCAGACTGAAAGTGTTCTGCATTGTGTAGTGAGTCAGTTATCTTAGAAAACAGATCCAGGTTGTTTCCTGAGCTTAAATCTGAGGTAAATCTGTCAAATGACATCATAAACAGTAGTGGCGTTGATGTATTCATGGTTTTAATTTGTGCATGACACCTAAACGCCACACAAAGCTGTCGAATCTTATCCGTAACACTTTATAAAAAGGGTCCCTTTATTAACGTTACTTAGTGCATTATTAAGCATTAATAAACTAGTATTAACAACTGCTTAATATTAATATTTAATATTAAGTAATGCATTACTAAGCAGACACCCCCCTGCCTCTGTGTCCTATCCTTAAGGACACTTAATAGTTAACAATATCAAACGTTAATAAAGGGTTCCTTTGTTTATTAATGCTTAATAATGCACTAAGTAACGTTAATAAAGGGAGCCTTATTGTAAAGTGTTACCATCTCATCTTTTGTGACTATTTTCTCAGCAAAGATGAAGGATTTTTAATGCTTGTGTGATCAAACCAACTAAACGTGAGTTCTGAACAGTGTGCGGCTGCGACCTCGCCCAGGGAGGCTTCTTCATGAAGAATGGAGAATATCTGTGCATGCTGGATTACCAACGGATGCACGGCACCCGCTGCAATGGCTGTGGGGATTTTGTCGAGGGAGAAGTTGTCACTGCCCTGGGCAAGACGTACCACCCCGCCTGCTTCGTCTGCACCGTCTGCAAGTAAGGCATCTGCAGAACCACCGCTGCTGTCACATTCTCTAATAATACAGCACTGATGTAGGTGTTTCAGTGTTCTGGGTTGTGTTTATCCAGTGCAATTTGAACCATTTCTGCAGCTTTTTGACTTTAATAAAGGGATTGAATGACTCTTTCGGACTATTGCTGTAAGAATTGTCCGTACTCCTCAAGTTGTGTTCTTCTCTGTCGTGATTCTTCCAACATTTTCTGTGTTGTAGCATTTTGGCTAATGTCATTCAAACCAGATGTGGTGTCAGACATGCAAAAGCAAGTCACTTCACAAATTTTTATGATTTTTATTCAGTTCATGCAGTTCTTTGTAGTTTTCATATTTTGCACACTGATATTGCAGTGATGATAAAATGCGGGGCCGTAGTTTGGATCTTTTAAAGTAGCTTTCAATGGAAATGCTATGAATAATTATAGTATTACCTCTTGTAGACAGCTGGTTATGACCCAAGTTTGGAAAAATAAATTACTTCTAACCAGATTGATGAGCTAACAGCTAGTTTGAGGGTTTTTTTCTGTAATAAAACAAATTTTAAACTGCAAAAACCCAACCTTGCCTTTTTATCTACACAGAGTTCTGTGGATATTTGCAGCAGAAATTGGCTGCGTCACTAGCTCCCGTAGCCCTTCTGGCTGGAATTTTACAATAATAATGGTAATGTGAATTTTATCAAACTTTTGCATTGACTGCAATTCAATTTTGGGTTTGGAATTGTTTAAAAAATAACTGGCTCAGTTGTTAGTAGCTTGTTTTTTTTTTTTATCACAACGAATCTCCAGTTCTTCAAACTGAGGTTATTCAAAAAGGTAACTAAAGCAGGTTAAATGTTCCATTAAAACAACTGAACTGTCCCTTTATTAGCTTATTATCTCGTGTGTGAATAGCTTCACTATTTCATCATATTCTACACGGGCGGCTGTCGTGGTGGACGAACATGAGGCGATTTTAGTTGACAGCTTACAGTAGAACGCGGCGTGTCATTCCTGACTAACGACGCTCCTCAGGCTGACGGCGTTGACACTCATCTTCATCATAGGGCCTCGTCATCTTCAGCCCCGTCACATGACCTGTAACATTTGCCAAAAGGGCGACAACTCACGCTGTTCTGTTGGCTGGCTGTCTTTCAGACGACCGTTCCCCGCTGGTGACAGGGTGACCTTCAACGGGAAGGACTGTCTGTGTCAGTACTGTGTCGAGCCCATGTCTCCAGGACCAAAGGACGTGCTGGGCTCCAGCAGTAAGTGGCTATTGTGTGCACTCACAAAACACAGGAAGGAAGCCAAACTCACACAAAACGCTGCAGCGGACTGGAAGGAACAGAAAATAAATGTGTTCAGAAGTTTCCCCAAAAGGTGTGAAATGTGGCTGATGTTTGGATCGGGTCAAGCCCGGATTCTTCCATCAGGGTTAAACTGCTGTTTAGTTTAATGTGATTAATCCCAAATGGTTGACAAATTAAAACGCCTCTCTGAGGATAATGTGGTTGGAGTGGTTCCAGGAAGTCAGATGCACACAGATGTGATTAAATTATTCATGTTCGCCCATGTGGGCGTCAGAGGAGCCGCTTTCTGTTCAGCACCACAGAAGAAGAAATGTTGTGATGCTGGCTCTTCTCACAGCGATTACTTTATTTCATTTGCTGTTTTTATTTTTTACATTATATAGCAGGATATAGTGGACACACCTCCAATAAACATGGAGGAGTAATGGTGTCTGGCTGCTTGGACGGTCCTCGTCGTTTATGTCACCATCTAATAATAATCTGCAACAGTAGCGTTCATATCATTAAAGAGAATGTTATAACTCTTAAAGCCCCAAGTGAAAAAAATGCAAAAAAGAAAGTTTCTCATTGCATTCTTCACTTGGTTTGGACATTAAAAATTAATGTTAAAGTAATTTTATGATTTATGCAAATTAGTTAGTTAATTAGAAGCAGATGTACACCTGCTGATAAATATCTGAGAGTTTCATTAAAATCCGTTCAGCGGTTCATGAGTGTATTAGGCAAAACATTATGACCTCCTGTGAAAGTGCAGAGGAGACGGAAGTAGTGGTGTCAGTCCTTTCACCAGAACTCTAACAGAACCAAAAGTAAAAACTATTTATTTAACCAACTAACCAGGTGGTAACTGGGTGTACACCATGTATAAATCAGGTGGTAACTGGGTGTAAACCAGGTGTAAACCAGGTATAAACCAGGTGGTAAGGACCATCACATCCAGACCTGAGGAGTTAACGACAGCTGTAGGTTTTTAGGAGACTCTTCTGTTCCTCTGCATAAGAACAGATCTCCTTTGTGGATATCACCGAGACCGGCTGTACTAAATAATGCATGGCTGTGCCCCCCCACCCCTGGTTTCTTCGTTGCCATCTGAAGAGTCTTTTAGACAAGGCTGCCTATAAATAAGACATGCTGATTCTGCTCACGTCATTATCACAGCCTTGCTTTAATGCCTTACATCCCCCCACCCCCCCGGTTGGCTGTTGTCACTGTGTTGCTCTCCCCCTCTTTTATTAAAGAAGAGATGACAAGCAGCGGGTTTTAGAAACCAACACCTTACAGAACCTCAGGATTCCACTCAGATGAGGCATCTGGAACGGGCATTGCTCTATCGCCATCTAGTGTCGGGGGTCAGAACTGAACTTTCTTTAAACGCCGTGATGCTTGCTGCTAAACCGGTACGTTTCTTCTTCCCTAGGCTGTGCCGGATGCGGCCGGGACATAAAGAACGGACAGGCCCTGCTCGCGCTGGACAGACAGTGGCATCTGGGCTGCTTTAAGTGTAAAGCCTGCAGCAAAGTGCTGACTGGAGAGTACATCAGCAAGTAAGCAGCTGCTCCTGTGAGCGGTTTGGTCGTATTCAGCCTCGCATTAACTTTACGACACTCAGTCATCATATTCAGATCAGTGGTGTCCAACCCTGGTCCTCCAGGGCCACCATCCAACATCTCTCTGCTTGTTGTCATCAGTGGGTGACTAACAGGCTTCTGCAGACATGAACAGGTGATTTAAACATAGAATCAGGTGTGTTGGAGCAGGGAAACAACTAAAACATGCTGGATAGGGAATCTTGAGGACCAGGACTGGACACCTCTGATCTAGATCCTGGTTCAATTCATTTTTCTCCACAGGGATGGCGCCCCCTACTGTGAAAAGGACTACCAGATCCATTTTGGAGTCCAGTGTGAGGCGTGTCATCAGTTCATCACAGGGAAGGTGTTGGAGGTAAGAAACATGCAAATAACTGCTAGGCTCCATAGAAACATCGAACAGTCAAACTATCACCCAGCCAACCTGTCTAAGGTACGTTTGATACCAGTTTAAAGCAATGTTGTGTTTTATTTTAGAATTTTATTTTTAAAAACTGAAACCGGAGGAGAATTAGCACAAACAGCAGCAGGAAATGGGAAACTGATATTAAAACACATAACTGACACTTACATTTAGCCAAATTTAGGATTTTAACAGCTAAAAATAAACATTTTGTTCATTTTAACAATTAAAATGTGATGTGAAATTTGTATTTTTCATCATTTTTATTGTGGAAATTACAGCGTTGATTCCAAACATTTAAACAAATATAGAAAAAATGTGTTAAAAGTAAATATTTAGAATAAAAATGTTTGAATGAAATCTAAATATATAAATTTAAAAATAAAGGTTTAAATGGTATAGATTGATAAATGAATGAATTAAAATATTTTAAATCAAATCTAAATGTAAATATGAAAATTAAATATAAAAACACAAAATATATTAAGTCAAAAAAATATTTAAAATTAAAATAAATGCAGTGACTTTTTAACCTTTTAAATAAAATCTAAATAAATATAAATAATTAAATCCAATAACAGTTCAAAATATACCAAGTTTAATCTAAATCTGACTGTTTTTAACTGAATATTTACTTAAAAAGGAAACTCAGATTTGCTGTAAAATAAAATAAAAATCTACCAAAATAAAAGCACAGTGAAAAGACCTGTCATCTAATCTTTGAGTCCTTTTGATGATGAGATTATGTGACTTTTAGAATGATTTTTAAACCTTGTTTATACTACAAATGTTAAAAAGTATCTTTTATTTTATTTTGTAATGTACTGCTGTTCAGTCCATATTAACATCCTGCTTCCTGTGATGCGTGGAGCAGAACTGTAACATGTACTTTTATAATCTGACATAATCTCTTCAGCGCCGAGCCAAGAAGATTCTAGACATGACTGTAATCATCTAAAATATTAATTCTTTGCAGATATTTTTGGTCATTTCAGTAATGCCTAAGTACACGCGAGCTTCCACAAATTATATAATTATTACATAAAACACCCTCTAATATCGTCTGATGCTTGTAGCCGGGTTTAGTGGTTTATGCCGTGCAGCTCTTGTGAAATTCTGGGTTTTATTGACTGTTTCTGTAAAGAGTTATTTAAAATATGTTTAATTGTTTCACCATTAAGTCTGGTGGTGATCCAGTCAGGCGCTGAGTTATGTGTCAGACAGTGATCCAGCACCTTTATGGCTAAAAGAAAAAGCTGCAGCCAGTGGATCGGCGGGACCAGAAACATACCGGTCTGTCTGATACTAGTCAGAGCAAATACTGTCTGCTCCTCTGCTGAATTACCTCATTTAAGTATAATTAACAAAGCTATGAGGAATATGAGCGTAAAAATAAACCCAAGGAGAATCTTCACTGAGAGGGAAGTGCACTGAAGTCGGAAACTCCTTAACTCCTTTTCCTGCCGACAATAAAATGTGGAATGCAAATTCTAGGCTCCATATCTCTGAGTGGCCGCTTGCTCGCTGAAATGCCGCTGGCGGTTGTTATGCTGCATTTATCACTCGTGGTTAAAACGGTGCAGGCATTATAATGGAGCACCCTCCATGCAAAGTGCCGCATCGGTGCAAAAGGACGTTTAAACTCTCCACCCATCAGATACCAGATACCATTATGGGATTACATTATGCACAGCTGCACAAAGTGGACACCTGAAGCAGGTTGGCTGGGCCAAATGGGAGGGTGTCATGGTGGTCAGGTTCTGTTCAAATTTACTGTTTTAGCACATGAACAGCACACTGCTGCATGGACATGTTTGGAGACTCTTTATCTTCTGAGGCTAGGTCCTCGGTGAAAGTAAGCCCACTGGTTTTGGTAAAATGTGCTCTTCTCAGCAGGAAGCAGGTGGAGCATCTGGAAGTGCCACCTCAGCTTCACCGGCCTTCATTTTGCTGTGACACCACTTTTGTTTTGTGCTCTGGGTTTTTCAGGCAGGAGATAAGCACTACCACCCCAGCTGTGCGAGATGCAGCAGGTGCAACCAGATGTTCACAGAAGGAGAAGAGATGTATCTGCAAGGTAAGCGAACTAGGTTTTCTCTTGGTGGAGGATTCTTTCTCTAAGTATTTGGTTGAAGAAAGCTTTGATATCTGAAACTCTGCAGTAGCGAGATGAGCCCCAGTACATCTAATATAGATGTTTATACTAACCAGATGAAATCAAACCATTTCATATTGTGATTTTTGGAGAATTCATTTGCATAACTTCACATATTTATGCAGTTTTATGGTTCATTTGGTCAACTCTAGTCATCTCCAGATTCACCTAAAATACTTCTACTCCATCTAGAGAGTTTCTAGATCTGCAAGTAAAATAAATAAATAAAAATAAAATGTAATATTGAAGAAGAAGAATTAAAAATCGGTCAGTTCTATTTCGTATGGGCTTTGCCCTTTAAGACCAATTGCTATTGGGTTATGTCCTCGTATGAGCCACCAATCAATAAAGAGCTTTGAGTGTACACACACCTACTGGGCTGGTCCTGGTCCTGTATAACCGGGACTAAGGACCATTGCTCCCTGTCTCCTGTTGGCGCCTGCCAGCACTCCTGCGAGGGGGGAGTGATTTCTTTTGGTCATGGATGTGTTTCTGCTGGTTGGATCTGAACCAGAGAGGCGTACACTACATTCTGCTTCACCTTTAACCCAATGGCAATTGGCCTTACAGGAAGAAACCCATACGAAATAGAATGTTAGTTATGTTTTGTAACCTCGAATTCTATCAATATGGGTGTAGCCCTTTAAGTCCGCGGGCCTCACTGGTTCTGGGGGCTCATAGAGCCTTTGGAGATGAGCAATGGTCCTCAGTCCCTGATATACAGGACCCGCCCAGTAGGTGGGCGTACACTAAAAGCTCTTCAATGATTGGTGGCGTATAAGAGGATATAACCCAACAACGATTGGCCTTAAATGGCTACGCCCATACTCGTAGAATCTGGGGTTACAATATGTAACCAACGTTCCATTTAGGATGGTTCTGTAAGGAGTTGGCAACACCATATTAAATCATGGCTTTATCAGCCTCAACATAAGATGATCTTAGTTAAATGAAAATAAAATGTGACAGGTCAAATGCAGTCCTTCCAGTGATAAGTGTTCTTTCGTTGAGAATGCGATAGACCTGCCGTGGCTTTGTGTTCTCAGGCTCGACTGTGTGGCATCCCGGCTGCAAGAACACCACCAGAACAGAGGAGAGACACAGGGAGCGGGTAGGAATCTGTGCATCCTTTTTCTCCTTTCTTATCGATTGTTGCCTAAGCCGAGCTCCTTCCTGATCACTTTGCAGGAACAAGATGGAGATTGAGAATATTTAACAGCAATTTCAACACGAGCCGTTATCGTTCCCATTTAGACGCGTTAAAACTTAACCTGCTGTGGTTTGAACGAGGTGTCTGCTGATGCTGTGTTGAGCTTGTGTGTGTGTGTGTGTGCCATGTGTGTGAATTATGAGTCAAGCAGAAGAGGCACAACCCCTGTGTGATGTTCTGTGAACCCCCCTCTCCCTTCCTCCACAGCTATTGCCTCCGTCCCTCTTATTCCTCCAAAAAACAGAAAGGCAGGTACTGTATTCAGTATTAGCTCTGAACTGACATCACCATCCTGTGTTCCATGTGCATAGGATTCGACTTACTGTACGCTGCCACCTGCCCCTACTGTACCCCTGTGACAGGTGCATGAAACGAAGATGTGGCAGAGCTGCTGAGACGTGCTAAATTACCCATCCATCTAACTGCGCTCCATTCAGACCTGCTGCTGCCATCATTTAACATAAACAAGCATGAGATTCTCAAGAGCATCACAACACGGAGCTAGAGAGCTCATTCACTTTGCAAATTTGCAAATGAATGACCTAATCATGATATGACATGTTTGTATATCAAAGTACTTTCATGTATTTCATAAAATGTACTTACAGGGTGTTCCTTTAATTGCTCACGCTGCGTTTAAAGGATAAATGTTGTGTTTTTAGGGTGTTTTGAGTGATTATTTATATGCAGACGGCAGCAAGATTTGGATGATGATATATTTAGCATCTGACAGATGATTCATTTGACTAATAGCTACTTTTGTGTTTGCATTTCTTAGCCTACGAGGTCATCGTCTGAGAGTATTTGTTCCAGACCTGGTTCAAGTATACCTGGCTCACCGGGTCACACCATCTATGTGAGAAATGTCTCTCAGCTTCCGTACCCCGACGCTGATCCGTTTAACACCTACGAAGTGCTCAATAGCACAGAAATCACAACAATCTCTGTGTTTGCATGTTTCACCAGGCAAAAGTAGACAACGAGATCCTTGATTACAGAGACCTAGCTGCCATTCCAAAAGTCAAAGCCATTTACGACATCGAGCGCCCCGATCTCATTACCTATGAACCTATGTACACCACATCCCTGGATGAGAGAGAGGAGAGACACGAGGGCGTGGGAGAGGTGAAAACACAAACTGCATTAATAGAAACAGAATCCTTTCTTCCTCCGGAAGGTTTTTTGCAGATTTGTTTTTTATTTATTTTTGTTCCTCTCAGCTCTACAGCATCAGAAGGGAACGTTCCCCTCTGCCTGAGGACGTGGTAAGCTGTGCCACTGCGGATCAAAATAAAATAAAAACTTACAGTACAAAGAAAACAATAGATGTAAGAGCAACATCAGCGTAAAGCAACTCTGCTTTATTTGATTCTCTCCAGTGTTCCAGAAACATGTCACCAACCCCGTCGGGAGAGGTGAGCCTGCTCTTCCATCTATATGAGTATTCTTCCATTTTAAAGTGTGTTTCTATGTAAAAGTCATGCCCATTGTAGAGAGCTTCCTGAATGACCTCAGTTTAGAGAAATGAAGTAAACATCCCTCAAGACTGATGAGCTAACGGCTAGTCTGAATTCAGCCAAGACCAAAGTTTATTGCTGCACTCCTAAATCAGCTCAAGTCATTAAAGAGACTGTGTGTAGTTTCCTGGCAATAGGGGGCAGTACATACGTTTCAGGGTAGTTTTACACCATATCACCGTGACTATCACTAGTTTTAAAAAAAAACATTACGATAAATGTTACCTGTCGAGCAGAAAGCACGCGACCTCGGCGTGACTCCTCAGACTTTGATAGTCCTTCAGTTAATTCCACTGAGAGAATGCAATGCTGATGCTAGTTTTCTGGCGGGGTAGGTTCCGGATCTGCTCGGGGTCCAGCGCCTGCTGATGACATCACACTACGGCAATAACACTCGGCCAAAATATAGCGCAGCACTTTTTCGATTCTGTTCTTTCACATAGGTTTTGGAAAGAGTTTAGCAGTTTTGTTATTAAATTCATGTTTCTTACCGCCTAAATGTTTTCGAACATGGTAACGTAACTTCTGTAAGTCGTACGTCCAGCCAATCATCTAGTGTGACGTCATCTGCAGGCGCAGGACCCCGAGCCGGCTCACGTAGAAGGAAACATGGCATCTAATATGGCGTCCTCCAGACAGTTAGACCCATGTCTTATGTATTTTAGGCCAGATTTTTATGGTTATATCTTACAAAACCGCCAAAATTTTTCAATGATATTCAGCATTTTGATGGATAGTTCCAGAAATAAATGGTATAAATCACACATTTTAAGATTTCACAGTAGTTTAACTTGCAAACACTGTTGATAGGATTGCATTAAAAAAGCATTTATAAACATAAATGTCACCAGGTCCACCCAGGGGTCAAGTTCAGCAATAATTTACACAGAAACATGGTTTAAAATGATCAAACGCTCCCTTTAAATGCTATAATCTATTCTCATTTACTGTGCTATGAACATGTATTTGACACACTTACAAAAAAAAATGTTCTTTAACCTACATCACCTGCATTAAGAATAAACTGGAAATGACCGGGTCAGAATAAGCCAGTCTCTTCTATATCACAGGGAAAATTTGTGTTCATGGCCCCACCCACCTTGGATTGGGACCGCCCCCAGGAAGAAGAACGCAAAGCACAACTTGGCTAGTAGAAGCTAACCATTAGCAGCTCCACAACATGGCAGAGCACGTCCAGGCTTGTTTTATTTGTGGAGATAAAATATCAACGTTGCATTTCTTACTCAATTAAATATAATTTACAGCATTTTGGGTTTTTTGTAACAAAGGTAGCGGAAGAGTTGCGTTGCTGTTAGCCAATCAGAGCCAAGATATTTGCACATCATGAATATTAATAAGTTCTTATTCAACAAGAGAGAGACGAGGGGCATAAATGGCCTCCATGGGAGAGTAAAACAACACAGAGACCCATGATCATCATATAGCAGCAGTGAAACATGGTGGTGGTAGTGTGATGGTCTGGGGAAAACTCTTGCTGTAACTGATGTGAATGAGATCTGTTTATAAAAAGAGTGTAAATTCTTTTTCACAACACTGTAGATCTACGTTTTGAGTAACAATGTCTGTGTTTGTGTCAGGTTTGTTACGACAGGAGGGACCGCATCCTCCAAAGGTCCACGAGTCAGGGATCCATAGGGTCACCAGTTTATAATCGCCATGGTTACACCCCTACCCTGTCACGGTCACCGCAGCATTTTCACAGACCTGGTGGGTACTTTTAAAAGGGACCATTACTCGTGTGTTTATTTTCAAACGGAATGATTTCAGGGTTGGATTGATGACATCACTTTAAAGCTGTATAAATCCCCCCCTCTGATCGTTAACCACTTGGAAAGATTCAACAAAATTGACTTTAGGTTATGAATTTCTTTAAACATAACTTTAAAATGTGATCGTCTTTTGTAGAATAACAACACTAAAGTCAATTTTGCATCTTTAAAAACCCGTTTTTACTAGTTCCTTTTGATTCAAACGTAGTAGTTTCACTTTTTGTTATGACTCTCGTCTCTTCCTTTTCTTTTGCCTCTCGCTGTCTTACCCTTTATCTCTCCCCCATAACCTCCCACTCCGTTGCCTGCTCTCGGGGTTTTGTGCCCCCCCACACACACTCCCTCCTTGCAGAGGCTCTGACAGGCATGCAGAAGCTCTGCTCCTCCTTGTGCAGTAACAGTGTGGGCTCCAGAAATAGTGACTCTCGCCCCACTTCCCCTTTCAGACACCACTTCCTCCCCCATAGCCAAGGTAAGGGCCCCAGTCTGCTTTTGTCTGACCCCCCACCACCCCCAGTTTGAAGCAACACATCATCATCAATCTCATTTGGTGCCACCTCTCATCTGCCGTTCTGGATCCATCCCCACTTCCCATCAGAGACGAAGCAGATTCATGTTTTGGTTCTTTGACTTTAAGCCAAAG
This sequence comes from Aphyosemion australe, assembly GCA_006937985.1. Lineage (NCBI taxonomy): Eukaryota > Metazoa > Chordata > Actinopteri > Cyprinodontiformes > Nothobranchiidae > Aphyosemion > Aphyosemion australe. The sequence goes on from SSNS01000097.1 coordinate 1,675,446, forward strand.
TAGCTACCAGCTCTTTGTGTGTTTTTAGCCATTCTCCATAAAGCTGGGGTACGTAGTTTCATTTTTCTAAAAGTAACTTAAAGTGCATAAATTTGACTATCTGACACGGTTCTATGATATGAAGTAAGTAATGTGTCATAATTCCTCTTAGCCCCTCCCCTAGCTTTTACCCTTCTGATTGGCTCATGGCTTTACCAGAAGCAGATGGGCGGGACTAAGGCTCCCCATTGACCGAGTGTTCATCAATTGATTTGAGTATCCTCAAGAGGGAGTTGTCACTGCAGGGTGACACACTGACGCACAGTTAGCTTAGCACAACAACCAAGCTTGAATGCTAACTCAACCTGCATTGTATTAATATCCCATCTGTAAGCTAACTGTGGAAGAGGAGTGAGGGGAACAGAAAGGGATTTATCTTTCGTTTGTTGGAGCTAAGTGATTAGCGTAGCGTTCAACCTTACGCTACATCAGACTATTGGTTTAGCCTGTTGTAGCGTTAGCAGGGGTGTGCTAGCATCATGAGTGCCTGATTTCTGCAGGTTTTAGATGTTTACCTGCTTGAACTCTGCAGATTTGATTAAAACCAGTGATCAGCAGCTCCTGTCTGAGCAGGAACATATCAAAAACATTTTTTGTCCGTTAGTGCTACAAGGCTATTTGTGTGCACGTTCGCAGTTTGAGGCATGGCTTTCAGCTCCTCCCTGAAAGGGAGGGGGAGCAGGGGCAGGGGCTATAGCCACTTAAAGGAGTCATCACCTATAATAGCGTGGATATCTACATCCTATTATAGTCTTTTAGACCATTAAAATAAATTGTATTGGAAAAATAAATTAAAAATGTGCTTTTCTGATCCTTTTCTGTAAAGTGGAAAATCATTAGGAAGCCATTATAAACATGTTTTTAAGTGGAAAAGTGAAAATTTCAGGCGATGACTCCTTTAAATTTCAAATTCTTCTCCTCCTCTATCATGCTACGGACCCCAGCTTTAATGTTGGAGAACCAAATCTAATATTCACACCAACATAAAATAAATGTTGCAGAACTTTTCCCTAAAGTGTAAAAATAAGATGAAAACTGGGACTTTCTTCACTGTGAGTCTTTATCATGTTAATAAGCTCTCCATCCATCTCCTGAGCATCTCATCTCTACCGGGATTCCTCAGAACCATCAGAACTTCCTCCCTCGGTCCTGTTTGTCCCTGTGTGTTACTCTGTTCAAACTGTGGTTCCCCCTTCAGTGTCTCTGCTTATGTTCTGTTCTTGGTTCTTCTCACTGGAGGCACTGACCCGCCCAGTGGCCGGAGCTCACCCCTCCCGCTCAGGCCCGACAGCCGGCCAGTCACCCCGCCTCTCTGTCAGACCCCCAAACATTTCCACGTCCCAGGTAGGAGCTGGAGCGCACCCTGTCACTGCTCACCGCGCCGGCTTTCGTTCTTTCTTTCTGCCATCGTGCTCCATTTCCATGAGCTTTTAGAGATTTTCTTTACTGTTATTTTTAATAACTACCAAAGGAAATGGGGAAACATTTCATGCAATCCTGTCATTTTTTTTGTTTATTTTACGAGTTACTGTTTACTGCTTTACTTAAACGTCTGTATTTAATTGTTTTCAGATCAGGGGAGCAACATCTACAGAAAACCTCCCATCTACAAGCAACACGGTATTTTCCCCTTATATAAGAACATGTTTGGTTAAGAAAAATGTCAAAGTGTTGAATCAGTAAAATGCCAGATTTTTGGGTGTCTGTGGATCCCAGTGCAGGATTGGTGCAGGGAATCAGGGAAACAGAGGTTTCTCCACCTGGACCATCTCTGATCAGCTTCAGTTTGATAACTAGAAAGTTCTAACGTGGACTAAAGTCAGTTTGTTGTTTAATTCTATTTGTGAAAGTCTAAAAAACGGCTGCATTCGTGTTTTAAAAATCATAAACTGTGTTTTATCTATGAATAAAACATATTTGAGTCCAGATTTAAACAGTATTTGGTTTTTTAATCTGGACCAGCTCTAAGAAAAACGCACTAAAATGCCTCTTTCCTAAACTTCCACACATCAGATGAAGCTTTCACAAATTATTGAATTAACTTTTAGTTTAAATGACTTTAGTTCAAGTTTGAACAGTCCAACTACAAACACACCTGAACAGAATTCAGTCACTTTTTGCCCACATCTGATGTTTTATGACGTAGTCTGAACAGCATTAATTATTTGTTTCAAATCCAACCCTTACGTTCAGATGTAGTCCCGACTGAATCGTGCTTCATCCAACCTTTATGTCAGGAAGTAGGAAGAATGTTACCAAACACAAAACATCAGATCTCAGCAGAAAACCAGAAGAGCATTAAGACCTGCAGCGTGATCGTAGCCCAGGGGTAGGGAACCCTGGTCCTGGAGAGCCGCTATCCAGCATGTTTTAGAGGTTTCCCTGCTTCAACACAGTTGATTCACCTGTTCAGCAGCTCATCAGGCTCTGCAGAATCCTGTTAATCACCTGCTGATTAATATCAGGTGTGTTGAAGCAGGGAAACCTCTAAAACATGCTGGATAGCAGCTCTCTAGGACCAGGGTTCCCTACCCCCGTTGTAGCCAAAGTTTTCTATGTTTTCAAACTGGAGTTGGCCACAGAGACCTAATGCTAAATCAGAAGCTAACTTCAGCAACATGGATCTGTTGGGGTTTAGATTATTTACTAAATGTTTAACTTTATGGGTTTTTGTGAAACTGAATTCCAACATATAGTGAATTACTGTAAATTATTCCAGTGATCATTTAAACAGGTCAAAACAAAACTATCCCTCTTATTGGAATCGGTAGTTTGTAAAACGGTAGTTTGGAGTCTGATGAGGGGATATTTGAGTCAGTAACAACATTATCACTGTTTAGTTTAAGGGTTGGGAACGTCTCCCTCTAGTGATGTTACTGAACCCATCCTCTGTTTGTTCATCTGACCATAGTCACCTCCTGCCTCAGTGTACTGTTTGAAGTCTGTCTCCAATCCTCTTTGTGTTGGACCTGCTGGTTGATTTGACATTTCGCTCGATCTGTCTTAACAAGTCACAGGAAGAATGTCACTGCTGACCTGCGATGCTTCAAGTGTGTGACTCTCCGTTTTCAGGGGACCATAAGCAGCAAATAGTCACGTCCTTGTGAAATGTATACCGTCATGGTAAAGTGAAAGTCCACCCTCTATCAGTTCGAGGATTTGCAGACTTTAGGTCCTGCACAGCTATCTTAAGGTCCCACCACAGGTTGAGGTCTGGACTGTTGGACCTTCTTTTGTTTTTTAGTCATTCTGTTGTAAATTTGCTGCTGATTTTGGGATCATTGTCCTGTTTTATGACCCAGTTTGGTCCAATCAGCTGTCAGATGGACTCGTATTGCTCTAGAATACTTTAGTCAACATGGTAGACTCAGTTACTGCCAGGAACCCAAACAATCAGCCCTCCACCACCGAGCTGTTGTGGTTTCACCAAACATCGGTCCAAACTTTGGTCCTATTCGTCCAAAGGACATTGTTTCAGAAATGTTGTGGTTCATTCAGATGAAACTTTATGCTGAAATGTTGTTTCTAGAGAAAAAAGGTTTTCTCCTGCTGCTTTTCTACACAAGTCAGACTTGTTCAGTCTCTTTCTAATTGTCCTGTCTCGACCCTTGACCTTTAACCTGCTAACCAATCCCTGTAGAGCCTGAGATGTAGCATTTGAGTTGAACCCTTCCCAGATTGATGAGCAGCAAATGATACTCCTTTGAGGTCATTGTTGATGGTTTTCCTCCTTGGCATGGTGTTAACACACAGCTGTATGCTCCAGACCAGTGAAACTCCTGCCTTTATAGAAACCCTCACACTGATGACAACCATAGTTGATTAGGAGCTCCTGGCGATGATTCTTAAAGGGGACATATTAAACCTTTTTAAAGAAGCTACAATGGTTCTAAAGTCGATACAAAACATGTTCATGAAGTTCTTTGCAGAAAATCCATCTCACATAAAACTATCTAATCAGCTGGATTGTTGATCGTGTCAGTACCTTCCAGAATGAGCCGTTTCAGGGCTTTGTCACTCTATTGTTGCTGTTGCTGGCCACGCCCACCCAACGCCTGATTGGCTGCTGAGGTGAGAAGCTGGGTTATCTGTGAGGAGCTTGGAACAGAGCCAGTGCTCCTCCGATGTTGACAGATGAGGGAGGGATACTATGTTAATTTTCTATGCTAATTTCCCTTATTATGACATCACAATAAGGGACACTTTGAATCACCACATAGAAGCAAGTGATTCCTGAAACCAAACGCGAACAGAAAACAGATGGATGTTTTTTATTCATGTTTATAGCCATTAAGGGTGAAGTCGAACCCAAATACGGTATTCGGAAAGGCACAAATAACGTTTTTTTTTACGAATAGTTATTTCGAACAAATACTTTAAAAAATATTTGTATTGACCCCCCCCCCCCCTTCACGGACAGCACAGATTTACTCGAATACAAGTACTTTTCAGGGAAGGGTTCAACTCAATACTTTTCTTTTACTAAATAAAAAACATGGTGGACTCTGTTGTAAAGTTGAGTTTACGTTTGATCAATTTTAGAACCTGGTGAAGATCAGATCAGTTTTATGATGTTCTGATACGTAAAACCCTAAAACTGCAAGACAGTGGACTTTAATTTTCTCATGACTGCTTACTTTTTGGTTTCATCCGAACGTTTTTTCTTGTTTCAAGACGGACATATTTTCCCTTTAAGATGAAACCGAACTCGTCCACTGAATTCTGGTTGCTTTAGGCTTCTCTGAGGACACTGCTGCTAACGTCTTAGCAGGGTGGTTTTAAGGCTCCGCCCATTTAGCAGTGACTTGTTAGCAAAGACAGACACATGACCCAGCTTAAAGTGATTGTTGCTGATTCAACGGTGCTAAGATGTTTGCTTGTGGTTGAGACTGTGACCCAGACGCTGATAGTTCAGTTCCCGTGGTTACCAACCTAGATGCAGCTGCCATAGCTCATCAAAGGAAGTCTGCTGATGAAATCATCAGATCCGCCACCTTCCCCGCCGCCCATGCTCCTCCTCCGGATGACAACTCGCTGAGTGAGGGCGACTGTTGGCCCCACTCCCTGGCTGTATTAGGTACAGTAGGCTCCTAAAGGGTGTGCTTGCACTTCTACCTGCTGGTGAAACAAAACGCATCCCATCACCAACCAGCTCTGCTTTATTTATTTTTTTTACTTCCAGCTTCCCCACAAACTCAGTTGCTCTCCGGCTTTACTCCGCCTCAGTACTCGCCTCCTAAGTTTTATTTCGCTCTGATTAACAGCGTTTCTGTTGCCGCCATGTTACTTTCTGCTTCCGGCAGCACCAGTTCCATCACTTTGATTTCTCTAGCTACACAAGAGTATCACAAATGAGTTGGACAGAGATAACTGAGACTGACTTCAAACCTTTGTCTGTCCGTCTTACATTCTGCCCCGTCTTTGTATTTGACATCAGTGATGATGTGTAAATCAACTGTCATGTCTCTGTGCAGCCAAATACTCCAATGAGTTCTTTTGTCCGTCTGTCTCGTCAACTCTGTCTCAGATTTGTGTCAAACCGTCCATCATTTTTTGCTCATTATTAAACATGAGTATTTTTGTTACATCTTTAAAGCCAAACCACATCTGTTCAGTTTTTTTAAGTGCTCAGTCCACGTCTAGTGTAGTTTAGGTGTAACTTTTGTTTTCTTGTGTAGCACCTATAGGTTCAGAGGGGAGGAGGAGATCTAGAGAAGAGGAGGAGGAAGAAGCTTTGAAAAGAAAGCAACTTCAAGAAGAACACCTCAGTAAGGTTAGTCAGACGACATTTAACAAGTTTATTTATTGCTGCTCACCGCCAAAAGGTGAAAGGTGGACAATGATGCTTTTGCCTGTATGAGTGTGCGGTTAGTATAGTTTCTCATCAACAAGAGGAATGATTATAATGACGCTCTCATAAAGCCAATCACTGGATGGACATCTACACTTTTGGAGTCAACTTCCTTCAAGATGGCCACCACAGCCAGTTATTAGTAGCAAGGACATACATGACCACCGCTCAGTCACTTTTACAGATAGTGAGGTTGAGTTTGGGCTGTGGTGTGGTGCACATTTTAAAACATCGTCAGGTCTCAGGAAAACATTGTCAGACACAGTGGCAGCTGGTGAAAAGGGTTCTTGGTGGGGCAGTATGTGAAATATTTTCTTCTTACTCCAAGTATTAAAATAAAAATTTGGAAAATGACTAAACAAAACAATCATTAACAGTTTGTTTTCCTGAGATCTGAAGAAGTCCTAAATGTACACGTCATGTCTTAACAGCTCAGTTATCATCACGTACTTCACAGATTTGACCACTAACTCCCATTATTGCTCAACATAACATGATCTTAGCTTAAAACTTTGGTATTAATGGCGATTTTTAAGGATATTTTTATTATAAATGTTTTGGTATTTAAAAACTATGTGTGCTTTTACAGATTCAGTCCGGTTTAGGGAAGCTAATTCTAAAGGAGGAGATGGAAAAAGAGCAGATCAGAGAACGGCATGCACGAAGCCTCTCTGCTCAGCGCTACGATCCCAAAACGAGCAACTGTGACGCAGGTAGAAAGCAGCTTCCTCAGCTGAAATCCTCTTGACTTGTCAGCAATGTACAATAAGACGTCAGTGCTACGGAACACCTGGATTTTAATGTTTATTTCCTGGTCTGGAACATAAAAATACCTAAATCTGGTATTCCGTTTTAATGCTGATGTTTAGTTTTGAATATTATTGGTGTTGCAGATCAAACATCTCCGACCAAGACCAACTCTCTGCCCGGCTACGGACGGAATGGACTACATCGGGTAAGAGCACGTTTTTGAAATAGTCCAAAACACGCTTTAATCCTTAAATAAGCCAATTAGAATAACGCCACTCAGTCATAATCCATATGTTGTCTGAAACCAACGCGCGTTGATGTGTTGTCTCTGTTCCTGCAGCCTCAGTCGACAGATTTCACCCAGTACAACAGCTACGGTGACATGTGTGGGGGAGGCCGAGGTGAGAACTTTAGCTGAAACAAAACCACTAAACAAATCAGTTTCACCAGCGCTACTGAGCACCGGTACTCCGAATCGGCCTGCTATATGTACACAAACAGAGATGCACTTGTAAATCTTTGGTTGTCATAAAGGAAAAGCAGATCTGTAAATAGTAGCGCAGCAGGGGACCTGACAGCAAACCATTAACTGTGAGTCTCATTCTCTGTCCCATTTTGTCCTGCAGAGTTTCAGGTATGTGTCTCATCTGCTTCTTCACATGGCATGCCTCCTCATCTTGCATCATAAAAGCTTGGTCATGGATTGCAAGACACACCTTGCCCTGAATGCACACCACCCACTCCTGCTACCTGCTTGCACCACTGTTGGATTGAGGTCAGCTACGGGGCATGCCGTGCTGCGGCATGCGATGCCCAGTAGCTGCACCTGTGTACGATCACTGCCTCATGTCTTGTTCTGTGTGTTGTTCATCATAGTGAAAAGCTATTTATTTAAACACTTTAAAATTAAACATAGGATGAAAAAACACATTTTACATTGAGAGAACATGTTTTAAAAAAGCCCATCTTTAATATCTAAGAAAAGCTACTTGCTCCATCCAGTGAAAACTGTTCCCACTGCCATGAATGGAAATATTCATGCCATTAACCGTGCAGCCCCCTTCCACTGTATTACATGTGTGTATGTTCTATTCTTTAGCACATTAAGGATGGCCGTGCAGCACTTGCAAGGATGGACAGGGGAGTATCTATGCCTAATATGTTGGAATCAAAAGCAAGTATCTTCTTCTTCTTGTACCAATGACAACACTGTAATCTACTCTGGTTAATACTCTGTACTCTGAGTTCATGGGCGGTTTCAGCCATTCTGAAGTGTGTTTCTGTGTGAAAGTTCTCAATAATGACCCATTTAAAGGGATATTCCAGCCCTAAGTGAATTTTGGTCTATTCCCGTATTCCCCACAGTGAGATACGTGAGAAAAAAAACGTTTTGTAACCAGCGCAGTAATTCTCCTGATCTGGCAGCAGCCCGTCTGCTTTAGCTTAGCATAAACAATGGAAGTGAATGGCAGGTATTAGCATTTTGTGTGCAAAAGTGATTAAAATGACTCAATAATGATACCAATTATTCCTGGTGAGCTCAATAATCATGTCGACTGCAAATATAAACTAAGAAATAACATGAAGGATTTGCAGGAGCCAGTTTAGACTTGGGCCTACATTACGACAAAGCACCGATGTAACCCGCCGCTGCATGGTGCATGGAAATACCACAGACATATATACGTAGACACCTTGTGGCCTGCCTATAGGAGCTGCCGTAGTGGCCGGCCGCCATCTTAGTTGGGTCTCCATTTGCCCCCAGTGCATTTATTTCTACTGAGGAAGGGGCTTACCCAACTAAAAAACACATTTTATCATGCTTTTTCACAAAATCAGACACATGTTATGACATGATAATTAAAATATAAACATAATTAAACAAAATAAAATAAAATATAAAATCTCATCAGGTAGGCCAGGAAAGTCAATAGTACTCGACTCAAACTTTATTTATATAGCACTTTACAGACACAAACATGTCACCAAAGTGCTTAACAGACACAAGTAAAAACACAAGACATGAAATCTACTATAAATCAATAAAACAACAGTTTTAACAAATAGCAATCCCACGTGATTGGTTTTCAATAGGACAAAGGTTGTTGCAACCGTTCGCTGTACAAAAACGGACATAGATGCCCACCCTGCATTGACTTTGGAGATTGAGAAGACCAATCCAATATGGCGGCGATGCTGTTACGCTCTCCAGCGTCCAATGGGGCATCTATGTATTCATGTCTATGGGATATACTGCCGGATCAGGAGAATTACTGCGCTGGTTACAAAATGCTTTTTTCTCACTTATGTAACTGTGGGGAATATGGAACTAGAACAAACTTCACTTAGGGGTGGAATATCCCTTTAAAATAGTGTACATTCTCTAGCCTGCTGCAGATTCTGTGGTCACTAGTTCTCCTGAGCTGTGTGTGTGTGCACGCCTGTGAACGACTCGTTTTTTCAACTGAGAAACTGCGAGAGAGCGCCGGGGGAGCTGTCAATCACTGCCTCAGTGCTGCTTTCTCGGTCTGCCAGGCGACGCCTCCTTTAGGCACATTTTGCTAACAGGAAGTGTGGGTGAAACAAGTCTCCACACGTAGTGTGAATCGCCCTTTAAATTAATGTGTCTGTAAATTTCAAGCTAACTGTGGAAGAGGAGGGAGGGGACTAAAGGTTGGTTTATGCTTGATGCGTCCGCGACGTCCGCACGGCTCCGCCCAAAGTTTCCGCACCGCGAACCTAGGAAATTTTCTAACCACACGGACGGTCCCACACGGAAAAACATTGCGGACTGGCAAGAGCTCGTAGTGGCGGAGGTTCGTAAATACAAACATCTCTATGATTCGACCCATAAAGATCACCGTGATCAAAATATTGTTAATGTGTGGAGAGAAATTTCTGTCACACTTGGAAAAAAGGAGGAAGCAGTAGAAAAAATATAAATCAACAGCGATTTCTACTTCTACTATGGTGTAGTGTTGAATGGATGCCGTAGAGCCCCATGCCGCCCCCTACAGTCTGGGAGAATATTGGCTCACAGCGGAGACAAGCCACAGAAGGTAGGAAGGAACCATAAACGCTGCAAGTTCCAACACACGTTCGTCTCATTTCTGCGTGGAATGTACATGCGTCAAGCATAAACCAACCTTAAAAAGGATTTATCTTTTTTGTGTTGGTGCTAAGTGATTAGTGCAGCGCGACATCAGACTAGTGTTTTAGCTCTCTGCTTTCCCTGTCCATGCACATTATCAGGCGTGACGTTCAGCTCCTTCCAGAAGGGGAGGGGGAACAGGGGCAGAGCTATAGCCATTCAAATTTGAAAATCTCTTCTTGATGAAATCATGCTATGGACCCCAGCTTTAACGGATGTGTGGCATCCCGAAATGCAACCGTTGCAATCGTTTTATGACAACATCGACACACTTCTGCCTTTTTCCTGCATTCACGCTATCCGTTAGCTCATCAGACCTGCAGGATGTAAACTCTATTTCTCCAAACTGGTAATTATTCAGTATTTTTACAAAGAAGTTCACTTCAGAATGGCTGAAAATCCCTTTAAATGCATTTTATTGTTCATGGCACATTCAAAAACTACCAAGCCCTAAAGAATGGAGGCGGGGGGAGCCGTAGAGGGAGAATATACGTAACAAACAACTCACGTTAGCGAGGTTCCTGATTCAGCATGCTGCTTTAGGAGCTGTCGAGTCACTTTAGCGCTTAGCATGCTGGCTTCTCCATGCTCATCTGCACATAGCTTTGATTTTTAACTGGACTGGATACTGTATGCAGCATACGGTGGGACATCCAGAATGTCATCCAAACAACTCATATCACTATATACTGTGTAGTATATAAGTAAGCTTACTGTGTGGATATGAGTTGGCGAGGGGCTTTAACAGACTTTCATTTGCTGTATTTGTAGTCGTGATCAGGATTAGCCAGTTCTCTCCTCCACAGATAATTTCAGAACATACCGGCACCTGAACTTTCCAGGACGGTCATTCCCATACAGATTTATACATAACAAATTATTATTTTTTCTTTTTAGTTTGCATTAAATAGCACTAAAATAGAGCCTATTACATGATGTCATGTGTTTCCCTCGTATCTCTTTTGTTGCACGTTTCAACACGAAAGAGGAAAACAAAAAAAAAGTGCACAGAAACTGCATTTCCCCAGAAACGATCCAGTCAGCCTCCTGTCACATACCTGTTCTCCCACCTGGTGTTCTCTCCTCATGGTCAAAACCACCTTCCCCCTCAAAAACGAACCCCAGATTTGGTGGTTTTAATGACGGTCTGCACACTTCTGAGGAAAGCCTGTAAATTTGACTTGTTCACTGACGAGTGTCTCCTTCTGAAGGTGTATCCCTATGAAATGCTCATGATCACCAGTAGAGGGAGAGCTAAACTGCCAAGGGATGTGGACAGAACCAGACTGGAGGTATCAGACCCTCCTCGATTGCATTTTAGATGTTTGTGTCAACCGTCTGTTACATATATATGTGTATATATGTAGCTGGGAATGTGCCCTTTTGTCGTGTTTGCTAACCGAGACCCCTCCCCTCTTTTGTTTTCTCCACCTTTTGTTCTCCGTTCCAGCGTCACTTAGCACCCGAAACGTTCTTTGACATCTTTGGAATGGAGATCCAGGAGTTTGACAGGCTTCCCCTGTGGAAACGCAACGACATGAAAAAGAAGGCCAAGCTCTTCTAAAAGCTTTTTTTTTTTTTCCCAGCATGCATTCTCCTGTACATACCAGATAGCACACAACAGTTGTAATCTAGACGTAGGTTCTGGTTTATTTCCTTTTCTTTATTCCTTTTCTGTTTTTTTAACTAACACGAGGCGACACGAACTGTCTACTGGAAGATTTTTGTTTCCAGTTAAAGAAAGAAACGAGTGGGAATCTTTCATCCTCAAAAATGACAAAGAATCTGATCCAGTTATTTGATTTGACCGCGCTTTCTTGACCTCCTGCTTTGCTTTAAGTGGAACCGCTTCCTTTACTTTCGCTTGTTTCTTAATCTTTGTTGCTGTCGATTCCTGTGGAACGTTTTGAAACTAGAACCTCACGGCGCCGCTCTGAAATGCCCCCGCTTGAAGCTTGAATGTGTGTTAGCTTTCTTTTGCTTGGGCTGAAGTGGTTTTAGCTCAAAGTTTTCAAAGAATTGGCTCAGTGAGTCTTTAAAAAAAATACAAATGATTTTTTTAAAAAGTCCCTGGGAAAGCAGTCATCCGTCATCCAAGCACCGATGTGTCACCGGCTTTTTTCTGCACATAAAACCTTCATCTGAACAGACAAAACTGTCTCTTCTCAGGCTGTCATACACATTCAGACACTTTCCCTTTACATATTTTGGAAGTATAAATCGTATATTTTAATGCTGTGTTCAACACATAAGACCATAGAGGAAAAAAACCCAGATCCAAGAAACGGTTGTATTTGAAAGTATTGTTTTATAAATGAAAACCCACACTGCCATTTGTTGTATTGTAATCTTAAGCCAATAAAGCTTTAAAGTACCGTGAACCACGACGACCCTCTGCTATACCAAAGTGACCCGCTGCCTCTTTATTCTTGTCTTTCATCACAAATCACCAACTCACCTGTTCAGGGTCCCAGGATCGTCCTCAGGGGGCCTTTTTAATCTTAATTTTTTTACTGTAGTTTATAGCTGCATTAGGGGTGTGCAAAGCAGCCAGTATTTGTATTTGAGGGGGAAAGTGTATGTAAAATAGGTGTAAAAATCCATTTTTTGTGTTATACTTCTACTATAACATAAATTAGAAGTGTAATGCAAAAAACCCAAAAAACGAATTTTTACACCTATTTAGAATTTTACTCAAATACAATTACAAATGCATCATCAAATACAAATACAGATACAGATAATGGCTGCTTTGCACACCCCTAATCTGCATGCAGGGGACAAAACAAATCCATCAGAACTGTTTCCTGCAGGGACTGGACCAGGAGCCATTGCAGAGAGACTATAGCACAATAGTCCCATTTTTTGACCCCAGAAATGAATCTAGCAGCAGCATTCTGCACTAATTGCATGGCGCGACAGTGAGGACTGACTCAGCCCAGCATTACAATAGTGAACAAAGGCACTGGTGACAGTCAGAATGTTGCACGGTTGATTCAGGAACTGCTGGTCGACTGGGATTTTCACCCATAACCACCTCTAGGATTTACAGACAACGGTTTGAAAAACAGCAGATGAGCTATAATAGTTCATAAAACTGTTGAATATAATTAAATTTGTGAATCCTGTAACAAAAATTTGTCCTTTCAGTTTATTACTTCTTAAATTAGGTTATCAACAGTGTGATTAATGTATTATATATGTTTAATTAAAATTATTGGGGTGATGTTTGGGTTTAAATGCCACAAGTTATGTCTTATTAAAGGGAAAAAAAAACATTTTTAATAAAAAAAAATACAAAACTTGATTGAAAAATCTATCATACATACAAAGAAATTTAGAGCTTTCATGTAAAAGTACGTCCCGTAGGGGTTAAATAGAGAAGAACTCATGGATGGTTTACCGAAAGGGTCACAGCTCTTGGGTTCAAGGTAAGGAGTCACAGTCTCTGATCCTGGTTCTCTGGGTCACTAAGAGTGACTCAATCCTACAGGTTTCACGTGTTTCTGTGCCTAATTTTAATGGACGGGTGAATAAAAAGCTCCTGTAAAACTGGAGGAAATGCTGGTGAAGTGGGTCCTAGATTGTTGCTCTAAATAAGACCAAAACATAACAGGACAGATAATCAAATAGATCAGTTATAAAGAGGATTAGGTACAGACATCAAGAGGTAAACTAGTCTGAAACCAGCTCATAGTTGCAAAAAAATGTCCACAAATGACAAAGTTGCATGTTTTTTTCCTCTGCATGAAGAGAGTCGTTCTAAAACAGAATACATGTTTAGAGCAACTTTTGAAATTTGTATTTAATATGAATTCAAAAAGATAAATTTTCATATTTATGTTTTTAAAGCCACTCTGTCCCTGGATGCTGGAGACTAGAGGTGGACGTGGCGGGAACTTAAATGGTCTAGCTAACAGCTAGCTGGTGCTAACAGAGGCCCGGCTAACCGTGGCTCTGCGGTAGCGTTGCTGAGACCAGCGTTTAAATACTGCTGAGCCTGAAGTGGGTTGGAACATGTAGCTGTAGCAAGAGTGGTTTCATTGTGACGTTGTTATAGAGGCTTGCTCAGAAAAGGAGTTTTTCTCTCGCCTTTGTCAACTTTCTAATTTACATAAAAAGTAGGTCAAACACGGCTTTGGCTTTTTGGCATGCTACTTTTGACCACCAAGCTGTCTTTATTCAACAGCAACAAGGAAAATGTTGGTTTACATTCTTGGTCTCCTTTAACAACAGTTTAGAATATTTATTACTGATTAATAATATTCTGCTAATGGACATTTGGCACATTTTACAGCTGCTAGACCTCAATGTTCCATTGATTTGATGACTTTTTACATGTACTTGTCTAGGCCAGGGCTGTCAAGCTCATCAGTTCAATTAATTTTTTGATTTATGTAAATAAGAGTCACCTCAAGGTACTTTACAAAGTAAATGTTCCAATTGAACCCACTGATCATTGATTTCAGTTCATTATTAAGTTTTCCACCTATGGAAACCCAGCAGATTGCTGTGTCAGTGACTTTACAGCAATCCCTCATACTAAGCAAGCATGTAGCGACAGTGGAGAGGAAAACTCCCCTGGGGGCCACATCCAGCATAATCGAATGTCCAGCGGTCTGGGCCAATACAATCAGCATCATTACCTATAAATAACAATAAGTCCTTGTTTTTCTCATGGTTTTGGTGCACAAAACACGTACATTAAAAATGTTTCATATATAACTAAGTTTTTTTTTTGTAAAACAATGAATGACCTGAGAATTCTTAGGAAAAGTGTTTACACAAATAAAAACACACACAAAGGTATTTGGGACTGACATATTGCCCAAAACACTTCAGAATTCATCCTGTTGCTTTTGTCACCAGTCACATCATCAATAAATACAAGAGAACAGTTCCACTGGCAGCCATACATGCCCACGCCATGACACTACCACCATGTTTCACTGATGAGGTGGTGTGCTTAGGATCTTGAGCAGTTCCTTTCCTTCTTCATGCTCTTCTCTTCACATCACTCTGGTACAAGTTGATCTTGGTCCCATCTGTCCATAAGATGTTGTTCCAGAACTGCGAAGACTTGTTTAGATGATGTTTGGCAAACTCTAATCCTGCCTTCCTGTTTTTGAGGCTCACCAATAATTTACATCTTGCGGTGAACCCTCTGTATGCACTCTGGTGAAATCTTCTTTTGAGTGTTAAAGTCACACTAGCTGTCACACGCACTGGTGTGTGTGAAATTTGTTCTTCGCATTTGATCCATCCCCTGGGGGAGCGGTGAGCTGCAGACACGGCTGCACTAGGGAACCATTTGGTGGTTTAACCCCCCAATCCAACCCCTTAATGCTGAGTGTCAAGCAGGGAGACATTGGGTTTTACAAGGTCTTTGGTATGACCCAACCAGGATTTGAACCTCAATCTCTCAGTCCCAAGGCTACCTCTAGGGCACTGAGCTGGTATTGTTGAATTTGACATACATGACTACCTGCTGGAGAGTGTTTCAGGCAATCTTATCAGCTCATATTCAGCCAAATGCATCAGAACTCATTGGACAGTGTATTACAGTGCAGGTGGACAATGACCCAAAGCATACTGCAAAAGCAACCAAAGAGTTTTTTAAGCCAAAGAAGTGGAATGTTATGCAATGGCCAAGTCAGTCACCTGGTCTGAATCTGACAGAGCAGCATTTCACTTGCTGAAGACAAAACTGAAGGGAACATGTCGCAAGAACAAGCAGGAGGCCTGGCAGAGCATCACCAGGGATGAAACCCAGCATATGGTGATGTCTATGCGTTCCAGACTTCTGGCTGTAAATGACTGCAAAGGATTTGCAACCAAATATTAAAAAGTGAAGGTTTGAATTCTGATTATTATTCTGTCCCTTTACTTTTGGTCCCTTAACAAGTGGGAGGTACATATGCAAACTGTTGTAATTCCTGCACCGTTCACCTGATTTGGATGTAAACACCTTCAAGCTGTTTCTACTTCTGCAGGTTTTTCTCACAACAAACCAAAAGGCCCACGTTACTAAAAAGAGCTGAACATGTGTGTGACTTTCCCCTCAGGACGCGTTAGAAAAGCATCTAGAATCTTTACAGAAGCAGAGAGAAGCAGTCAAACACAGACTGAAGAAACTTTCAGCTCGTCAGTCAGAAATCTCTGTGAGTTTTGCAGATTTTGCTGCAACATAAAGAATAAAAGCATCAGAAAATGACTAAAACAGAGATTGTTTTTGTACCCGATTAGAAAAAGTCCTGGGTGATGAGAGAGAGCATCATCCAGAAGTACCAGGAGATCCAGAGTGTCCTGGAGGAGGACCTGAGGATTACCTTGTCCTATCTGGAGATGGAGGAGCGAGCTGCTGTCTCTGCTTTGGACGTTCTCCTGGAGAGGAACTGCTGCCTGATCCAGGAAATAGAGCAGGACCTAGCCAGGTTCTCTTTAGCTCTGAACCAAGCAGACACAGAACCTGATACAATGGTGAGGTCCACTGAAATAATGTCACATAAACACATGAAAACCATCTTTAATCTGGATTTTCTGCTGTTCTTCAGTCTTTCTTCTCACATCCTGAGCAGGATGAGATGGACACAGTGGACAGGTACAGCTTACATTAGTGGTAAAAATCAGTTCAGCTCCATGTAGCAGCAGGTGATGACTGGTTTTATGGTCTTCCTTCTGTAGAGTGATGGATCTGCTCAACCAGTCGGACCCGAGCAGCGTGAAGCTGGATGAGTCTAAGGCTGATCAGATCCTCAGCCTCACCAACAGCATGCTTCTGCTTGTCTGCTCACAGACCCCTTTGATCAAGAAGCTCCTCAAGAGCTGTAAGTTCTCACATTGCCATCATCACAACTGGGCCTCTTGAACGTTGATGTTTAAAGTAAATAATTGTTGTCTCCAGATTCCAGCGAGGTGAACCTGGATCCAGAAACAGCCCACCCAAAGCTGCTCGTCTCCCCAAACGGTGACAGAGTTTCCTTCACAGACGCCTGGCAGCAGCTCCCTGATCTACCCGGACGCTTTGACACCACTCTCAACGTCATCAGCTCACAAGGCTTTGTCTGTGGTCGCCATTACTGGGAGATTGATGTGACTGGGAAAACTTACTGGGAGCTTGGTGTTACCTACCCCACCATCCCTCGCAAAGGCACCTCCGAGGACTGCTGGCTGGGCAGAGGACACGACTCCTGGTGTGTGGAGTTTTTCAATGGGGAATACACAGCCTGGCATGGGGGGTTGCCTCACCAGCTGCCTTTTACGAAACATTTTGGTCGGATTGGAGTTTTGTGCAGTTTCCCAGCGGGGTCTGTGACTTTTCTGGACGCAGACAAAATGACGCCCCTTTTCACTTTCTGCGCCGGAACCTTCTCAAAGCGCCTCCACCTGGCCTTGTGTCCTGGTCACGACCACAACGGCAACAATTTAAACCCAATTGTGATCTGCAATGCTTCGTCTCCTACCAGTGACCTCTAGGTCTGCAGGAGTTTAGCAAGCTAACCATCTGAAACATAACTTATTCCCCACCTTTCCTTTTGCCTTTCCATTCTCTAAAACTCTTTGGTGAACTGGCTTTTGGAATCTACCTGATTCAAGATGGCCACCATAGCTACTAGGCATTAGAAAACAATGGCTATAACTCAATCAATTTTAATGTTTATGAGCTAAAATTGGGTATGTTGGTGGCTGAGAGTCACATAAGATTACTGACACGATTGTTGTTTGATCTGTAGAGTTCAGGTGGCCATCAAAGAAGAAAGTAAGACCTTACCAACAGATGGCCATTAGGGTCAAAAATCCCTGGGAGTGCAACCTCCAGCAAAATGACAATCACATCAGACTCCCATTTCATCACCGGCAACAGGTGAAGAGGTAAATGTGTAAAACAACAACGTTTATGAATGGCAAAAGTTTTGTAACCGTTTGTTAAAAATCAGTAAATGCATTTTGTCCTCACGGGCTCCCATAGAAGGAAACATGGCATCCAATATGGCAACGCCCAGAGACTTGGGCCCAATCCCAATAGCACTGCGCCCTACGCCCTTCTGTGAAGTGCACTTGGAGGAGGTGCGCATAAAGGCTTCGAGTGCGTAGTACACAAGTGTGCCGAATTGGGACAGGGAGCATTGCATCATCGACCGTGATGCATGCTGGAATGTCGATCGCTGTTTGTGCTACTTTTTAAAAAAACTTTAAAGGTGACCAAGAATGCAGTTAATCAGCAATCTAAAACTGATCTTTGAGCCTCTATAAAGCAGATAAAATTTTGTTGGAGCTTAAAATGTCCCAGGAGCCCTGAGACATGGCCAACTAAAACATGCATAATAAGGCTCATTATAAATGAACTGTTTTCCCTGCACACTCCATCAGTGTGTGTGTGTGTGTGTGTGTGTGTGTGTGTGTGTGTGTGTGTGTGTGTGTGTGTGTGTGCGCGCACTTTGGTGGGTGGGAGGTGGTAGTGGTGTGTGTGTGTGTGTTGGGGGGTTTGAAGAGAGACAAGTAAAAGCAGAAACTAAAACTACAGTCAGGGTTTCTCAGTAAGTCCCCCATTCAAGCTTTATATGAAATTAATTAATGGATCTTTTAACAAAAAGGCTTTAAAAACAATTATTATTTGCACTACATATAAATTACTTGAATTTATTTCATATTTTTTCACCCTGGCACAGGTTCTGTGTTAAATTTTGTATACATTTTGTGATTTGTAACAGTTCGTTTGTTCAATAAAGTTCTGGGGGAAAAAATGGGGAAAAAAGACAGGCTGCTAGCTTAAAAAGGTTGCAGATGAACAAGGAAGAAAAATACCGGACCAGACCACAAGCTGTGGATCTATCTGACTTTCATTTCTAGTCTGGATTTTACCAGTTTATCCTGGAACCTGAGTGGTGAGTGCTTGTTTTTCCCTCTTTCAACAAGGCTGTTTCTAGCTGAAGCTAACAGCTAGCTGGTGCTAACAGAGGCCCGGCTAACCGTGGCTCTGCGGTAGCGTTGCTGAGACCAGCGTTTAAATACTGCTGAGCCTGAAGTGGGTTGGAACTTGTAGCTGTAGCAGGAGTGGTTTCATTGTGACGTTGTTAAAGGCTTGCTCAGAAAAGGAGTTTTTCTCTTGACTTTTCAACTTTCTAATTTACATAAAAAGTAGGTCACACACGGCTTTGACTTTTTGGTATGCTACTTTTGACCACCCAAGCTGTCTTTATTCAACAGCAACAAGGAAAATGTTGGTTTACATTCTTGGTCTTCTTTAACAACTTTCAAGCAAACAATTATTTCACTATTTACATTCATTGCTGTCCACATTAAATCTTAGTCTAAAACATTCAGAGCATGAATAAATGTCATTAATGATCTTAAAATGAACTTCTTTCATTTGAAAATACAGATTTTCAGAAAAGGCACTTGAGCCATTGCTTTGCCTTCTTCTCAAAATTCCCACACAGCAATGGATTGTGGGTAATACCCTTGCCCGAAATTCGCATTGATGCGGACTTAGGCGAAGTGTGGATTAAGGGTGCAAAAGGGGCGCAGTCACCTTCGGCACTGGTTTAGCTGGTGAACTAGCATATGCTGGTGATTGGATGCTGTACCAGCATGCTAGACCAGCATCCCATTTTGCACCAACAAACTGGACCAGTATTGTATGCTGGTTCACCAGCTAAACCAGCACCAAACACAACGTATGCTGGTTTTTTGCATCAGGGTGGAACCATGATAACATTCTAATTTGGGAACAGCTTATGAACATTCTTTAGAGGTCAACTAGACACAAAACCTCCAGACCTTCTGATTCCACACCATTCTAATGAACTGACTGATGACCTCTCACCCTTAAAAAGGCCCCTACAAAAATTAGCCAATAAGTTGGTCATTTGCCATTGGAATCAACCCCAACTGTTTTAAAAATATGATTTGAACCACTTGACTGTTTTTAATGAAACGCGGTTGAGCGGCTATAACTTGAAGCACCCATCAACTCACCGAGCTGCGGAGTTTCAGTGGTCAGAGAGCTCCACAGGCGACAAGCACAGCCTCGGACCGCAGCGATCACCTGAATTGTAAGTCTTTATTGACACACCATAGCCACTTAAACAGATTAGGATTATTAAATGTACATGACAGGATGCATATCCTGGGCTGAATGAACTCAGCCAGTGTTTACGCAGGTTCTCTGTATTAACACAAGCCCAGCAGGCCTTCTCCTCCTTAAAGAAAAACACGTTCTGTTTGCCACAATGAGCTCAGCATCCAGCTTAGAGCCAGCTGTCAAGAGATTTCATAATTCATGATTAATGAATTATGATCTGAAATAAATTCATCCTGAGGTATTTTCATTTAAATTCATTACATTATTGTGGCAGACATTAACAGATGCAGTCCAAACATTTACATGCATTTAAGTGCTGCCGCCTTTACTTTAGACCAGCGAATATTGCTGTGTTCATGATGTGTTTCTTCAGTGTTTGATTTTTTGATATCATGAAGTTTTAGATGTTCTTTCTATAAATCTCAGTTCACTTACTTTTTTGAATGAAATGTATCTGTCAAAGAGCACACAAGACAGTCATGAAGATCTGCTCTTGAGCTGCTGTCCTTCTCTGGAGGGCAGGTGCAGCAGCCCATGCAGAACCAGAGTAAAGGACTTTATCAAGGACCTAACTCACCCACTCCAGAAATGACTCCCCTCCTCCCTGATCAGCCTGAAAACCTGAGGAACACCTCACTCCCCAGCTCTGATCTTTAGGCTGTTCAATACCAAAACCCTGTTGAAGTGATATTATTGGTGTCTGTTATGCATTGTAGTGTCCAACACTACCCAGTCAGGCGTGCCACCTTGTTCTGTTTGATGATGATGGTTTCAAGCATTTCCAGATTTCTGTGTTTGAGTGAACAGAAACACTTTTTGTGAGCGTGCATTAGACTTAGTTTCTCCTCTCTTTCTGTTTGTTTTAGGTTTAGAAGACAAACTTCTCTTGGCCTTTTCTTCTTGGGTCAGACATGCACAGCGTGGGTTGGGTTGGACTCAGTGAGGAGTAACAGAATGCGATGCTCTATCAGCCGTCAGCTGATAGTCACAATGTTAAAGAAATGGTTTCTGAGAAAGGGGAAAATTCACACCTGTCATCCCTAAAGGTATATTCACCACAGCCTGCATCATCTCAGTGTGTTTGTGTGTTCCTTCCTTCCTTCCTTCCTTCCTTCCTTCCTTCCTTCCTTCCTTCCTTCCTTCCTTCCTTCCTTCCTTCCTTCCTTCCTTCCTTCAGCATCCCTGCCCGCCTACCACACCATCTCATCTCCACCAAATGGCACTCGCAACTACAGCCGTTTTATGTCCTCTAGAGGACAAATCTGTGCCCTCTCCTCTGCACGTGCACATCACCATCCCTGTCTGCATGCCTGACCTTACAGCAATCTCCATACTAAACAAGCATGTAGCGACAGTGGAGAGGAAAACTCTCCTTTAACAGGAAGAAACCTCCAGCAGAACCTGGCTCAGTATGACCATTCATCTGCCACGACACACACACACACACACACACACACACACACACACACACACACACCATGTAGTGTTTGTATCACTGCATACGTTGTCATTTCTTAGTAGATATTCTATTTAGTAAGAGAAACTTTATTGTCTTTATCTGAGTGAATCTATAATTAATTCAATAGGTGAACTAATAGTAGCACATTCTATGTTAAAGAAAGTAAGATGTAATATCAGGAGAGGGAGAATGTTAAGTGGTTGGCAGCAGTGTGCCAGCCGATGGCCCCCTCCATGAGGCAACCACAGCTCAGCAGAACACCAGTGTAGCTTCTTCTGGGGAGAAAAACACTTAGAGAGAAAATAAAGTTAACAGCTGAAATAACAGGAAATAATGCAATTAGAGAGTGGTGGTAGAAGAGAGTAGCAGAGTATGGAAAGTGGTCAGTATGTCCTCCAGCAGTCTAAGCCTATAGCAGCATAACTACAGAGATAACTCAGGATAACCTAGCCTTTTAGATGGAGGCATGTGGGAGGCAGGGCCAGGGAGAAAAGTCTTTACCGACCATAAGCCCTATCGAATAGAAACATTTTGAGCCTAGTCCTAAAAGTAGACAAGGTGTCTGCCTCACGGACTAAAGCTGGGAGCTGGTTCCACAGTAGAGGAGCCTGATAGCTAAAAGATCTGCCTCCCATCCTACTTTAAGATATTCTAGGAACCACCAGTAAACCTGCAGTCTGAGAGCCAAGTGCTCTGTTAGGAACATATGGAACAATCAGATCACTGATGTATGATGGAGCTTGATTATTAAAGTTATTGGCCAGACTCAGCATGAAAATAGTAAAATATCAGTTTAACTACACTTTAGCATCTATAAAAAAATTAATTGGGTTCAGTTTTTCATTTTGTTAAGCAGTTTTGTCATAAATCATTATAGAAAATCAAAATTCTCTCTAAACACTGAAAAGTGCTGGTTCTGCACACGTCAGTCAAATACGTGTAAGAAGGCACTGCTCCTGCTACTTACTAGGAGATTAGTTGTGTTTTGCTCTACTTTGTGCTCTCAATGCTTACGGATAATCACGTTTACAGCTGCAGCAAAAAGTCTGAACCATATGTCAGAGTCCTACACGCATTTTTCTAACTAACGTAGCAACAATAAAGTCATTTACTGTTTGTGAGGAGAATCTTAGCGAGCTGTAAGCACAACGCTAGCTTCAGTCAGACCTGCGTGACCATTACAACACAGCTGATGCACAGACTACAGGGGCTGGTGAGGGCTGC
This sequence comes from Aphyosemion australe, assembly GCA_006937985.1. Lineage (NCBI taxonomy): Eukaryota > Metazoa > Chordata > Actinopteri > Cyprinodontiformes > Nothobranchiidae > Aphyosemion > Aphyosemion australe. The sequence continues at coordinate 1,698,004 of SSNS01000097.1, forward strand.
TCACTCAGAGGTTTGATCTAAAATAATAATCTAAATATTCCAACTATAAATCCATCTGGAACCGCTACCGGTCCTTTTGGACTCCTTAAGTCCCGTTAGCCCGACTGTAGCCGCACGGCTAACAGTGTTCGCTCCGGTAAGGAAAAAATATGTCATTTGGGAAAGCTACGACACACACAGAGGCTGGATCTTAAAAGATGACGTATTTTAACAACAGATCATCCTGAGACCAGTAGAACCTTCGTTCCATCCTGGATTACAGCCAAAACAACAACGAGCTGAGTTAACGAGGTCCCGCACAGACTTAATGAGCGACAGGTGCGAGGGGCCGCAGCGTCAGGAAAAGTTACTCTGGTAAGCTATCAATTCATTTTTTTCCAGAGTTATATTACTATATACACGCAGTGGTAAAACTGGGATCACATTGTTTTATTTTTCTGTAGAATATTGAATTATATTGGGACAGAACGATAAAGCTATCTCATCAGCTGAGAGGTCCCGGTGCAGCTTCTAACACAGGAATTAAATATTCAACAAAAGTAAATAAACTGTACCGATTTTAGTTCTGAAGACATTCATCATCATCCTCCTCCAGAATAGTTTCGCCAGCGGTGTCCATATCAGCTCACGAGTCTTCTTAGTTTAACAGTATCAAACATGTGTGCACCTTCGGTTATCCGGCTTGCTGCGGTAGGAGTCAAACTCCGGTTGAACTCTTCGTGCGCTCTGATATTCGTTCTCGTCATAATCCAGAAAACACAATCTGACCGACTAGCAGAGGGTTCAGAAGCTACATCTGACTGATAAAACATTGTTGTCTGCTATAAAGCTAATGCAGAAATACCGACCTGCAGCACTGTTTTACACTATAGTTTTCCTTGTGAAACGTCATCGCCGGCATAACCTCAGACCGGAAGCCTTCCGCTGTTTTTTCCCGCGCCGTTTAAAAACACTGGATTTTCTTAAAAATCCAGCTGTGAAAATCCCAAAAAGAAACTGACTTGAGGTTTTAATACATTTTTACACATGTGATTCAAAGGAAATTTGCCTCTGGCCAATATCTTGAAGAGCTTTATATGTGAGGAGGAGGATCTTAAACTGTATTCTGAATTTAACAAGGAATCAATGTAGGGAAGCTGAAACAGGAGAGATGTGGTCTCTCTTTTTAATTCTCATCAGAACTCTGGCTGCTGCATTTTGTACCAGCTGAAGACTTTTAACTGGACTTCCTGCTAGTAATGACTTACAGTAGTCCAGTCTTGAGGTAAGTCTTTATTGACACACCATAGCCACTTAAATAGATTAGGATTATTAAATGTACATGACAGGATGCATATCCTGGGCTGAATGAACTCAGCCAGTGTTTACGCAGGTTCTCTGTATTAACACAAGCCCAGCGGGCCTTCTCCTCCTTAAAGAAAAACACGTTCTGTTTGCCACAATGAGCTCAGCATCCAGCTTAGAGCCAGCTGTCAAGAGATTTAATAAATCGTGATTAATGAATTATGATCTGAAATAAATGAATTCATCTTTCTGTTTGTTTTAGGTTTAGAAGACAAACTTCTCTTGGCCTTTTCTTCTTGGGTCAGACATGCACAGCATGGGGTGCGTTGGACTCGGTGAGGAGGAACAGGATGTGATGCTCTATCAACCATCAGCTGATGGTCACGATGTTAAAGAAATGGTTTCTGAGAAAGGGGGAAATTCACACCTGTCATCCCTAAAGGTGAATTCACAGCTTCATGATGAATAAAGTTCTCTGATAGGTGGGTCTCTTCTCTCTGGTCCATGTGGAAGCAGCACGCAGGAGGAGAGCAGGCTTCTGTTCTGTTCTGGATCTCTGTGGGAAACACGTCTTCTAAAGTTGATGATGTTCTTGCTCTGTCAGAGAAAGATTAAAGTACACAAACAAGTCCACCTAGAAGAAAGCTAACAGTCTGAAACAGTGCTAATAACATCACGCCCAGGTCATTCAGGTGTAGGTTAGTATTAATGTGCTTTTTACTGACTAAAAAATGAGTTTTAATTGAAACATGCTGACACAGTTGATGTTCTATTCATCATTCAATTTGCACAGAAGTTGCACTCAAAACACCTCAGTACTGTACCCAGGCTGAACCCCAAACCTGCTGGACTAGAACCCTGAAGGCTCCTGCCAGCAGGTTTCAGAGGACGAGGACTGTGCTGCAGCAGTGACACATCTGCTGGGTAAACATCTGGTCATCCTGTGTGCGCTGCATCTCCACCTTATAAAAGGAGCTGTCCTCCTGGGGACGTCTCTCACAGTGAGTCAACCAGAATGGGGACCAGAGGACTCCAGCTGAGTCTAGGACTTGTCTTCCTGACCCAGCTCCTCGGCTCACTTACCCTGGATGGTAAATCTTTGACAGTTTTTACATCGATGAGAAGATTATTAGATGAATCGGGTTAAATGATCTAAATTGATTTGATTTATTTTATGTTTGAGTTTCTTTATATTTGGTACATTGTCCACAGATCTTTATCTTTGTAATGTCTCCCATAAATTTAATTATTAGGAACTTTTTTTTAATTGTAATATGTACATTTTTATTTTTTTCTTGCTTTTTGTTTTAAATGCACTGCAAAAAATGATTTCTAAGAAAGTAAAAAAATCCTAATTTTTAGACATTTTATCTTATTTTTAGTCTAAAAACGAAATAAATTATTTTCTAGAAAAATAGCATTACTTAAAATAAGGTAAATATTTTTACTCAAAACAAGAACATTTGGATCATATTTAAAAATTTTTACCTTATTTTAAGTAATGCTATTTTTTTCTAGACAAGAATTCATTTTGTTTTTAGACAAAAAAATAAATTAAAATGTCTAAAAATTAGGATTTTAAAAAAACTTTCTTAGAAATAATTTTTTGCTGTGTAAAACGATAAAGATTCTTTTTAAAATCTTTGAATCTTTCTGATGGTTGAAAACTGAAATGCAAACATTTACACAGCAGTATGTTCCAGAGTGAAAGGAATATGGTTGGTAGGCCTTTCTGTCAAACAGGTGGTCTGTTTAAGGTAGTTTAGGGTTAATATTATACATTTTATCTGATGCATACAGAGAAAAATGTTTTTGTTTCCTGTCTTTCCTGCAGTAACTGATGTCTCTTCTCTACCAGCAGTGGCTCTTGATTCAGGTAACTCTCCAAACACAGTAATGAGCGTTGCTTTAACGGTTTTTATCTGTTTTTTAACAGTTTTCACTGTTTTTCATTCGTAGCTAATGCATCGCACATCGGTCGAGTGTGCACAACCTGGGGGCACCACCACTTTAAAAACTTCGATGGAGATCTGTTCCAACTGGAATCCACCTGTAACCACATCTTGGTCTCCCAGTGTAAGGGAGGCTATGAAAGTTTCAACATCCAGATGAGGCGCAGCATCGTCAACGACACCCCCACCATCAGCAGCATCACCATAAAGCTGGACGGTTTAGCGCTGGAGCTCTCCAACAGTTCGGTGATCGTCAACGACGTCACGTGAGTTCAGTGCACACCTGTTCATTGGTCAGGAAAGTCCGGATTAGGTTCACGAGATCTTACTGTTTGATAATACATGCTTTTATCTCTTCTCGACTGGATTGGAAGGACCTTCAACGTCTCCAGGTGGTACGAAACTCCACTGCCAGACTTTTAACAAGCACCACTAAAAGAGCTCACATCACCCCTGTTTTAGCGACTCTACATTGGCTCCCAGTTCTTTATAAGATCCAGTTCAAAATCTTGGTCCTTACTTTTAGAGCGTTACACGGTCAGGCACCCGATTATATCATCGATCTGCTGACTGTCCACAAACCAGCACTCTCTGTCAGATCTTCAGGCCAACGGCGACTGGTAGTGCCCCGAACTAGGTTTAGGACCAGAGGTGACCGGGTCTTTCAGGCAATGGCCCCCTCACTGTAGAACGCTTTACCACCGACCTCGCGCTCTCTAACCACTGATGCATCCCATCCTCCATTTACCATCTTTCAGTTGTTAGTGAGGCTATGAGTAAACGCTGTAGGTTCCTTCTTTTATTTGTTTGGACCGACACATCCTGTCAATGACTAAAGGCTGAACTGGTGATGAAACGTGTCTCAATTTCAACTGAAACATCTGTGTTTTCTGCAGGGTGGATCTGCCATTTGTTGCATTTGGAGTGATGATCAAAACTACAACGTCTGCCATCTTTGTTGAAGCTAAGCTTGGAGTCAAGGCTATCTGGAACCTGGATGACTCCTTAGATGTATGAAGGTTTTCTTTTTACATTTATTTTATACAAATTTGAACATTGATTCACCCTTAAAAACATCAGAAGAAAACAATGCATGCACATCCATGTGTTATAGACATTTTAACATCAAGTCTCACGATCATACTCTAATGAATAATAATAATAATAATAATTCATCGAATTTATATAGCGCTTTGTTAGGACACTCAAAGACGCTGCATGCACTCTCACATTCACACACTGCTGATGATGGTAAGCTACTGAGTAACCACAGCCGCCCTGGGGCGGTCTGACAGAAGCGAGGCTGCATTGTTGCGCCATCGGCCCCTCTGACCACCACCAACAGAGGCAATTCGGGTTAAGTGTCTTGCCCAAGGACACAACGATGGTGACAGACTGAGTGGGACGCGAACCCGCGACCTTCCGATTGCGGGGCGTCCACTTAACTCCTATGCCACCGTCGCCCCATCAGACTAACCAAGTAGTTAGAACACCATGTTCAGATTAAATAAGTCATACATCTGCTCAAAACCAAACACGTCACATCAAACCATTTAAAAGGGTAAAGGTCACCATCTTGGTCCTCTAACCACCTTCAGTGAATCTGACTTTGTTCTGCACACTTTTCAAACATGCAGAGAAAATGACTCAAGAATTTCAATATTTATTTGCAAAATTATGTTTTCCTCATCTTTCTTCTGTTGGTTTTTTCTTGACAGATTGAAATCGATCAGAAATACCAGAACCAGACGTGTGGGTTGTGTGGAAACTTCGATGGCGTTTCCAATGATTTCATGAAAGATGGTAAAGTTCTTTAGATCAGAATGGAGGAAAAGTCTAATTCTTGGTTTCAACGGTGGCATTTAAAACCGCTTTTCTCCTGGCTTCTGAAGTACTATGAAAGTATCTGATGCACTAATTATTTAATGTTGAGAACTGCTACAAACTGAGCAGGGTGCACACCTGCAACCCTCAGGTTATGGGGCAGGCAACAAACAAGGGTGGGACTCTGGTTCAGCTCCTGATATGAGTCTTCATTTGGGTTGTTGATGATGATGGTGGTGATGATGATGGTGATGATGATAGTGATGATGATGGTGATAATGATGATGGTGATGGTGGTGGTGGTGGTGATGATGCGGGTGATGATGATGGTGATGAAGATGATGGTGGTGGTGATGATGATGCGGGTGATGATGATGATGGTGGTGAAGATGATGGTGATAATGATGATGGTGGTGGTGGTGATGATGATAAGGGTGATGATGGTGATAATGATGATGGTGGTGGTGATGATGATGGTGATGATGATGATGGTGGTGAAGATGATGGTGATGATGATGATGGTGGTGAAGATGATGGTGAAGTTGGTGATGGTGGTGATGGTGATAATGATGGTGGTGGTGATGATGGTGATGATGATGATGGTGGTGGTGATGATGATGGTGATGATGATGATGGTGGTGAAGATGATGGTGAAGTTGGTGATGGTGGTGATGGTGATAATGATGGTGGTGGTGATGATGATGATGATGGTGATAATGATGATGATGATGGTGGTGGTGATGATGGTGAAGATGATGGTGAAGTTGGTGATGGTGATGGTGGTGATGATGGTGGTGATAATGATGATGGTGATAATGATGATGGTGATAATGATGATGGTGATAATGATGATGGTGATAATGATGATGATGGTGGTGGTGATGATGGTGAAGATGATGATAATGATGGTGATAATGATGATGATGGTGGTGGTGGTGATGATGATGATAAGGGTGATGATGGTGATAATGATGATGATGGTGGTGGTGATGATGGTGAAGATGATGGTGATGGTTGTTATGATGGTGGTGATAATGATGGTGGTGGTGATGATGATGATGATGGTGATAATGATGATGATGGTGGTGGTGGTGGTGATGGTGATAATGATGGTGATAATGATGATGATGATGGTGATAATGATGATGATTATGGTGATGATGACGACGACTGTGTGACTG